>VZTZ01028744.1:100339-284710 GCA_013400955.1 Drymodes brunneopygia | reverse complement strand
GTTAATATTTCATTGTTGTATTGAGATCTACAAAACATTTACAAAAGCCCTACACCTACATTATTCATAACAGTTTAAATAGTATGCATTATGAAAGATTACTTTGATTTTTACAATTTTTGTAAAGATATTTGGGTTAGGCTAATACATAGAAAGCTATCATGAGATAAAGACGTTTACAAAATATATATAATAAGAAATATTTAATGTCTATTGAACTCCAATACAATCTATTTTTTTATACTTCCTCTGATTTCAGGTACTGAATTTTCTTCCTTATTTCTTTTAAACATGGGGCCCTTATCTTCTGTGTTTTGGGTTCTTTTTATTATTATTTTATTTATTTTCTGTAACAGTTTTGAGGAGATTCTATTTTTATGTGGCAAGGTGAATGATGACAATATCACATGGGTACTTAGCCAATTCCATTAGCCATTTCCTTTCAGCACAGTATCACTCACTTTTCTGGTATCACACTCGTTTTGTATTTTTTAGCATTTCATCAAGTTTGTTGCAATCATATTGTACTTTTATTGCCTAAAAAATACTGTAGTGTCAAATCAAAATGTTTCTGAAAAACAGACAAGTAAACTAACTGATCGATCTAGAATAAGAGACATGTATCAATTCCATCTGTAAGAAAGTCTTTGCTCTTCTGATAAATTAATACATTCATTAGCATATCTCGATGACTTGTAACATCCTAACAACAATAGTAATTATTATAATAATCAGATATTTAAAAACCTTTTATCTGGCCAGCAGATTGCATTACTAACTCTGTGAAGATAGGAACTTCTCATTGCTTTTTTACTTGACCAAACACTTTTAAAGGCAAAAATCTTTGCATTGTTTATTTCTTTCTTCTGGACTTTTAAAAGATCATGCCAATGGTGGTGTCTATTTTGACTGTTGTGGGTTACTTTTTTTCAAGAGAGGAACCATGGTCTTTTTGCAATATAAATCACTACCTTCAAGTACATAGGGACTTTTCTAGCAATTGCCATTTTTGATAAATAGGATTTTTTATTTAAAATAAATATTTTTCAGACAGAAGCTTGGGTCTTCAGACATTCATGAGCAGGAAGCGAATAATTCTTTAACAGCACAATATACACACTCTGTTGGAAGAATTCAATAACTTTGTTAGATCACTGGTTAATGTGAATTATATTCCACAAAAATCTTCAGGTTGCCAAAAGATTAATTAAAAAAATATATATATCTGTCTCTTATAATAATTAGAGGCTAATTTTAAGAAATAGAAGAATTATAAGAATAACTTGAGGCATTATTTCATAGTATTTATGAGTGGAAATCACTAGCGGTTCTCTTCCTCCCAAGCAGTATGTTCAGCTTGCCTTTTTACTTAAAGAAATAAGCATCTCTGAGCTACAATACTTATATTTTAGAGTTTAGAAAACACTTCTCCTCACTAATTATGAGAATCATAGGAGGTTTATTTTATTTTTGAGATATAAGTGTTGAGGTAAATTCCCTTTTGTTTTGATTTAACTTTTTCCACTGTGTTGTTTATTTTTTTAATGTTTATTTCCTTGTTTATTTTGTTGGATTTTGCTGGTTTTGTTAAATATAATTAGAGTTAATAAATTAAAATACTATTTTACATCATATTTAATATATCCATAATAGGCCAGAAAATTTTGAAGTATTCACATAGATTTCTACTGTGTTTTAGTTTTGGTTTCTTTTTTTTTTAACTTGGGGTTTTTGTCCATTTTTTAAAAATTCCCCTTAATAGCTAATGATGCAATGAAATCTCACTTTAATTTTGATCATTCTTCTTGTCATGACCAAATGCTGTCTGCTGATCACTTAAAGCCTAGAAGATAATTTTAAGTGCTATCTTTTCCATTTGCTTTCTCATTTATTTTCCTCCCAGAACTATTTTTTCTAGAACTCTTCAAGGTGATTTTTTTCAGTAGCAAGAAAGTTGGGAGGAAAGACAAGAAATAGTATTTCCATTCTTCCAAACTTCATAAGAATGTTCCTTGAAAATTGCCTATATGTTACTTATAAAAACTTAGAATGGAAGTGTGTTACTTAATGCATATGGAAGCGATTATTACTTTTATCCTTATGAGAAGAAAGCAGTAAAACAAGAATGAATGCCATCCAGATGTAATGTTCAGGAAAAGGAAAAAAAATGGAAAAAATATATATATAATCAAGGCAACAGGGGCTGAAGAGGACACCCTGCTAATGTGCAAGATTGTTCTACAAATAACAAAGCAATTTTCTTTTCTATTCACAAGCAGTTTTGGCAGTTTCCTGACAGATAACTTTGCATTAACCGCTTTCATCATAGGAAAGGAAAATGACAATGTTGATACAGCACTCAGAAGAGGTGATATCTTACAAGGACAATATCCTGCTTTTATTTGTCTGCACAGGAGAAAAATATATTAGAAGTCCTTCTAGTACAGGGAAAACAATTGAATATTGAAGCTTCACTGAAAGATAAATTTCTGGGCAGAACTCCTTCCCCTCTCCCATGAAAAACCCCATGAATAGCTGAAAAGACAAAAAAATGAACCCTGCAATTCCTGGCTCAATATATAAATAAGACATAATCAACAGTCTTAAGGCCCCAACCAAGTGCTTATCATCTAATATTTTTCAGTGCTAAAACTAGACTAGATCTTTAGTGAGGGCTTTGGACTAGAAAAGATGATGTATCTCAGGACTATGGATTCTCTCACTGAGGCTGTGTCAGGGGAGGTTTAGGTTGAATATTAAGAAAAACTTCTTCCCCCAGAGGGGAGTTGGGCACTGGAGCAGCTCCCCAGCACCAAGCCTGACAGAATTCGAGAAGTGTTTGGACAATGGTCTCAGGCACATGGTGTAATGCTTGGGGATGGTTCTATGTAGGGCCAGGAGCTGGACATTCATGATCCTTGTGGATCACTTCCAATTCAAGATATTCTATTATTCTATGATTCACTACTAGAAACTTCCTGGTTTTAAAGCTTGCAGTTTGAATCTAGTTGATACCTCTTCTAGAAGCTTATATATGCTATGTTTTGATCCCTCAACCAATTATTTAGAAGCTGTCCACGTAAATAGTTTTAATTTTTAGAAGAAGCTCCCAACTCATACCTATGCATTTCACACTGTCACAGAAGTAGAATAAGATAATTACAAGAACTAATCTCTGAGGTCTTCCTTGAAGTCTTCTGAAGACTGAATTAGTCTCTTGTGCTGGGTTATGAAGTGTTATCTGAACACCTGCAACCTGTGTCAAAGCCATATTCTTCTGCAGATCTCTTTTCTTTCCCTCTAGCTCTACTGAACAACAAAATTATCTTATTTCTGTTAATTCTGTAAACTTGTCTGTAAAATTGATCCAACATTGAAGCAGCAGGAAAGTAAAAGGTGATTTGGAATTTACTAGAAATTTACTTGGAATAATTCTGTAGAATTATTTAGTAGAAAAAGATTCTCTGCAAGACTTTAAGAAACAGTAGAGTCAAAGTAAGGTTTAAGTGAAATTGATCAAAGTAAGAAATATTACAAGAAGTTTTAAGAATGACCAGTAAATGGCAAGATTTTGTTAACAACAGAACAAATCAAATACAACTGGAGGAGTTATCTAGTAGAATTGGAGGAAATTTTAATTAAGAATTCTTGTGATCAAGCTTGTAATTAATATTATGACAGGTATAATTTTAAGTACATTCTTTTGGTGTCTGAATTCAGAAAGTATTTATAATACATCAGTGTTTCAGACATTGAGAAGAGTAATGAATCCAATGTGCATGTGTTTCCTGTCTACTCATTTATGGATTTCATTAGATGCATGCTACAGAGTTATTTTTTTAAACAGCTAATTAAACTAATGAATTAAATTAAATATTCAATATTTTCATCTAATATTTTGGGGAATGCACTGTAATAGTCATACTATGTCAAGAGAAATTGACAATACCCTAATTAACAAAATGCAAGTGACATATATTAAATAAAGCTCTGAATGAATACTATTACATATTTTAACACTATTCTTTAAGACCTGTGTTTTCCTAAATATATTCTTTACATTAGTATTTACTTTACATACATTAGTATTTTCTTTGTCTCCTGAAATTTAGTTTCTTTTCCTCAAAACTAGAATTTAAAACATTTTTTGTAGTATTTATTTAATGTTTAAAAAAATAAACAATGTTTAGAGTACTGTGTATTGATGAATTCATGCTAAGATTTGAGCTGCTGTAAATATGTCTGCTCTTGAGTCTGAGGTATCAACTTGTGTGTCACTTCAGCACTAACCATTACAACTGCGTAACTGATAAAGATATCTGCAAGTAAGTAAGAAACTGAGGCATCTTAAAAAAAAAACAACTAAGAAAATAAAGCACATTAAAAATAAACCTTGTAATTTTTGCAGTAGCAATAGAGCTATCTGTTTAATCAAACAGGAAAGGTAAACTAAAAACCTAAGCCTCCAGAAGAGGTTGCAGTGTATGAAACTCTTATCCTGCATATATTACATATTATATTGTTTATTATCTCATATATTATCACATATATTATATATTATATCATATATCTGCTGTAATGGGAAGCATCTTAGAAATTGTATGCAGGGTGAGGTTTTTGGGTTCTTGGGGGGAGCCTTTGCAAGAATCATTTATGACATCAAATAATCATTACAAAATATTCTAGGAAAAAAGCGCAATGATTTAGCACCCAGGGACTGTAGTTTTTGTTAGGAATAAGTGGTAAAAAGGAAAAAAACCCAAACACTTTAACAGCTTAAAACACCATGACCTGTGCTCAGAAAAATGCTAAATAAAGGCACTTTCTCATGAGTCCAAAATGAAAAAAAAACAGTTGACTACCTGTCTCGGTTTTCAGAAACTATGTATTTGTTGCATTTCCCAGTCAAAACACCATGATTTGAGAGGTGTAGTGTTCAGCCTGAGTTTGCCCTCTGCAATTTTCCTTCAGATCATCAGGGATGAATTAATAGCAACCACGAGCAAAGAAAACTTTTTATTATAGCAGGTACATATCTCCCAATGTTCTCCTCTACTTAAACTGGGAGACATGAAAATTACAGGCTATGTCTTGAAAAAATTGCTGTCAAACCAGGAAATGTTTTTATTTCTGTTTTATCTATGCTGTGCCTACCAGACTTTGGGTGGTATCTTGTAAGTGTAATAATCCATTTGCAGTGTCATGCTGCAGCTACGTGATAGCAGTGGTAGTTGGTAGATGGCTATCAGGGCTTGTGCTTGCAACATGCTCCCTTGTACTTTGCAAACACTAACATTTCAAGAGCTGCAACACTACTTAATTGTGTTTATGATAAGGACAGCAGGTAGGAATTGCTGAGATCTATTCTAAGACATTTCTTCAGCTGATAGGAACTCTGCTACATTTCAGGATAGAATTTCTCTGGGATATACATTTCTCTGAATAGAAATTTAATTTTCATAATTTCAGCAAAAGCTTGAATTCAAAAGATTGAATTTGGGGCAAATTTTCCCATGTAAAAGAAACATTAAAAGATTATTGAAGGATTCTTTGGTTACGCACTTGAAATGGGTACTTACACGTCTGGCTGTGTTTCAGGGGAATGGTGCTTAGTAGAGGAAATGTATATTTGCTTATGCAAAACCCAGTTATATTTACCAGGTTGTGGCCATCTAAAAATGTAGTTACATATTTCATTTATCTGAATATTTATAGGTAGCTGATTTATCCTTGGTGTGTTCAATTCTTGGCAGAGCACATTTGCAAGTCAGCTTTCTTCTGAACTGCTGCTTCTGCCTGGTGAGCAGCATTTCATATAAACCAGGAGCATGGAGAGCACTGCTGTTCCCAGCACCCTGCCTTGCTCAGGCAACACAGCTGGAAGTGGAGGGAGTGTTCAGCTGGACTACAGAGGAGTAAATAAAAAGCATGATCACATATACTCAGTTCTGAGCTGAGGTGAAGACTTTTTCACATTTCTGAATGCAGGACTGTACAACCTTCATGTTCTTTAAATGTGGTTTTGTCACTTTTCATGATCTCTGCCAATATCAATGAGTGGCACACTTCTAATTATGTGGATTTTCCAAGTCACATTAAAGCTTTTTAGATGTCAAGTTGAAAGTAAACGAAAACATAATTTTGACTTTCCACTAAACGCTGCATTGAAAAATCAAGAAATTAAGAACCTTATGCTAATAATACAAGAACATATTTTTTTATATGTTAAAGGAAATACATATTTAGATACTTCTACCTTGCTTATGGAATGTTGGGCACTTTTATAGATCTTTATGGACACCCAACTCCACTGATTTCAGAAATATTTTTGTCCTGATGAGATAAATTATGAGTAAGATCGTTTACTGAGACATACAACTTACAGGTTATAAAGTAGAGCTTCAGAAGCAAATAGATGTGTATCTTCCTTGACCAGGGTGATACTGAGTATGCATTTCAGCCTGTGCTGAAGTATTGTCCACACTGCTGTGGTAAGACATTCTTGCAGGTTTTCCCCATGACTTTGGTATTCATTCTGAAAACTGCTATAAAGATCCAAAGTTTCACAGTTTTTACCAAAGTGCAGTTGACATTCTTCCCAAAATCCTTTTCTTCATGTCTCCCAGAACTCTCTTAAAATTTTCTCTCATATTGAAGGTTAGATCTGGAACATGTATGTTTACAGACACATAGAATTTAAATGTTCTGTGTATATTTATAACTATCACAGGACCTTTATATCATATAGCCAAAAGGAAAATTGTTAGCATCAGTCTCAGCTGGTGTGTGTTCATAAAGTCTGCAAGAAGCATTCTAGTCCTCATCCTCAGCTGTGATATTCATATCAACCAGGTTTCCTCTTGGGCCTTGCCATACATGACTCATCTTTACATTTGCAATGGTGCATGAGAATTTAGGCCATTCCCTTACACACCAGTTGTTCCTAAATTGCTGGCATGTGCTGGTGACCTACTCCCTACCTACTCCCCAGAGTGTGGTGACAGCTACGATAACAAAGGACCCAGGTAGTGACAAAGAAAGCCATACAATACTTATCTAAATTCGGAGCCTCTTCCAATTCTTGAAATCCTAATTTTTTCTGTTCCAGTTTACTAACACAGTGCAGAAAAGCAACAAAAAATCTACAGACTTGTATTCCTTGAGTGCTTTCACTTGATGTGCAGAGAGATCACCTTGCAGTCTAAGGATTTAGGGCAATGTCATGTTATGACCTTGTTCTTTATTATCTTTTTCTTATCTATTATTAATTGGGATCATTTTTCTGTCCTCCCTAAAGGAGTATACCAAGCTTCTTGGGCCCAGAACAGGTAGGAAATACGATCAGGGATAAACGAAAGAACTGCAAGAAATTGTACTTTCATGCATGAACACTTTATAAAAAAAGGCTCTAAAAGAGTTCAACATCAACACAAAGATGAAAAGCACTCTAAAAGCTATATCCCACATCAAATTCATATATTCACATGCCTGTGTAAAATCCAGTCAATATTAATAACCATATACAAACAAAACTATCTTGCACACTTCTGTTTCTAAACTACACAAAAAAATAAATTCAGTCAAAACTCAATGGACTTTAAATCAATCTGGAAATAAAAGAGAAAAGGCCTGGGGGTTCCACTGTCAAATATGATTTTCATATTCTCTTCAGTCTTGTCAGTCATTACAATGTTCTCTTCACTTATCAGGGTTCTGGCAGAAACAATTAATTACTCATATGCTTTCCTTGGTCAACTTAATCTTTAAGAGCCCTTTTAATCTTCTGTTGAAATGGAATACAGATGTTAATCTCTGTAATATTAGGAACTGGTCTGTATGCACAGATTTTTGACTTGTGCCTCAGTTGGTATTTTAAACCCCAGAGTAAAGCTGAAGGGTGTAACCAAAAAATAAGAAAATTCACAAGCTTGTTTTCAAACAAAGATTTCAGCAGTAGTTAAAACACAAAATCCTATTCAGAATGCTGAGAAAGGAAATGGTTTTTATAATCTCCTCTGATGAGAAAGGGGAAAAATAACCCACATGCTTTCTCACAGTGGGAAAATCCTTCCTTGACATTTTTTCAGCTCCTTATTGGGTCTTAATTTCTGCAAAAAGACTTTTAACTAAGACCAGGCTTTACCCCTTGCAGAAATAAAAATACATCTTCCTAGACAATATCTTCTGCTACTAAAGCAACCTAATTAGATAAAATGTTGCTTGACAATAAAGATGAAGACTGATTTTCTTTTCTTTCCACAAAAATCTGCAAGAAATATATACTTTAAAAATGAAAATGTTGTTTCTGTTTCTTCTTTTACCAACAACCCATGAAGCAGCAGATCAGGGTAACACTGTACTGGATGTCTACAGGCCCTAGTATTGTGGCTCTCTGCCTTATTCTGATTACCAGGCACATGAAAATGCTGATCAGTCATAATCTCTTGCAATATCAAACAGGATTCTTGTGTGAGTCAATAGGATGATCCTGTTTTCATTTACTGAGAGGATCACACGATAGAAAGAGAAAGCCTTTCCTAATCAGAGCACTCAGTTCTCTCTCTCATCACACGTGAGGCTATTAGCCTTTACCACTTGAAGGTAAGTGATAAAGACACGGCTTCAACCAGGAAAATGTTGAGGCAAAATAAATCTTGATAACGGAATGATTTTGAACTAACTTTTTATAATCATCAGTGAGCTCTTAGTCTCTGAAACATGCATACGGATTACTAGTTTTTACATATGTTACAGCCTGGTTTGTTGACTCTATCAAATGTAGACCCTCATCTGTCATTTAAGAACCATCTGGTGTCTGTTGGCAAAGCATCACTTCATCATCTGTAGAATATTGTACATGTGAGGGCTCTAGTCCTAAAGCAAATCTGGAGATACTCATATATTCAGTATGACCAGGTCTTTTCTTTTTTTCCCCTCTTGCAGATCTCAACTTTGTGGATTATTATTGATATACAAAGTGTCATTTTCAAGCAGAAATGTGTTTAACTGCCCTTCAGACCCTGAGGCTTAAAATTAGATACTTATGTCCATATTTAGGAACAACAAGAAGTCTGCTCAGGATTAAGAGAACCAATCAACATATGTCACTCCCCTAGACTCTAGCCCAAGTTTTCAGGTGCTCATCTGTGCTCACTGTGCTCAGCAAGTCTGGTAAGGTAATTCATCTATAATGCTAAATGTGAATTGAAAGTTGTAATTTTAAAGAGCAGCTCTTAAAGCTATTTGTTATACTAATTTTCCCTACAGAAACAGCCTTTGACAAGTTCCTCTCTAATTTTCTAACTGTTGCTGTGATTTTATATTGCTGTCCAATAACAGATCAGTAAGCCATCAGATTCAGTGGAAAGGAAACAATAGCCTCCCAAAATTTGATTTGATGCCAAATTTTGAAATTCTATGCAAGTACAGTGAAACAATTATGCAGAGTTTCTGCTAAGTGTAGAATACTGTACAAACATTTTGAAATAATATTAGTGTTATAATAAAGGAGAGATTCTTACATCAGATTCTTTTAAATGTTTGGATATAGTCATTGAATGTATTGTGGATTTTTTTGTTTCTATTCTGTGGTCTTTGGTTGAGAGTTGCTGGGATTTTAAAGCACAATCACAGTCTATTTTCTCCAGTGTGTAATTTTCTCAGAAAACCTTGGGCAATGCTGTTGATTTTTCAGTTGTTCTTACTGTGCTCAAAGATGACAATGTAAGTGCTTGCAGGCAGACTCAAGGAGTTGTTAACCACAAATTTTGTCATGTGGAATTTTCTAGCTTTGGGAATATGCAAAAATATGTCTTAGGTACATTTGAAACCTATTATTTGTCACATTCAATGTTCTTCTGAAAAATGAATTATTCTGTTAGCTATTCAATGCCTGCAGTTCTTTGTCTTTCATTCAGATATATAACATAATCAGAACTCAGTTGTCACTAGTAAGCAGATGAATGTTTGTACGTGGGTTGTAAGTCTAATAATGTGCCTGCCCTGCAGTGGAAAGGACTTGTGTATGGGTGGTGCTGTCATTATTGTATCTATAGAAGAATAAGGCACCATATGCACTAGCGGCTCGAATTGATTTAGCAGCTTCTGCTGAGTTTGGCTACAGTACTATGAATAGCTAGATGAAACAGTTTAATTTTTATTCTTAGCTCATGTCTTTCTGCCACCTCAATGCACTTCTGTACTAAAAGTTGCTAACTGCACTTAAAATTACTGATTTTTGATGTTTAAACTCTCTTGGGGTGGAATACAGAGAAGACATCTAATTTTAAATAGCTGCAAAACCTTTTAGTTCTCCTCAGTTTTTATGCTTTATTTTCATGTTTAAAGTTCTTAGAGAAGGTTGTCCTGAGAATATTCCTAAAAAATTACTTTTTATATCCTTATCTGCTTAAAGATATATACTTTATAGTGTGTTTAGTTCTAAGGTAGATTATAAGAAAGCAATCACTGTGTTTTTCCAAAATAATGTCATGAATATTCATGAAGAAATAAACTGGTTCAGCATTTTTTCCTGCATGACTTTTGGCATTGCACATGTCCTGCTTGCTTTTGCATTAGCTAAATACTTAATAAGAAATGAAAAAGTTTTTGTTAAATAATGCCACCCAGTATTAAGTGTTCAGAGGTTGGAACATTGCTAAATGAAGTTTTGGGTGAGTGTAATTAGGAACACAGTGCAGGAGGTCAACCTCAATACCAGACTTGCCAGCTTTTCTGATTCTTATTTAAGGCTAGTGCAATCTATGTTTAGCTCTGATACAAGCTTGCACTGCTTTAGATGTGAAGGGAAACCTTGGAGAATAAGGCAAATTTGGACACAGATAAAGACAAACTCAAATTTCTAAGAGTGCAGGTATCCACGCCTGTGAAATGTGTGTTTCATGGCATTGTATACCAGGCTGGCACTCCTTTTTTTTTGTTTGCTTTTTTTGTTTGCTTCTTTATAACTACCGTAGGTGACCATCTCTGAACTGAGAAGATGATTCAGACTTCTTCCTGGAAGGACCTTTGGGGTAATTGCTAAGGGCAAGAATTCCATACACAAATAGGATGTTACATACACTGAATCCATTTTGTATTTTGGCTTGGTGTCAGGATTTGAATCCTTTATGATCTGAGTGATTTTCCTGAGCAATGATAATACAAAGGCAAAATTTTACCAGGAATTTTTGAAAGACTGAATTGATCCTTCTCTTTTTGCCATCTTTACTATTTGAAATTATACTGCTCTGAGTTTAATAGAAGAAAGTAGCATCACAAATTAAACTGATTCTGTCCATAAAAGGCTAAAATCTGACTTTGAAAACAATCAGAAACTGTATCTTACATATACATGTGTTACCTAGATGTTATAATTAAGATATTCTCCATCTCACAAAAATACTAAAATCCTGTATGTCTTTGATTGACTTCTCACCAATCAACCAGTGTACCTGTGCTTGTATCTCTGCTGTTTTGCTGTCTCACAGTGGAAACTCTTCTGCTGCTCTGTGACTCAGTCACCATCTTCAACATGGCTACTAACCAGGCGCTGTTTGTTAATTGGAAACTTATTGATTGGATTGTGAGAACATCTGCTAGATTTGAGATTTAAGCAGAATCATGTTGAATGTCTGTATGCCCACTGAACCAGCGGCTGGATGCTCAGATGTTACCTCTGATCTCCCACAGGTAGATGGGTAGATCTGATCTCCCAGATGTGATGAGAGATCTCTTGGGAACACCCAGAGAAACCATTTTTGGGTGTGCAGAAAAGCTTTTATTCAGAAACATCTATTGTGTCTGTGATCAGCTGTTGAGTGAGCATAACCAAACCTAACCCTCCTGCAAATGCCCTTCCTGGCCAGTCTGGGACGATGTCTGACCCTGGTTTCCCTCAAAGGGGCCCATTCCTGACCCCTACATGTGGGCTGACATCCCTGCCCAGCTTCACCCTGCGCCCAAGGACATGCCCAGGGCTGGGGTTGCCTCAATGTCCCCCAGCTGCCTTGCCTCTGGCTGAGGTGGTGGGAATGGCCTGGGGTGCCAAGTCCTGCCCTGCCCTGCCCTGCCCTGCCCTGCTGACTTGGGTAGTTCCTGCTGTCCCCAAACCCCAGAGAGCAGCTGTCCCATGAGAAACCCTGACCTCAAGAATTTAAATGTGAAGTATGTTAAAGTTCAACCTAACTCTGGAAATGCAGTTGTATTGAAAGTGGTGAGTATTCAAATTTGGTTTACCTGACTGGGTTTTTTTGGAGTACAGAGTGTTTTGGGTGAAAAAGTATGTAGGAACTGAAGAGGCCCTCAGGAGAAAAGGTGATATTATTTTGAAGAGGAAAAATGCAATATGGCTTTTCAGACTTAATTTCTGATTATGGGGGACACTAACTGTATGGAAGGAATGGGTCTGACAACTGCATTGTCTTAGGGTTTGGAAAAGCATTGCAGGAGATCCTAACTGTGTCAGACCCTGTTAAATGTGCATGCTGATGAACCAATTTTCCATTCTCCATTTAAGTTAATGCTATCAGAAATTTAAAACATAAGCAAGGTTGAGGAGACATGACACTGTACAGTTTTTTTTGTCCTCACAGAGCTAGTGAAATATTCTAGTCAGTTTCGTAAAGGTCTAGTGCTAATTCTTTCTCATTTGTTAACTAAGAAATAACAGCTCATAAGTGCTTTTAGACATTCTCTCTGCATTAATGTGGTTCCCTGACTGCTCTGTAATGTGCCACTTTCTAAGACCAGACTTTCCTTTGGGTTATAAAATTTCATTAATGAAGAATTTGAAATTATTCTCTTTACTTCTTCAAAAGCTTTTCCTTGTATTTCTGTCCACTCCCGCATGATGACTTTATATTAGTTGGCTCAGAAGCTCATATGCTTTTTTTACAAGTTATTAAGAAAGTCCAGCATTATTCTTAAGATCCTTTGACTCCGACATATTTATGGGCCTGAGCATCTTTATGAGTCTTTTCAGATCACGGTTTAGTCATTTTTTGTCAGCAAAAGCATGACACAAGGCACTTTCTCTTACTAATCCAAATAAAGTGCAACTTCAGTTGAGCCAGATTCTGATTAATATTTTTCTCTCTTTGTTAATTACAGTTTCTGCTTGTGACCTGTTGTTCTCAAGAAATGAAAATGTCAACAATTATTTGTTTAACAGTCAGACAGTCCTTCTTGACCTCAATTTACTTTTGATCAAGTGATTTCTTGCATGTATTATCCTTTTAACTACACATAATTATGCAGTATTAGTAGAAAAATAATAATCCTGGTGAAATGTCCTCTATAACTTCTACTTCTTGTTCAGTGATCTTGAATGCAAATACGTTACAGTCTTATAGTAACTTTAACCCTAAGGATATATGGTTTGACTAGTTTTTCCTCAAAGTTCATATTACTTTTTATTTCTTCTTTATAAAGCTTTACAAATAATCTGATTTCTTATTACTCAAACAGTATCACATCTACTTCCATCTATTATTCTGTACAGAAAAAGTCTGCATCTTAAAAAGCAATTTTCACCTTCATTTAGGCCATGTCACCAATTTTTTTTCATGTTTCAGATACTGAAAAACACATGGAGCTTAACTTTTACCTGCACTTTCTGAATGCCTCAGGTTTCTGATATAGCAATTATGAAAACAACATAATTTTTATTTCCTTTATACTTTTTTTATATATGTATTCAGAGTCCCTTATATTATTAGTGCACATAATGATTTGTTGTGAATGAGTGGTGTGGCCAATTAAATAATCACTGTCAAAGGTATTGGCAAAAAGCAGGTTTAAATATAAATTTGTGAAAGTGTGATTTAACAGAATTCACTGACAAGTTCACTCTATAGTCAAGTACATAAATGAAGCATACACAGACAAAAGGCAGGGAGAAGGATGCAGGATGCACCACCACATGAGGGTTTTTTATCTTTGTTCGCTAAAACTACCAGGATGAGGTTGTAGTCAGTCTGGAATTTAGGTGATTTCACAGTTACTAAAATATGCAATAGACTATTATATACTTAAAGCAGGTAGTTTGTTGTCTCTTGTACATGTGTTTGTTTCAAGAGAGATAATGTTCCCTTTCTTAGTCCAAACATTTTCTAGAAGACCTGAGATGAGGATTTAATCTCAGTCAAAACCAAACAGATATATTCTTTCAATAAGTACTGCTTATGTTTAAGAAAGATTTCAACAGTAACACACAAAGGAAAAAATCATAGTAAATCTTCCAGGTTCAAGTATCCTGATGATGCTGCTGAGCACTTACCATGTGCTTCGACATAGTAAATTGCATAGATATTCTAATTTATACTTTGTAAAAATCATTGCTAGTAACACAGAAATTCTTTAGACAATTGTGATAACCATGTTAGTTAATGCACCCTTTTTAATAAGCTTGAAGAAAAATCAGCTGTCATTTTCGTATTTCTTTAAAAAGTGGTTGAGGTGAGATAATCCTTGGCTGTTGTTTGCTATTCCTTCAAAGCAGCTTAGAGTCCTAAAAAGTAAGTTATTCTGACGCTTTCCCATGAGTCACTCTCACTAATTTTTTGTTTCAGTTGTAGATTGGTATGCTCATAAATTTAAAATTTACACTTAACTTGTGAAGAAAAGAAAAGAAATGCAAAATTAGGAGTATGATATTTCTTCAGTAACTGTGTCACTGTACATTGAATAGGAATAGTTACAGCCTTTAAAGGAACATCACTGCATTTTCCTCTTCATTTCACTGTTACAAGTGCAAGGATGCACAGCTGCCTCATGCTCAGTTTATTCTAGAGCCTTTCTGTCCTTCTCTGTAAAGCTGCTCCCCAGCCAGTCAGGCCCCAGCCTTTATTAATCCATGCTAGCTAGGCTCTGCATTTGCCATTTTTGAACTTCAGATCTCATCCTATTTCCCCAGTTTGATGAAATCCCTCTGAATAGCAGACTCTAAAATATTAACCACTCTTCCTGGTTTGATATTAGTTGTAAATCTGAGTGTCTGCATTTCTTCACCATGGAGATCAGCAGTGCTGTCAAACAGTATCATACCTAGCATCCACACCTGAAGAACAGTGCTGTTAGCTGAGGGTAAGCCATGGATTTAAATAGTGGCATAATGATATTTTCTTTTCTCTTGCCTGCTTTCTTTCTCACTGATTCTTAACAATTGCTTTTCTATTTTTGACTTGTTCTGCAGGTTGAGCTTATATTTTCATGGATTTAATACTCAGCCAAGAACTTTGCTCCTGAGTGGTTGTACTCAGGTCACACTGGTTTTACATGCGTGCAAAAAATGTTTGGGTTTTTTTTTTCCTCCCTGTACCTTGAATTTCACCTGATATATTATTGACCAGTGACTCAGAGGTGTGTGTACTGTTAAAGTCATAAGTTGGTTTTTGTCCTCACACAACCTAATGCACATACACTGTTTTAATGATTCATATCTATGCTGAATTACAAAAACCCAAGTGGAAAACTTCTGGTTACTGTCAATGCTGGACGCACAACTGAACATTTAATTCTTAGCTAATTTTTTCTATCTCTTATCCAACTGCTTATTGAAATTTCTTCCTACTTTTGACTTTGTTTGCAAGCTTCTTTTTGTCCTTTATTCTTCTGCAGAGCTGTTGAATCTAAGTGAATCATCACAATTATGAAATTGTATACTTCTATAGGATTTTGAACAGTATCATTGTTTAGCATCAAATCAATAGTAACTTTCTTAGTGGAGGGGCTTCCTGATTAGGTGATCCTAGAATGTAGTTTTAGTCTCTTAAAATGTTATCTGTTTATTTTCCCAGAGTGACATTTGCCTAATTGATAGGATGATGCTGATGCTATCCAGAAAAGCTTTATTGCCTGTTCTCGCTTTCTTCTCTGAGAATCTGGTAATCAGTATCATTATCCTGGTCAGACACTCTCTAACAGTTACTCAAATGTATATTGTCATTTAAGACTGGTATTTTGGTCAGCTAAAATTCTGTTCTGAATATGTTCATCTGTTTAAACTGAAGTTGTCTTTCTTGTCATACTCAGCTCTTACATTCATCTTCACATTTACTGTCCCAGTGGCTGTCAAATTTCTGGTGCATCTATTTCATTAATGTATTCATCCAGGACAAGATATTTCAGGTTTTTCTTCTTGTTTCTTGTTTCCTCAGACACCTTATTCCCTTAGACATTTAATACTGATATGGAAACACACTTGTCTCTGATTTGGCTTCCTTATAGATATATTATTGACATACTATTTAAGTAGCAAACATTATATTTAATTTTTTTTCCTCAACCATTCCTAATTACTTTTGTGTCTTATTTCAGAATGCAGAAATCCTTATGCATACAGTTTTGGATAAATCTTCCCCAACTGATTATTTTCTACACCTTTTAGACTGTTATTTTTCCCAAACTCATCAGTTTCTATTCTCGGTCACAGTCTCCTTAGTTTTAAGCATAGCTTTGCTCTCAAAATAGTGATGTCAATTGTAGGGCTACAGTAAGAATAGGACAAGATTTGTAAGATGAGAAGTCTTCTGATTGAAGTGCATTCATAAAAATAGGACTAGTCCTGTATCTCTAGAGCTAAAATCAGGAAAAATGCTTTTTTAAATATATTTCATACTGCTTTATTTTATTTTATTAATTACATGATATCCTAGTGTGTATGGTGTAGAGGTGAGAAATAGATGGCACAACATGTTCTTCTGTGTATCAGAATATCATATTTGGCTTTGGTCAAAATATTTTAAATAGTACGTGCTTTGTAGTTTTTCCTTTTTTTTATTTTAGATGTTGCTTATTTGTATTTCTCTTCTTCATTCCTTTGTTTTACTTCTCTAATCTCACTTCATATAGACGTACAGTGTGGACTGTAGAATATTTTCAACTGCAGTCACAACTGAAACACAAAAAATCTGCCACTGTCTCTAGAAAAATTTTATGCCCTTGAGGGGAACCTACAGTCCAATGCCTTCCCTTCTGCTGTGAAGAGTTTTGACAACTGACATCACATCTTGACAGAGCTGAATGGCTCAAAGTAGAGCTTACATTAAGACCAGTTGGGATTTAGGTATTATTTGCTCCTCTACTTAATTTTCCTGATAGATTTCAGTCTACAGGGTTTTCTAATATCATGTCAAAGCATGATATCAGGACCAAATCCTCTGAAAAATACAGTGATGATTCTGCTTTCTTTTAAAAGCACAGGGAATGGGTATTCTTTTTTGATGTAACTCCTACCATAGTAGTCAGGCTTAAAGCCTGTAGACCAGTATGTACAGCATTGCCATTACTAACAACAGGCCACTGATTTTTGCACCGAATTTTTTCTTTCTTTTTTAGTTTCTTCGCCTGCAGCAGCATTTTTTTTACTCTTTTAAAGTGTTTTTGCTTATCTTTTTATGGTATAACCATAATTTTTTATGAAGTAATAAGGAGCAGTTTTTCTGTAGAGAATGAAATATGAGGCCTTGATAATAAAAGTGAGACAGAGGCCTCCATGGTGCAGAGAAGTATAGGAATGAGATGATAAAAAAAGTACACTTAAGATTGGAGCTATGAAAAATTCAACAGTGATGAGCTACTGTGGTGCAGATTTGGGAGCTGGACAGAATAGAGTTTACAGTAGTTTAAAGAAAAAAGAGTAATTATCTAAAATGTAGAAATATGTTATTACTTTTTAAATGCATTAACTATATAAATATATAAATGAGAGAAAATAGTCTGAAGCAGAACCACAGTAGAGAAGAAACCATCAGAATCAATAACACATTTCTTCCTGGCAAAGAAAAATAAATTCCATGATTAACATTACTGTCCTCCAGGAGATGAACAGGGGAACAGTGTAGGTATTAACAGCAGACAAAAGGGAGAACTAAAAATTTTATATATTATAAATTTTAAGTGTATTAATAATAAGATTTGGTCTGAGTTATTTACATAATTTGCACTGTGAATGTTAGTATCATTTTAAGTGGACTAACTATGCAAAATGGTGTAAATTAGCTATGCCTTTGAAACTTTAAAGAGACTAGTAGGAAATCGTTGATGAAAATGAAAATCATATTCCCCTATTTGCACATAAAATGTTTTTTAGGGTTACAGTGTCAAAGTAGGATACATATATGGGTTTTCTCCTTCACCTATAGGATTATGTCTTTTCCTATAAATCATTATAAAGTCGTTCAGGTTGTAGCTGTTTCAGTTTAAAATATTTAGATTAGGAATGAGCCATATATTGATTTACACTAATTGGGACAAGAGTATTGTAATGTTAGAAGATGTTTAATTTCTTTTGTTCTTCCCTTCATCTCATTCTTGGTACTCAAACATCCCCTGTCACTCAGGTGTTGGTTTCATATCTCACAAGTAGAATTTGTACTGGTTAGTGCGATGGTGCTTTGGAAAGATCCATTTTGTCTACTTTACAAAGCAGTCTTACCTGAATGACCTAAAATTGGTGAAAGAAGATGGCTGGAATTGGAGCTAGAGAAGTGCCTTGTCATGCTGGAAGTTTATGGATGGCTTACTAAAGCAAGGATTACACTCATACATTCTGAATTCCAGTCCAATTCTTTAACATATTTATTTTTTTCATCTTATCTCCCGAAATAGCTATGAACTGACTCTTTGGTTTTTTTGACATTTCTGTCTCCTTCAAGGGGGAAAGGGGGGAACAACAGAAAAACAACAAATGGGTTAGAGGCAAAATAACTTATTAGGCTTAAAAAATTATATAATGTCTTCAGATAGCCTAAATATGTTCTTCATTGTTGACTGCAGTGCTCTCCTTTTTATTGTCATGACTGAGTATCAGGCATGTAAGATGTTTAAATAGAAAGTAAAATGGGATCTAAAAAGACCACTGCTGAGAGTGTATGGAAAAAGTAGGAAAAAGTAATATAGCTACTTCATCATTTCAAATCAGTCTTTAAAGGAGGACCTTTGAAATTTTTTTTTGAAAAATAATTTTCTTACCTTGAAGCATGTAAATTTATTTGAAACAAATTATTAATTGTCTATGGTGCTAGTAATATGAGAAACAGCAGAGAAAAAATTAAAGGTATCCTTAACTTTATGCAGTTAAGAGTGGTACATCAGCAGCCCTGATAAGTCTTTCAGCTTTATTATATAATGAGATTTATAAATAACTTATGGTCAAACAACAGTATAGACTCTTGTCTTTCTGTTTCACTCCCTTCACTTTTGATGAGCTGTCTTTCTGCATCTATGTTTCATGACATGTGCCTCAGAAATGGTCTCCCACTTAAAGTCTAATTTATCCTCTGGCAAGTGCCCATTCTTCTTATTAGTTTACTATAGTGTTAATGATTTTCAGTATTTCTGATTATTACCCAGAGACAAAAATGTGTTATTTTTGAATATATTTCAGCTCAAGCCCTTCTGTTGCATAAAGATAATTTGAATTTACAAGTTTTAGACTAGAATTTTAAATGTCAGTATTTTCTATATCTAGATGTATTTTGATGCAAAAAAATACTGAACAATTTTTTTTTTTTTTTAGTTCTTTAAAACTAAATTAACTTGTGTGTTGGATAGTGCAATGACTGGGATGCAGCTGTTCCAGCTGGTTAAAAGTACATCGAACTACACTATGTTATATTCCAAGTTTGTAGAGTATAAGACAAAATGAGATTGCCTAGTGCAATCATGTAATTTCTTTAAGAATTAAGGAAGGATATAAAATAAATTATTATGTTTGTAGAGTACAGTTACTACTGCTAACATAAAATTCTTTAGAATGGAAGCGGAAAATTAACCAGAAAATTAATAATAAAAAAGTAATTTAAAAAACTTTTAAAAAAAGAAGAAGAAAAGAAAGGAGTGTGTTCTGTTCTCTTAATGCCCACCTTTCTATTTCATGTCAGAACATCAGAGAGAAGGCACACTGCTTTTCCTCCTTTTGGAATTGGTATGCAGGTTTTTTTGCTAGCAAGCACTACTACTGCTTACAGTTTTCCATGATTCCAGTGGGCTTCTCTGTAAAGACCTTTGGCTTCTGAATTGGCAAGCAATAGGCTAAATTTACTAGTTGAACAGAAAAAATTATGTTTATTCTTCATATCTGAAGGAGTGGGAAGAATGACACGAAGATGCTAACAGAATGTAGCGGTGGTAGTCGTGCTTTTTGACGTTACTTGACTCATATCATTGCTTATCCTTTTTCAGTCTCATGCAGATGGTGATATTTCACTGTATTAGCACTACAGCTAATCCATTTATTATGTAATGCAGTTTGTCTTAATTAAAGAAAATTTCTGAATGGTTTACTTTTTGTATTTGGGGATTTGAGTGGTGATTTTTGGTTGTTATTGATATTTTCATGTTTTGTTTCAGTTTTGTTCTTTTAAAGTCTAGTCCTCCATTTCAAAGAAGGCTTAATTAATAGATTAGATTAGATTAGATTAGATTAGATTAGATTAGATTAGAGAATGGCAGAAAATTCTGGATGTCTCTTTATGAGCTTGCAAGCAACAATTCAAATACCTTACCATGTGGGTTTTAAGACCTCAGTATTTCAAAATGCTAAGTGGAAATGTAGTGAGGGGTATCTTCAGTGATGAGAATGATGCATCAGCTCTCTGACAGCTCTATAAACTCCTCCTTGCCTGGGATAAAGGTCAGTGTAGCTACATTACTAACACACCAGTTCCAGGATATGCCATCCTCCTGATAAAGCAAATGAATTGAACATTACAGGTTTTTATTTTGCATATACAAAGAAATTCTGTGGACCAGGAAAATTAGCCCAGCTAATTTTTTTTACTTTTTAAAATTTTGATACATTCTTCATTTTGTCAATGTCTAATATCCATCAAGTACCAACCTTGTCCTTTTCTCTAGACATGCAATGTTTTTGTCTTTCATTATCTAAAATTGCAAGATCATATCTGTGACTGTACAAATGACAGAATAATGGAAAACTGTTCAGAACATAATTGAACTGTGTACTACTTGTAATTAAATATAACATCACTCTAAATCAGAGCTGAATGCTTTAACATGTACAGCTTTCCCTAAACTAGGAATTTAAAATTTACTTCCAGTCCTGGTTCTGGCCCAGATCAGTGGGAGGGAGCATGGCGAAGACATTCAATACCAGATTACATCCAATACCAGATTACATCATTGCCAGGGGTGGGGAAGTTGGACTTTCTCACTCCTGGGAAGGAGCAGCATCCCTTTCTGAGGTTACAAAGCCTGGCAGCGGGGGAACCGCTTCTCTCTTTTTGTATACTTCGGTTAATAATATTGCTGCTGTTACTGTTTATTTTCTTATTTCATTGCTGCTTTCAGTAAATTGTTTGCATCTCAACCTGTGATCTTTGCCTTTTGTGCCTGCAATGCTCTTTTCCAGGCACATTCAGGAGAGCAGAAAGGTGGAAGAGAGAGTGGAGAAGGGAGAAGAGGGGGGAGAGAGAGCAAGCGAGCAGCAGTGTGGTTTGAGAGATCTTGGTGGGAGAACTAGATTGGGGAATACCATTCCTAAACCATGACATTTCCATATATCTGTCTTTATACCATTTTTTTTCCTGAAGATTAAGTCACTGGTAAACATTTGGAAAAATATTGAGAATTCATATTCCTCATTTCTTCCTTTTTTTTCTGTGTAATCAAGGAAAAGTATTTTGGAGTGAGGACTTGAAGTGGACTTGCCCAACTAGGTATGCACAATCATCATGAAGATGAATAATTGTCTATTTTTCAGAACAAGTCAAAATTCTAGTAAAAATTTTAACTTTCAACAACTGGTAGAGAAAGTGAAACTTCAAACATTTCAGTGAAACTTCTAATGTTTATAGGTGGTGTGGATGGCTTAAGAAAAAAATCAAAAAAACTACAATAGTCAAACCTTAATGCTTCACTTAGCAAACCTTTTGTGGAACATTTTTTTATCATTGATTCTCTCTGAGAACCCCATCGCTCAGGCTACATTCCTCTGAAAGAAATCCATATGTTGAAGGATGTTAACTTTTTTAGCCATTCTGGTTTTTCGAACAATACAAGAGTACCATGCAGGTTCTGTCTTTCTCTTCTAAAAATTACTTCCATTTTACTTTATTTGGAGAATCTCTTACCATTTCCCTTTCAACTCTTTAGCAGATTTGATGCCATCTACCAAAGTCCTTAAAGCCACCGACTCAGCAATAGATTAATTTTATCTTTTCCTCCTCTTTCTTTACCCTAACATTTTCCCCTTTATGTATGCGTTACAACATGACTTTGATGAATTGAATCTTGTATTTTAAAACAACTTTGTATATATTTGTTAACCTTGTGAAAACTTATGATTGAGATTCCTCAGATAAAATCAGTGATTCTAAGTTGAGGTCAAATATAACTATAACCAACTGCTCTGTCTTGATGATGGGTATGAATGAAACCATAATACACATACATCTGTGTATCACCCAATTTTATTCAAAGCATTTCCAGATATCCTGGAAAACACTTATTGAAGTGTATCATGTGGCTGCAACTCACAGGTGGCTTGATAGTTCTAAACCAGAATGAATCTATTTGTTATCAGGCCAAACAGTTTTCTCTTTATGAGACATCAAAGAGAGAGACACATAATGCTTAAAGAGCTGTATTAGAATTCAGTACTGTTGAGTGCTGTAACAACTGCATGTTTCGACAGCAAAAAAGTAGAAAAGATGAATTGATCAAAACACCATCAAAAAGTAAGTGAAACAGACACCCAAGAATCATTTGTGGTATAAACACTGCTATAGATAGATTTCTTCAAAAAAATGTTAGGACTAGGATAGCTAGTCCTATCAACATGTTAAAATGTTGTGTTTCAGAATACCAGTGAAGGGAAAAAAGATATTGTTATTTGTCTATTTTTTCTGATTTTCAGTTCCTATAAAAATAGCTATAATTTGAGATCTCTGAACGCTGTTACATTCTTTTTGCCTGAAAGATTACTCAGTAAAGCAAGAGAGCTATACGAACAGGCTTCAGATTCCATGTCATTTCATATCAGCTGCAGCTGTATGTAGAATGCATACTGGATGTCATCTTCCTTAGACACTCACTTCTCACTCATTCTCAACAATGCTATAGAAAGACCTGCATATTAAATGTCCCCTTCACAGGTAGACAATGTGAAAGGCAGAGATATACTTCTTATGTCTTCTAAATGATCAATAACTTGGTGATACTAGTCTTTAAATATTCCTTTCTAAAGTAGATTTCCTTCCTAAGTCTGTTCCATTTTGCATGCTCCAGCATTTCTATCCAAATAGCTATAAAATATTGTAAAGTCAATTTCAGATTTGATGGGATTTTTGCTTTCCTGCCCCCTCCCCTCCCTTCCCTTTTTAGGCTTTCTGTCTGACACACTGAGTGCACAAAAGTAAGTAGTTTGTTTCAGAGTCCTCTTACTGAAGTACTGTGGGAGCAGCTGTTCATTGACAATTTTCTTAAAAGCATGAAGATGAGAAAAGCATGAGCTTGGGTCAGGAGGACACATTGTTGATTCAGTGGAGATTACTTCACCATATGGGAGAAAAACAAAATAGTTAAAATACCCTAACAAAAGTCTTTTACAGGCATAATGATCCTTGAGCATTCTTACTGTTGTTGTGAAAAGCAGTGACTGTGGCTCAGAATTAAATATATATGTATTTTTTATTAGAAATTTATCTGTGTACTTATGAGATTGTATATATATGGTAATAAACAAAAGAATAAGGAGATTTGTGATTTTATAGTTGTTATTATTAGTGTGCATGATCATGGACTGTTTATTGTAATGTAAATTGCTTTCTTAGAAAATATTGAGATACCTTTATTTCTATGAGAGCATCTCACATGGCTTTGACTGTCCCTGGTTTTTTTCAGAATTAGCTGTACATTAGAAGAACAAAGAATGATATCAGACATTTCTACGAATATTAAGATTCACTCTACAATCAAATTTTATTTTACCACTGGGAAACAGCAAGATAAGACATCAAAGAGGTAATGTGGCCTTAAAAATAATCAAATTTTCTTGAAACCACTTCATTACTCGCCAGTTGTAGCAGGATTAGATGCATATCTCCCCAACAGGAAGCTTGTCCTGTGAGGAAACTGGAGTTATTTAACCTGGAGAAAGGAGGTTCAGGGGAGACCTTATCACCCTCTGCAACTCCCTGAAAGGAGGGTGTAGCCAGTTTGGGGCCGGTCTCTTTTCCCAAGCAACCAGTGACAGGACAAGAGGAAATGGCCTCAACCTGTGCCAGGGAAGGTTCAGGCTGGATATCAGGAGGAATTTCTTCATGGAAATGGTTACTAAACATTGAAATGGACAGCCAGGGAGGTGATGGAGTCACTATCCCTGAAGGTGCACAAGAAATGACTGAATGTGGCACTTAGTACCATGGTCTAGTCAGCAAAGTGGTGATCAGTCAAAGGTTGGAGTTAATGATCCCAGAGGTCTTTTCCATCCTAAATAATTCAGTGATTCTGTGATCTATACTCCTGATGCTGTTACAATAGTAGTCAAAGGTAATTCTCACTGACTTTACAAGGCTAGAACGGAATTTCCTTGCAACAGCTAACTACAAGAGAAACCAAATAATGCATGTCTATGACTCTCACAGCTGTCTCAAGTGTCTCTAATTGAGCAGGGGATCATGAAGTACTGCCTGCAGTATAGGCTTCATCCTTAATTCAGAACAGAGTGCTGTCAGTTCTAAACTGTGTTAATTCCCTGCTACTTTGGAGAGTCTGGGGAGTGTTTTGTTTTCCCTTTTTACGTATAGCTAAAAGTAAGTCTCCTCTGCTGTATAATTTAGATTTTTTGGCTGCCAGACTTCTGCTAGCCTGCTTTTGCTAAATTCAAATTTTCATTTACTCTCAAGTTCTCTTTTCAAGTAATTTTTTTTTTCCAAAAGAAAACCTGCTGAGTTTTTTTGGTTAGTTGATTGGCTGTTTTTGTCTTTTTTCCTGAAGATATTTCACTCAAGGGAAATCTTCCATTACACACAGTAGCATTGTGTTTATTTTGTTGTGCCCTATATAGTCATCTACCAGTGTCTCAGAAGGATTTTTGTCCTAAAGCTTTCTCATAAACTGACAGGAATTGCAAAATATACAATTCATGCCCTTGTTTTCATTTCATAAGAAGCATCTAGACATCTGAGAGCATTTTGTGTTTTATGCTAGTGGATCACAAAGTGCTTTATAAACAAATAGAATACTACCAGTTTAATACCCTACAGTAATCACTTAGCATTGATATACTGCACTTGGAGGCAAAACAGACCATTTAGAGTAAGAGTTGTAAAATACCACTTAGTAATTACTTCAGGATGATTTACCATGAGTATGCACACTTTCTCTGACAGGATATAATTTATTATAGCACTTGTGCCCATATAAGTAGGCATAACATCATTACCCAGCTTGACTCTTTGTCCTAAACACAGATCAGATAATCATATCATGTGGATGTTTGCATGGTTCTTTTGAAATAAGATACTGCTAGTAGTCCTCTGTCACCTTGTGCCATGAATGCAATGTTTTTGGAGATGTAGTATTTTTTTGCACATGTTCCATACCAGTTTGGAATAAAAATATAACTCTTGACTGTCCAATAGACTACACAAATCATCTTATTCTCACAGATGCTTTCCTGGCTCGCCACCAGTCCATTTAGTATAATTTATCTGAAAGCTGTGAAATTATATACTTGAATTTTTCATTTATAATTGGTAGACAGAAAAAGTATAATTAACCTCCTTAAGTTTCTTGAAAGAGGAGAGGATGAAGAAAGGAAGCACCTACACTGCAGAGTAATACTTTAAAACACATTGGACCTGTTTATCTTAGAAGTGATATGAACATATGAGCCCAGTTTAGGAGTAGGCAGCATTATTTCTCACTTGCTCTTCATGTTCAGATTATTCTTCAAAGAAAATTAACTGCATGTAGAGAGTAGGTGCACCCAAATGCACATCTCAGTAGGAATGATCAAGATACCAGGATATGAGGACATATGGAGAGTATACTGTCACTGCAGTTGGTCTGTAGTCCAAGAACCCATTCTGCAAGCAGAGCTGTAGGATATTGATCCATCTGGTATTTTAATTATGGTTAATTACACAGTCCAGTAAATGTTGTTCCTGTCAGATGGTTAAAATTTCCTATCTGGCTGGAAAAGTTAAATATGATTTTTTAATAACCTTACATTTCTAACAATTAATTTACCAGTTTCTACTGACTGAAAATGCTATGGGGTTTTTTTGCACAGAGTACTTGTTTCCTAAGATCTTGGCTACAGCTTTTTGTCCCCTTTTTGGGCACTGTGCCAAATTCAGACAGGCACAGTTTTCATAAAAGAATTTGTCAGAGCAACAGTAAAGAGAAAATTTGTAGAGACATTTTGTTTAAAATTAGTAAACAGTAGCCAAAGAAGAGATCTTTATCATACAATTTAGACAATTGGAACTGTGCTGCTTCAGAAAACAAAGCTGAATGTAGGTTGGTTGATTTGTTTTCCAGTCTGAAACTAAGCATTTGAGAGCAGATGAGAGGTGGATTTATGTAACTTTTCTCCAGTTTATGAGCAATTCATATATCAATTAAATAATAAGTTATTATTTAAATTCTAAGAGCCAAATTTCATTAGATTGAAGCAATATTCTGTGTACACTGAATTTGGGAACTTAATTATATTGTGGTGCTTTAAGAATAATGTTTTTCCTTTCTGAGTCATTTTCTATTGAAAAAATATTACCAAAATTATACAAAAAAGAGGATTTTCTTTCCTTCCTAAATAGCATATCTGTCTGGATTACTTTTTTGGGCCCTCTGGTAAATTCAAGTGTTTTTGCAGCTGGTGCACTTGAAGTAATTAAGTGATGGGAATTCATCTTACCAAAAGAAAAATGAAGCCAATTAAGAGAATAAAAAGTTAATTTTAAATGTCATCCTCCACACAGTCAAATGCTAATGTTTTGTGGTGGAGAACCACTACAACTTGAAAGAGATGCATAGAAATATAATTATATCAGTAAAAATATAATTATATCAGTAAAAGTTATTTTAAATGAGCCTAAAGAGCTATTTCTGCTTTATATCTCTTTCAAAAAATAGACATATTGTTATTCAATAGCAGACTGTTATCTTTTTTTGGGAATGCATGACGTGTCTTGTTCTGTGCACAAATAAGTAAGAAAGTCTGCACTCCTACAATCTCTAATACAGGAAGTATTCTTATATTGCAGTGCAAATGACAAAAGATTTCACCCAGAGATATTTTTACCAGGAACGTCAGTAATTTAACATGAAATCAAAAACATTTCTTGAGCTACCAAAAAGTGGAATTCATCACAAAAAGATTAAAATTCCAATCAGCTTTCCATCAAGAAGGTACATTAAAGTGATATGAGCAGTTAGGAAAGTATTCTGGTAATGAAATTTATATGTTTGTGAAGTACCCAACAAATCTGTTTAATTCTTTTAATAAGAGTTAATGAAAATAGAAATCTGATGTTGGGGAAGGATCATGGGCTCTGGATTGGATTGATGACATGAACTTTTTGATCTATTGATGTCATTAAGAGAGCAGAGACCAGGGGAGTGCAGTCTACTTATTGCAAGGATGTATACGAAACTAGCATTTTTAAATATGGTTTTTACATATGCCTGGAGAATTTATAAGTGTCAGCTACTCAACAGATACTTTAAACCTACTCTGCCCTGTGGGATGTTGGCTCTAGAGAAGAACTGCCCATCCTTCACTTTAGAACAACTAGAAATAAGACTTGGAACATATACATACATAGAAATGTGTGTGTGTGTGTGTGTATAATGCAATTGCATCTCTTCTTCATCAAACACTGTACATGTAAATTAGAAAAACCTCTTAGGGTTTCTGATATCCTGATATTTTTCTCTAATTCACCTGCTGTCTATGCAAAAAACATGAACATACTGAACATGGAAATGTTCTCCTTTTGACAAAGGCCTCACAGCTTCTGGCAGCACATCTGTGTCCCACTTTTGTACAGAGTTCTTGCTGGCTTTGGACAAAGGTCTGTCTAAAATAACCATTATTTCCTAATGTGTATATTCTTTGTTTTAAAGAAGGGCAAAAAGTTCTATAATCAAAATTCTAAAAGGTATGATGTTTATGAATTCATTTGCTCCATGATGGCTTTGTGAATTCCCTGTCCAGGTACTGAAGGTACTGCCTGGTCTGCCTGTCCCTGCCCAGCCCAGGGCTCCCCTCACATGGCCCGAGGTTAAAGACTCCCTGTCAGTCCTCCAGGCCCCTCAGCCCCTGCCTGGCCCTTGGTCCCTGCTGAACTCACACCCTTGCCTGACCTCAGCACATCTGCATCTCTAGAGAGGTGCCTGAACCCTGGGCTGGGGTTCCCCCAGTGCCCCCAGCTGCCTCCTCCTGGCTGGGATGGGGGGACAGACCCTGAGGTCCCACTGTGTGTTTCCCTGGAAGTGCCCATCCTCACTGAGCCCTGGCAACCTGCTGCTCAGCTGTACAGAGGACACAAAAATAAAATTCCAAAGATACTACTGAGCTGCTTGGGAAATTTAAATTATAATCATAGGTTCTAAATATGTTTTTTAGTCAACTTAATAGAACAGTTTAAAATATATTCATCTTTGAATGTGTTTTTTAAAATACAAATTCCTGAAATTTTATGTTCAAATATTCTTTTTTTTTTATATATGGAATTGTCACTGTTTATTTGCTATTAAAGAGATACCAGTACTATCTAACATGGGCTCAAAAATGTGTACCATATTCTAAACAGAACAATTCATTTTTCACTGAGAACATATCTGAATTGCTGTTGGTTAAGGTTTTTACTTTCTTCTCAAGCTTGAAGTTTCATTGCCTGATTCAGGCAGCTCTAAGTAGCAGCAAGTATCAGAGTTTGATAAATCACATGTTGTTCAAACTTTGCAATTACAATATACTTTCAAAGATGTTCAAGTGACTCTTGACCACTCTTTATTGCATTAAATAATGGATTAAAATTAAAAGATGTGAAATAGTTACTTGACATTATAATTTCACATTTTATTTTCAAAAGTTCGGGGTTGGGTTTTGTGGTTGTTTTTGGGTTTTTTGGGGGGGAGAGGGATGTAAGTATGGATTTGGTGTTTTTTTTACTGCAGCTTTTGAGCAGGGAAGATTTTCAAAGCGTTGTATAAGTATATATGAAAAATATATAGTCATAACTGCTATGCATAGGAAAAAAAGCCCCATTTTTAATGGTCTAAATATTCAAGTACATGGAGTTGGGCTACTTTTTCCAGACATCCTTGTATTCTAGTGACTGGCCATACCATAGGTGGTTAGGTTTCAAGTGTGTATATGGAAACAACTCCATTTAAGGCATGATGGGGAACATTTATATGTTTGGGGGGCTTGTTTATGATTTATGGGGTTTTGTGGGTTTGTTGTGTTATTGTTTTCATGTGGTTTTTTTTTCTTTTAATTCTAGTTTTGATTTTGCATTTTCTTCTTTCTGTAATCTCTTTGAGCCAATTCTGTCTGTCTTCCTGCCATCTAATATATTATTGCAAGACAGTTTGATTCTGTAATTCACAGTACTGCTGGTGCAATCATTCATTCTATTAGACATGCTTTTTGTATGTCTTCTAGGATATACAGATTGCAAAGAGGTTAAACAGTGAAGGGGAAGCTCTGCCTCAGTCATCTGAGTCTAGGTAAGCAGCCTCTACTAAAATACTTAAATGGCTAGAACCTTCAATATTTTTTAAAATGAGTCACTATTGATTGCAATAAGACTTTTCTGAACAGAGCCTCGTAAGACTGGATCACAGCTTGCAGATATATGTGCTGTTATGGCCATAAGTCATGTTTCCAAGCACGCTTCCTTCTAAAAGTGCCAGATAAATCAATGGATCACTGTAAAATAAAGTAGAATTTGTCTTTATTTTAGATTAGTTCATTTTTTTCTAAGATGATGTTCTTGAAATCCTCCTCTGCCTTTCCCCCTTCACTATTTCTACATTTGTAAGTCTGATATGGATTAATAGTTGTCATGGTCTCATCATAAAAATTATTTTCAAAGAGAGAGAAGGGTAGAGATTAATTAATCTTTATCACTAATAATTAACCTTACCTTAAACAGCAGTATTAGTCAGCACTTACCCTTGGGTACCAAGACTTGGAAAGCTCTGATTACAGTGGTATTTCTTCCCAATTAGCAGAATGACAGAAAAATCATACATTGAGAAAACATATTTAAATCAATTTCATTTCAGCAATTCTTTGGGCATTAGCCCATTCTTTGGACATTGTTATGATGGTGAAAGTAATAAGACTATTATTATGAAAAAAGACATGGAAAACACTAAAGCTATTGTCTTAATAAGTCTTTCAGATCTTTATTATATCAGACTATACTTCAGACAGAAGGTCAAATGCTAGAGGAAATCTTTGCATTTCATTGGAACTAAAGGAAAAAAAAGGAAAAACCATCCACCACCACCCTGCCAAAAAATCTAAATACCTCCTTTTCAGTGAGTAATCTTGTTCAGAAAGAGATGTCCACCAACACCAGGTAAATGTGGGTTCCATTTGGCACACACTTAGCTAGACTCTGCAGATAGCTGCTCTTTTTAAATGTAACTGTCTTGTACCTAAAACTCTGTTGGGTGCCATTCTTCCTCTGATTTCATTACAGAAAGGAAAGATAAAAACTAGGAATGGGCCAAGAATTTTGCTCTGACTGCGAGGTAGTATTAAACTATCCACCCAATTAGACTTGCAGTGCCCGGAATTTTACTCTATTGTAGTTTCAGCCATGCAATGTCCTTCAAGAACTGCTCTGACAGCTTTATGGGTAATTATCATTGACCCTCCAGTGTTTTCTTGAAAATGAAATTTCTGATCACAATTATCTTTTAAGAACCATTGAAATCAGCAAAATTTGTTTCTGACTGCATTATGCTTTGTGGAAAAGGTGATAAACTCATGTGCAGTAGAAAACATGCAATTACCATTATTGTTAAGATGCTAATTTGACTTTTCTAGGATACAAAGGCATAATTAATTTTAATGTTTACTGGCTCGCATTTATTCCTCTTGCATTGTCAATGGAGAATCGTTATACTTCTTTGCAGTATGTTGAATAATAAAATAACAGAATTCTATTAACATAAATATGAAAATTTTTCTAGATTAATGCATTTGAAAAATTATGTCCATTGAATATCAGAGCCACTAAGACTTCTTTCTAAGCAAGCTAGGTGATATCAATGATCAGTGCTTCTCTTCACCTGGACAATTTATTTAGATGGCAGATTGTGCTTGAAGAGACACTATGTTAAGAATTCTTATATATATTGTAATCTTTCGAACTCAGAAGGATTCATGCAATTGATAGAAGAAGCTATAATTTCTGAAATATATATCTCAAATATATATATATTCTGAAATATATATAAACACCTAAATTGGCCAAACAATGTCATTAGTGAAGACTTTACATGCTTAGATTTTAAGCAAGTGAAGTTTCTTTCATGCTGTGAAAACAATACAGGTAAATATTCTATGCATACTCTCTTCTGAAGAAGGGAGTTTGCTGTTATTTTTAAGCCACAAGATATATATTTGACTCAGAAAATATATGGATTTTTAACATGAATCTATCTTCAGAAATATTTCCTGGAAGAATCCAGTTCAAGCTTTTTGTTTTGTTCACATTAAGGAAGTCCCAGCTGCATGGAGATAAGTGGATTCCATAGCTGTCAGCAATAGCTTAACATTTTTATGCAGAATTTGTATGCTTAAGAATAGATGGTTAATCAGGATGGTTAAGAACTTTTGTGAAACATGGGAAATATCTTGATTTTGACAGAGATTCAGGCTGAATTTTGTTAGGGAGGTTCAGGGATCACAGCCCACTGGTTGGTCTTCTTTCTTGCTAGTCTTTTCCAGTCTTAGGCAAATTTTTTTCCCTTTTTTCAAAAACTTGAGTAGAGGCTAAAATGCAGATAGAACTCATGTCTAGTTAACAAATGGTTAAGCTTTCAGAAATAAGTATGCAGAGTTAATCCTGAATGGACTCTATGTCCCTCAGCAGAGCATTGAGCTGTGAAAAGAAAGTAGCTAAAGACAAAAATATGATTATCCAGCTTGTAAGATCCAGTATTTTATGCTGAGTCAATACAAGAAAACTATTTTCAGTCCTGTACATGGGTAGGGGAGGGCTCCATGGATCTCTGCATTGCGTTTATCAGGCACTGTGGAGGCAATGATGGAATGCAGTCTGTGTTGGCTGTATTATTTGTCAATGCAAAATGAACATCTATAGGTTTTTCTATGTATTTTTCCTTTGGAGGATCAAACATGGACTCATAGAATTTTTAAGATTGGAAAAGACCCCTAAGATTTTTGAGTCCAACCATTAACCCAGCACCACTCCATTTATCACTAACCATATCCCCAAGTACTACACACATCTTTTGAGCACTTCCAGGGATGGGCAGCCTATTCCACTGTCTGACCACGACTTCAGTGAGGAAATACTTCCTGATATCCAATCTAAACCTCCCCTTACTCTTGAGACCATTTTCTCTGGTCCTATCACTTGTTACCTAGGAGAAGAGACTGCCCCCTTCCTACAACCTCTTTTAAGCTAGTTGTGGAGAGTGATAAGGTGTTAAATGCTAGTATCAGCATTATACTTTCCACATGTTCTTCTTGCTCATGTTTGATTTTTACGGTATTTTTAAAGCAGCCTTCTTGTTAAAGCAACAGTTAAAGTATTATAGTTTAAGAAAGCTAATGTAGAACAACAGTCTGTTCCATATGAGATATAAACCTCATGCTGAAATTTCAAATCTTAGTGCTATTTTGGGGTTCAGTCATGGTCACAAATATAAAATATTTCTTTGAAGTTAGAATAAAGTGATAGCTATTCCTTTTAAGCATTATATCTGACATTCTTTTATAATCACTTACTCACTGGTTATTTTTGCCTTTTTTGAGGGTAAGTGATCAGATACTGATTGGAAGGTGTGATAAGTAAGCTGACAGATTTGAACAGCAAAGAGTAGAAAAATCACCATCTTCTTTTTGATACTTCAGACTAAAATCTAGGTTTGTCACTCATTCTGTTAGCATGTACCTTCATAAATATTTCAGTTCACTCCCCCCACTAGCAGGACTGGGGAGAGCATCAGAAGAGTAAAATTGAGAAAATTCATGGGTTGAGATAAAGGCAATTGAATAGGGAAAGCAAAAGCCCTGTACACAAGCAAAGAAAAACGAGGAATTCACAGAATCACAGAATCAGTCAGGGACTACAGTGGCTCATCTGGTTCAAGCTCCCTGCTCAAACAGGTTCATCTTAGAGCACATGGCACAGAATTGCATCCAGGAGGTTCTTGAATATCTCTAGGAAGGGAAACTGCAGTCCTTCTGAGAAATCTGTTCTAGTTCATGTCACCTTCATGGTAAAGTTCTTCCTCATGTTCAGGTGGAACTTCAGTGCATCAGTTTCTGCCAATTGCCTCTTGTTTTATTGGTTGGCACCACTGAGAAGAGCCTGGCTCCATTCTCTTGATACCCTCCCTTCAGGTACTGATAGACAATGATGACGTCCCCTCTTCACTGCCTCAAGACAAAACAGACCCAGCTCCGTTCCCATAAGAGAGATTCTCCAGACCCTTGGCCTGCTTAGTAACTCTCTGCTGGACCTGGTCCAGGACCTCCAGGTCTCTCTTTTTCACTAAGGAGCCTGGAACTGGACACAACACTCCAAACGTACCTCAGCATGGTTGAGTAGAGGGGCAGGATCACCTGCCTCAACTTGCTGGTAAAACTCCTCTTAATGGATCCCAGGACTGCTTTGACCTTCTTGGCCACACTGCTGGCTTATGGACAATGTGTTGTCCACCAAGACCCCCAGGTTCTTCTCCACAGAGCTGCTTCCCAGCAGGTCAGCCCCCAGCCTGTACTGGTCCATGGGGTTATTCTTCCCCAAGTGTAAGACCCTGCACTCGCCTTTGTTGAATTTCAGAAGGCTCTTCTCCACCCATCTCTCCAACATAACAAGGTACCTCTGAAGAGCTGCACAGACCTCTCAGATATTGGTCACTCCTCACAATTTTGTCATCCCTGTACTTGGTGAGCAGGTAATCTACTCCCTCATCAAATTAAACACTGAGCCCAGTATAGAACTGTGGGGGACACCACTAGTGGCAGGCCTCAAACTAGACTCTGTACCACTGTTCGCAACTGTCTGGGATATACCACTCAGCCAGTTCCCTGTCCCCTCCATCCCACTGTCCACTCATCCAACCCACACTTCCTGAATTTTCCTATGAGGATTTCATGAGAGACAGTGGTGAAAGCCTTGCTGAGGTCAGGGTAGACAATGTCCACTGCAAATTCATTCACTGCTTCCCATGGGCCAGCAAGTATTCAGTCATCCCCAGGAAAGCAGGGGTCCATCATGCATAACAGTGAATTGACAAGAAAAATGCCATTACCCCAAACATATTCCCCTTCTCCCTCTTCCCCCCTCTTAATGTAGTCTCTCTATAGTTTAAACTATATCAAGTGCTGTATTGATTTACTAATGGCATATAATTAATCAGCAATCAATGAAATATAGATTCAAGACCATTAACTGCAATTCAAAAGGAAAATAACTTACTAGGCTCTTCTGGAATATTTATCCCCATTTTTCTCAACATCCTTGTGTTGTTAATCCTGACATGTTTTTGTCAGAGATACACACGCAGTTACTCTCCTTACTTGCACACTCCTTTTGAGGGTGCTCCAGCTTTAGGCAAAGCTATGCATATCCAAACACTTTACTGATCTCCATGTCAGTAAGAAAGCACTCCACAAGCTCAGGTTCACATCCTCTGACTGTGGGTTTCTGTATGCCACACCCTACTTTAGTACTGCAATATCTGGAGGCAGGCTCTTCACATCAGTTGATAGTTTGCAGTGTTGTTTGGGATCAGCAGGTGCTGGTGCTTTCAGCCTAAGGTCTCTCCCCACTGTTAAAAAATATTCATGTTTCTTTACACCTCTTTTCAAGCTGAAGTCTTTGTTTCAAACTATTCTGTGAATCCCTAACTACATTTTAATCTGATTGATGGTCATTGTCTTCTTTCACAAGATGAGGGCAAGCACCCTAGCAAAGACCTTTGGGAGTCCCATTGACACACATTGTGTATATTCACATTTCTGTCTTAACATCTGTTGTTATTCAGGCCACAGGTGAGCCCCGAGGGCACTTCGCACCAGTCTAAATGAATAAGCCAGTTAGAGAGTAATAAAATGTGACATTTTAAGATTGGAATACTATAAAGAGATAGTTCCAAAAATTCAATGATTCAGAAATAGTTCTAAGAGTTTTTCATGACAGTTGTTGTGGCACAATTTCTCATACTATATGGAATATGTCTTCCTCCCACTTTCCATGCCTCAGTTTTACCTATGCCATATTTTTCCATAATGAACTCAACTGTAAGTTAGGTTCCACATCTGATGTCTTAGTTTTCATTGTCATCTGTTTTATTTCTTTACATCAGAATAAAGAGGATGAACAATTCCTTAATTCAGAAAAGTAGTAATTTTCACTAGTTTTCAGCCAGTGCACACAGATGGAATTGACTACAGGTGAAAATCAGTAGGATATCCAGCCCAAGATAACTACATCAAACAGCTTAATGCAGTTGATTCCTCAAAGATGTATATAGTTATTCAATGTACTCACATATATATACATTCAATGAGTTAATAGTCAAATATGTCTACCTTTTTGAATATATATTTAAAAAAAGTCAAGTGGAATAACAAAACATCATTTTTTTCAGTGAAATTGATAACTTCCCTGATTATTATACTTTAGGACAGGGAAATAAGGGAGAAAAGAAAAAGGGATAAAAACCATAATGAGTTATTTATCCAAAGTCAAAATTACATGTAGTATAGTACTTATGATTTCCATTCCAGTTGGAAGAGGAACAAATGGGAGAGTGTCCAAAGGATCTAGAGAAAGCATAGATGTTGCTAGAAAGGGAAAGCTTACAAGAGTGGTATTTAACAAAATGGTTATGCAGAGAAAGAACAATGGAAGAGACAGATCTTCTGGGACATTGTTATGAATGAAATCTGGCATTAGAAGATGCCCAATGTGATGTTGTAAATACAACCGTTTCTACAAAAAATAAATAAAAATCCTCACATAACTGGAAAGAAGAAACCTATGACATTATGTTCCCTTCACAGAAAAAAAGGCATATGGTTATCTTGAACATTATGCAGCTCTACTTTTAATGACTGGCTGCCAGAATTAACAAAGCTTTTCCTGAAATGCTGAGATTAAAATGCTGAACATGCTGGTGATGCTGTCTCTTGACCTGCAGCTTTTTCCTTGTAAGCAAGGTTTGTTTTTCCTCCCAGAGGAACTGCAGATATAAAACTGTAATAAGGAAAAGCACTCAACTAAAGAGTAAATTGCTTTTTTGAAAAGTGCAGGTTTACAGAATAAAATAAAAGTCGTAGCAGAAATGAAGGGTTTTTTTCTACTACCCTCTGTCATGTTTTTTTAAGCAAATTAAAATTACGCATTTAGAATGACTGTTTAACAAAACATTGTTGCACATTAAACAATACTCTAATCATTTTAGAGTGATAACAATATTTGTTTTATATATATTTAGTAAATTACAATAGCAACATATTTCTTCAAGTAAAAATACATAAACATTGATGTTGGAGCCTTACTAGTCAAGGAAGATTTAGAAAATTAACTTTAGTAAGGTAGATTCATTATTCTACTATCTGTATTCTCAGTATTAAAAGTGTTCAGTGTATCAATTCAGTCTTTGAATAGCCTCCCTGTGCCTTCAAAGGGATCTGACAGATAGAAACGTGTTTAATGGACGTCCTCCCCATGTCTTGATTATAAGGGTAAATTAACCCAAGATCAAATAAGAAATAGATTTCTGTTGAACCCATGTGTCCTCATTTAAAACTACACTGGAGTAATTTCATGGCAGTCTGCTATGTAGACGCACACCAAGTGAAGCAAAATGAACAGTCGTTAAATGCAATTTTTTTTTCCGTGTTCCTTTTTTCCACAAATTTCAAAGCTAATATCCCTGTAATTATCATGACCTGATAGACGCTTTCACTGTCTTTCCTAAATGGAACAGAACAAGATTATAAGGTGTGAAATACCCTGATGTGTGGCCTTTATTAATCACCACATAAATTCACTTCCTACAGATTTTGTTATAATTCGTGCTCTTTGTACTGTACTGTACAGCCTCCCCTTTTTGAACCAGATCTTTTATTCCAGGATAACATTTTTACATAGTTTCTTATTTGTAAATCACAGGTCTACTTGATTTCTCTGTATATGTAGAGTACTCTGGTCAAATAACTTACAATAATTACTTTACAGAAGCCTTTCTACCTACATTTTGTTAGATTCACAAACTTTAGGGCCGAAAAAGAAAGTTATCCACATCTATTGCAGAACAGTCAGTCATAGATGTTAATAATTATAGCATCATGCCTTTACTTTTTGTACTATATCTAATCTGTGGTTTAAATGTTTACCAGTGTAAATTCTGCAGCACGACCTGGGTGAGATGTTCCAGTGTTTAATAACCCTCAAAGTAAAAGAAAATTGTAATTTAGTCATGTTTGACCCCTTTCAGGGTTAAAATTCACATTTGTTGGGAGGAAAAAAGAGTTCTTAGCTCTTAGGAATGCATAAACCATAGTTTTGTCAAACTTCTTGACCACATTCCAGGTATTTCCCTAGCTTTCTACTGAGTGCAAGGCTGAGTATTTGCATGTAAAATTGATTGTACTGGCATAAACATCTTTATTACCAATTTAGTCTTCCCATTTTTGTTGATCATAGTGATTAATGATAAAAAAGCCACAGTGGGTAGTATGATGAGAGCAAAGATGTGTAATTTGTGATGTGCATGTGAAATATCCCAGGTGGAAGCTAAAACTTCTTGCCAAAAGCAGCTCAATCTAATGACAAAATTGTGCTGGAGTGCTGAATTAACAAGAATGTAATCTATTTAGTGCTGTCACTGCAGAGCAGTAGAACATTAGGCTCCAATTCAGCCTCCTTAGACTTTCATCATGAGACAAATTGTAGATGTAGTGTATTATTCAATTGTTCCACCACTGTTTTAGAAACTGGTGCCACAAATGGGTATGCTGTCTCAGTTGTGCTGTCCTACTTGAGTGTACACTTCTATGGATTGGCTTTCTTTTAAGCCACTGCATCATGCTATAAACTTGTTTTTGGCTGCTAAATTGCTGTCTTTTTTAAAGGCTTTGAATAATTCAGGTGTTTTAAAATACAGTTTTCCATTTTATATCCTTTTGGCTTTCTCCTTATTAACAGCTGTAATACTCAGACATTACGGTGTTTTGGATAGAATCCGCAAGAATCCAGGTGTTCAGTAGAAAATAAGCACTATGGGTATAAAGTAATCTCTATCACTAATGGAGTTATCATTAATTCAAAATTATCACTGGTTTAAAAATAATGGGTCATGTTTATAGTTTTCTGAGTGTCATCAGAATAGTTTATAAATGAGTGACAGTGGAATCACTTTGGTTACATTTTTTAGATAACATTTGAAATAAAAAAAACTTTGGGCTTGTGAAAAACTGGACTGTTTAATGACTCAAACAATTGACCACTTAACCATGCAGGTGCAGAGGGTGAGGAGACTCATCACCTCAGGCAAGGCTGAGTGTTGAATGAGATAAGAAAAGAAATAAGGAAAGAGGCAAACCTTGTACTATCTCTTTGTCCTTTCGCAAGTGAACTCAGCTGTGATAACTCCCTTGCCAGGAAGTAATGGGACATTCACACTGTAGCTTGAAGGGATTCATCTCCACTGATGGGCCATAATGGGCCATAATTGATTCAACTGCACTGACCTAATAGGCCGCTGTAACGACTTAGAAATTGTCAAAGACTCACAAAGTGTCCTGTGATCCACAGTTTTACATCATTTAGTGTGAAACTCCCTGCCTCAGGGGAGGTACTGGAACCTGCGTGAATATAACCCAGGGAACTTTGGTGTTTTGGTGGCTTTTCTTGACCCCAACAGATTGACACAGTGACCAGCTTTGTCCAACAGACATTGAAATTGCAGCAATCAAGTCTTGTCATGGAGATTATACACCTTTCTACTCTTATTCCATTTTGTCTTTTCCCTATTTCTTTCTATTTCTCTCTACATCACTTTTACTCTTAAATAAAACTCTGTGCTATGAACTTCAACATATGGTCTTGTTTACACCTTAATTTCAGGCAGAGGTATCTCTAATAATTTTAGTAACTGAATTTCAAAAGGACAGAAAACAGTGTTAAAAATAAAGATGTTTTTGTTATTGGTGAGTAGCATTTACACAATGTCAAAGTCTTTTCTGCTTTTTATACTGGCACACTGGCAAGAAGACAGAGAGTGAGTGGGAAGTTGGGTGGGGACATAGCCAAGAAAATAGACCCCAACAGGCCAAAGGGATATGCCAGGCTCTATGACATCATGCTCAGTATATAGAGAAGGGGAAATAAAGAAGAAGGTAGAGATGTTTGGAATCATACATGACAGAGCCCTGCTGTCCTAGAGCTGGCTGAACACCATGCCAGCTGATGGGAAATGATGAATGAAGGCCTTGTTTTGCTTTGCTCATGTGTGCAGATTTTGCTTTACCTATTAAACTGTCTTATCGACAATGAACTTTGATTTTGAGTTTTCTAGCTTCTACCCTTCCAATTGTCTTGCCCATCCTGCTAGGAGGGGGTGAGAAAGACTGTGTCATGCTTGGTTGCTGGCTGGAGTTAAACCATGACAGACAGACAGTTGAACGTGAGCCAGCCTGGGTGGTTAAGAAGGCCAATGGTATCATGGCCTGTATCGGAAAAACGCATCCAGCAGGACCAGGGAAATGATTTTCTGCCTGTACTTGGCCCTGGTGAGGCCACACCTTGAATCTTGTGTTCATTCTGGCCCCTCACTACAAGAAAGACAGTGAGGTTCTGGAGTGTGTCCAGTGAAGGACAGCAAAGCTTGTGAAGGGTCTGAAGCACAAGTCTTACAAAGAACTACTGAGGGAGCTGAGGTTGTTCAGCCTGGAGAGAAGGAGGCTCAGAGAAGACCTTATCGCTCTCAACACCCTGAAAAGAGGGTGTAGCCATGGGGGAATCAGGCTCTTCTACCAAGCAGCAACTGACAAGAAGAAACGGCTTCAAGTTGCACCAGGGAGGTTAATATTGAATATTAGGAAAAATTTCTTCACTGAAAGGATTGTCAGTCTCTGGAACAAGATGATCAGGAGAGTGGTTGGGTCACCATCCCTGGGGATACTTAGAAGATCTGTAGAAGTGGCAGTTAGGGACATGGTTTAGCTGTGGACATGGCAGTATTGGGTAAATGGCTGGATGCAATGATCTGAAATATCTTTTCTTATCTAAACCATTCTATGATTATTCCTCTACATGTACAACTGCTATTTTTTAATCTTAGCAATTCAACTAAATTAACAGAGAGTTATTAAAATAGGCCAAATTAATTAGGTATTTCAGTAGAAGACCAAAGTAATACATGAATTTCAGGTCCTAGACACAGAAGAACCATACACTTCAATATCCTAACCACAGATTCTTATGTTATATATCATATTTGGTGGCACGCACAGGTGTATCACAATGCAGATTGGCATACATATTCATATGTGATAATTCCTACACAGTGACAGATTTCTTTTCTAAAAGTGTACTTTATGAAGTATATCCATTCAAATGACATGAGAATTTTCTCTTTCCCAGCCGAGAAACATGAGCATGTTTTTGAGAAATGGAAGGTTTCTTTGTATCTGTCTATTTCTTGCCAAGTCTATTGACAATCTGGATACTTATATTGTCAGACATTCAGATTATGACTTGACTTCAGGATGAAAATACAATTGTCAGTTTGTATATAGAAAAGATCTGGTGTGTTGGGAAAGTACTAACAGCAAAAGATACCAAAATATCATTGTCATATCACCACGAGTTTGTTTGCATTGTAAATAAACACATCCATAGATGCATGACATTATATACTAAATAATATTTTGCTTTCTCTTGTTCTTTTCCAGTGTTCTATCAAGATGTTTGGTAGAAAAAAAATTTTAGAAGTTTAGCAGCAAAAGATGTTAGACCTATTTTAGAAAGAGGCATTTATTCTGTATCCAAAATTTTAAATTAAAACAAGACAGTATCAGAGTAATGGATGTTTAGCAGGTGAGTTATACTTGTTAATAAGAAGCGTAACAGCAACAGGCAAAAAAGCCCAACAGTAAATTATCACGAGATACAAAACTGCTAGATCTCACAAACCCCTCCCCACAGGAACAAAGAGAAAGTTAAAATGGCAGAGTGACCCCTCCTAAGATGGCAGCTGCCATGGGCAACCATATGTAAGGAGACAAAGGGAAAAGGGGATCAGCCTTCCCCTCTCTCTTACCTCTCTGGCAGCAGCAGCTCTGTTGAGAAAGGTGGCTGGAACACTCTGGTGGCTGGTACTCAGTCAAGGGCTAGAACTCATGAAGAGACTTCGCCTTCCTCTTGGCAGGAGATGGCAAGACAAGGAAAGGCAAGGCAAAGCAGCTGGGCTGGAAAGACTTGGTGCCATCTCTCCTTGCTGGAGAACTGTGGGCACTTGGACATAGAGCAGGCATTCCTTTCTTGCGGGCATGGGGCCATGACTTCAGGCAGGCATCGCTGGAATTTGCCTTGATTCAGTTCAAGATGCAAGAGAGAAATGAAGAAAAATACCCCAAAATATAAGAAGTCTCCGCCCTGAGAAAAAGCCACCGGGCAAAAGAGAACTTGGCTTGGGTACTCTGACCTTTGAACAGTACTGGCAAACTCGGGCCCTAGATGTTCCATGTTCAGCCAGAGCATCAGTTCTTGAAGAGACAGAAACAATTTTTGGCACAGGTAGATATGGAATACAATAACATTTTGGGTTACTCAGGACAGGGACCTTGAAGATTATCTAGAGTGTGGGGAAACCTTCATCTAGTCCAGGCCTTGAACACCTCCAGGAAAGAGGAGTATGCAGCTTCCTTGGACTACTTCTTCCAGTGCCTCACCATGCTAACAGTAAAGAATTCTTTTTCCTAATATCTAATCTAAACCTTTTCTCTTTCAATTTAAACCAATTGTAAATGCTCTTGTAAATAGTCTTGCCTCATCTTTCCTGTGAGTTTCCCTCAGGAACTGGAAGGCTGCAATTAGGTCACCCTGAACCCCTTTCTTTTCCCGGCTGAACAATCCCAATTCTCTCAGCCTTTCCACATAGGAGAGGTTCTCCATTCCTCTGGTCAACTTGGTGGCTCTTCTTCAGGTTCACTCCAACAAATTAATGTCTTTCCTGTGTTGGGGAAACAGGATGCAATACTTGAGGTGTTTTCTATCGTTACACAACACTGTGTCATCTAATTCTATCTCATTGTATTTCCCTCTTTTTCGCTTTTTTTCCCCCCTGAAATTCTGTTCCTTAAAACTGTATTTAATATTCTCTATTTTCTTTCCTTCGTGGTAGACTACTGAAATAATGATATATGAAACAAGACAGTGAGGCATACAATTTGTTTTAAAAGCTATTATGGGTTACAGTTTTTAGTTTCTTATCAATATTATGTGTCAGTACTCAAAATCTTCAATGACATGTAACTTCTGAGAGAATAAACAAGTTCTGGTTGGAGACTAAAAGCATAAAAATATGTCAGAGAATCTTAACTAGTGCAAATAATTGGGCATATTGTCAGCTTTTTTAATTCTTCAATACATCAGTCATTACTCCATCTCAAGTATTTGACACTAAAGCGCTAAGCTGATTTAAAGCTATCATAAGAACAGCTTGAAAGGAATCCTAACTTTCTGCCTGCCTGTGGTCTCTGTTTAACAGCTGATACCACCTTATTACAATTATTAGAGAGATGCCTCTGGCCAAATTGAGGTGCAAATGAGACCATATGCCAAAGCCAGTAGTGTAGGTCATTTAACAGTAAATGCGAGGTAGAGAGGGAGAGATAGAAATAGAAAAAGGAGGAGGTCTTCCTTCATTCCCTTTTTAAAAACGGTACTTATATTTCCCCCTTTCCAGTGAGTGAGAACTTCGTTGTACTGCCATGTCTTCTCAAATACTATGGAGAGTGGTTTAGCCCTCAGGATCCACAGGTGAGTCTCATCGAGGCCCATGGGCTTGTGTACCTTCACATTCCCTAAATGTTCTCAAACTTGATTTTCTTCTGCAGTGGGTTTCTATTCATTTTCCCAGTACCTGCCTTTGCCCTCTGTGATTAAGGCAGTGTGACTACACTTGCCAGTGAAGACTGAGGTATAAAAGCCATTGAATCCTGCAGCCTTCTCCATGTGCGGGTAACCAGGTCTCCCGTTTCCTTCTATACAGGGCCCATGTTTTCCTTAGTCTTCTGTTTATAACTGATGTACCTACAAAAGTGTTTTTTGTTGCTCAGGATGGCCCTGGAGATGTTTAATTCTATCAAGGCTTTAGCTTTCCTAACTGGATTCTCAACTGTTCAGACAATTTTTCTGTATTCCACCCAGGCTGCCTATCCTCACTTACCCCTTCTGTAGGCTTTTTTTGTGTGTGTGTTTGAGTTTGTCCAGGAACTTCTTGTTCATTCACAAAGGCCTCCTGGCATTTTTGCCTGATTTCCTCTTTGTTGGGATGCATTGCTCCTGAACTTGGAGCAGGCCATCCTTGAATATCAACCAACTTTCTGGTTTACCTCTTCCCTCCAGGTGTTTATCCCACAGTACTCTATCAAGCAGATCCCTGAAGAGGTCAAAGTCTGCTCCCCTAAAATACAGGGTAGTGAGCTCACTGCACATCCTCCTTCTGCCCTAAGCATTTTGAACTCCACCATTTCATGGTCACTGCAGCCTTGGCAGCCAAATACCTGTGCAAAAAAGTAAAGCTGAAGAGAAGTGCTGAGTAAATAATGGATTTTTCAGTTCACTGGAGGGTCTCAAAAGAACAACAAAATGTTTCCAGCAACATTTTAAAGGATTTTTTCTCTAAAATTAGGGTGAAATAGAAAGTAAAAGAAAAAATCAATTAACCAAAACCAATTTTTTTATATAAAACTGCTTTCTTTAGATTCTGAATTCTTTTAAACTTTTAAAATAGAGTGAAAGTTGACCTCAAATCAAATTATTTTTGTATAATATAAAACTAGTCTCTTCAATATTTTGGTGGAAGGGATTATATTTTTGATAAATAAATGGCACATTGTCTGAAAGTATATATACATACAAGAAATATCACCTAAAGATTTTTCAGAATGATCCCAAATAAACACAACAATAAAAATTGAGGAATTATTCTGTTCTGCATAATTTGTTATGATAAATTCATTACTTCATTATCTGAACATACTTCTTTTGTTAAAATATTCAATAAAATACTTAGCTATATATTAGATAAATGTTATATCCATTTGTACCAATTGCATTCTGAGGTCTAACATACAATCTAGACAGTAAAATAATTTTCCAGTGACTGAACATCCAACCGTGATTTGTGGTTTTGGTATTAAGCACCAACCACTCCTTTTTGCATCCAGATTCTTTGATGCAGCATTGATTCAAGAATAACTTGTTTTATTTTTATATGTTTAAACTTGTCTGTTCTTTAACTCTTAGTTCTCAGTTTTATCTTGAACATTTCTACCGTGAGGTCCTCGCAAAACCAGTTGAGAGAAGAGATACTTCATAGTATCAAGTAGGAACAAAGAACTCAAGCTAATTTAGCAGTAGCTCTACTTTCACTGTCTTTGATTTAGTTCTAATGGGATTGGCCCACTTTCATGAGTCAACAATCAACCTAATTCATGAAATCAGAAGACCATGACCTTAAATAATGCTACAACACCAATATATTCCTATTGATTTTCTATTTGCAAGAAGTTCTACCCAAAGTATAACTATTCATATTTCTTAATTTAAAAAAGTCTATAAATAAATTTTAAATTCATATTCTCTAAATTTATATTTCAAGTTCAGATTTTATTTTGAAGAAGAAGAAGCTCTGAGGAAACAAGTATGCTAGATTTCACAGAAGTAGTGTTATGCACTTTTGTATGCTCATTTATTTTTCATGTCATGCTCTTCTGTTGTAGCCAAGTTGCAACCTGGGAAGCATTTATCTGAATCTTGTAACTTCACCAGCTGTCTGGAGATGACTCACTATTGTTTATTAAGGGAAGAAAAGAAATATAGTGAAAGGTACTCTTTATTTAAGAATTCAGGCTCATTGACGTATTTTCTATGAGGAAGATTTAGTAACATTGCTATATGTTGAAGTTCCTTTGGTTTAATAATAATTAATGTTTTTCCCCATAAAACCCACCTCATCACTGTATCTCTCTTGACCATAAACTGCAACTTGCTTTTCAAATTTCACTGATGCCAGCATGAAGATGAACTCCCAGAACCTGGAAAAGAGTACATCAATGTTACAGTACGCCTGTGAGCTTTTTCTACAGTCTATTTGACCACCTTATACTTTCTCTATAATTTATCCTTCTGAATTCCAAAAGCAAGCCTTGCTGTAAGATCACAAGAGACCTTTTGTGGAGCAACTAAGCAGAGTTTTTAAAAACATCAAGGACTTTGTTGCCATGTGTTTCTGCTTGTATTGGACTGCCCTGAGCTTTACTTTTTATTACACTCCATTAAATGTGACAGACCTTACTGCAAAACTCCAAAACAATTAAAACTCTGGCTTCTCAAACATTTCTGCATGAGAACAGCAGAGGACGTGCTGTCTTAGGGAGAATTATACTCCCCCTTAGCTTACTCTTACGTATATCTCTGAAAAATGCTGCCAGTGCTATGAAGTCCCTTTGGATATGTTCACAGGGGTGATCAGTTTGTAGCAATGTTTATGCAGTATTGCAGCATGTTTTGTTGATATGATTATGCCTATTCAGTTGTCTTTTGGATCCTATTAACACAAATGTGATGCTACAAAGAATAAAAATAAGTGATATATTAGTTCCTTACTAACCTTGACGTTAAATTCTAAGAGCTGCTGGCATTCAATTCAATAACTAATATCAAGGGCTTCTCTTTCATTGTTACAGCTTCAGAAAGAACAAAACAGATTGGAGGAGAAGAACAGATAGTCAGTTTATCTTCTGATACTTTACAAATTGGATCTTTTCTGTGCTTGTGCTAAATTTCTAAAAAAAATTTTTTTCCATAAGTTCTGATTTTTTTATGTGTTTACAGATATGAAATACACCTGGTTTTGATTTAGTTGGTATGCTTTCTTAGTTGTTCAAACATACTGCTCATGTGATGAGGAAGAAGGGAAGTGGTGAGGAAGAAGGGAAGGCATTCTCATGGAAGTTTTTTTTTAAATGAAAGTGTGCTTCACTAGCAAAAGCTTAATTTGTCTTTAATTCTAAGACATGAAACAAAGGGAATTTCACAATCATACCTTAAAGACCAAATGCACAAATTGTCTAAAGTCTTTTTTCTGTAATTTTTTTGCGCTGGAATTTAATTTCAGTTATTTCCTTTGTTTTGTTCTTTGCATTTCTGAAGTAGTCAAAGTTACGGGTGTCAAAAAGGTGGTTTAACTAACAAAACAGAAAGATGAATACTTATTTCTGTGGGACACTCCTACCCCCACCTGCCAATAGCCAAAAGCCCTTACAAACCAAGCAACCAAGCAAGCAACCAACCAATCAAAGCTCCTCCACCCCCTTGTCCCCACGCCAACAAAAAAACCCCAACTCAACCCGAACTTTTCAGAGAAATTAGGTATTTTCATGTAGGATAAGTTCCGTGAGGCTTTCCAGTTTCTAGGTTCTGCTAGATGAAGAAAATGCCCCAATTCTACATCATCTTCCTTTATATAGCCCTTCCTTATGAGAAATAAGAGACATTTATTTTGGAAAACAATCAGTCTCTTTTTAAATGAAAGGATGCAATGTAGAAAAAATCCCCTACGGATATATACTTACATAAAGTATCAACTTAATATTTCAGAGACTAGAGCAGGAAAGATTTTTAGAAGCTCTTTTGCTTCAGAACTTTCAAGGAAGGTTTCAGAAGATTAAAAAGAGCTGGTGAGTTGATTGTCAGACAGTCAGAATCCTTCTTGCATTCTTCAGAGAGGAGAGACTGCGTAACAAAGAGCTCCCAATATTGGAGTTGATTTTATTGGCCTGATCAGTTGCCTCTTAGCACTTCAGGGTAGAACAGCCTCGTGAAAGGAGTGAGTAAAGCAAGAAAGGCACATGGTAGCACCATGCATACCCTTATTAGGAAACTAAAATACTTATAATGTACAGTACTGCAAAAAAATTCAAATCAGCAGGAATTAGCAGTACTGACTTCATTTTTCATGTTCTCTCAAAAGGTTTAATCTAAATACTTTTTAAAAAATATAAAATGTAAGGCCTCTGTCAGTATTGATAATTCTATTAATTTATCTTTCATATTTTTAATTTTTTTCTTTTTTGCACCAAACTATCAACCACAATCATTATTTCAAGTCTGAGTTTCAGGGGATGCTGAAACCCACTTTTTATCTGAGAGGTGTAAACGATTTAAATATTTCACGTATTTGAGCCTTTTCCTTTATGACAACCATTTTGCTTTCAACTTTCTTGACTACTTGTCACTGGCCAGGAAGGCAGGTTTTTTAGACTTGCTCTTTTTTACTTGCTTTTTAGATTTGATTGGCTGACCCTTTGTTATTTCCTTATCCATTTAACTGTAATTTTACATTCTGATTTTGCCCTTTTTAAGTGCAGATTCCTAACAATTGATGTAAAATTATGTAAACATTGACTTGGATTACTAATATTACTTGAAGCCTCAGAGTACCCTTAATGGATTTGGAATGAGAACTGCATAATTTAGTGCCATGTGTCTCACAAACACAGGCTATGAGTGGGTGTCTGCCTTTCAGAAACACCTGCAGTACAATTGATGATATATGCACAGATGCTCATCACTAACCCTTTTTTCCATAACAGTATTTTGCCTTTCCCTTCTTTTCATCCATCAATTACAAGACTAGACACACTTCTGTAGATTCTTTCACTGTATCCTGGTTTAAATGTCTGCATACATTATTTTGCCTTAAAAACCTGCTTACAAAATTAATTCTTGTAAAAAAATTTAGTTTAAAGATAAGACAGGCCCAGTTAATTGAATGTGTTTCAAGCACATTGAAAGTGATCTGAAATTATGTTTAAAAACACACCAAGTTGTTTTTAAGAGATTAAATTCCCAGTTCATGGTAGCATGCACACAGAGCTGATTAAAAAAACCAAAACACAGCAAGAAAAAACAAGCAAATCAACAAAAATCCAAAACAAACCATCAGAAAACCCAAACCAACAAAAAACCCGAATCCAAAATCCAACAACCCTCCCTCACCCCAAAAAACCAACCAACCACAAACCAACAAGGTATGTAATTTGCTTTACTTTAACATATAATATTCTGAAAGGGAAACATTTTCTTCATGACAGAAAAGAATTTTCCTTTACTCATATTTTTCTGTGTTAATGGTAATTTCCTTATGCTTTTCTATACTGACTAGTATTTAACTGAACTTTACTTTAGTGCAAAGAATTCCTCTGGTTTTGTCCTCCCACTCAGTGTTTTCTTTGGCTTCTTATTTTCTTTGGCTTCTTGTTGTCTTTCTATTAGCATTTATTTTGATTCTTGGCTGCCCTTCCTTTCAATGTTTTCTGCAGACTAAGTGTTGTCAGAATCTGATAAATTGGTGCCTCTATTTGGAACATATTCCATATCTTCTCAATCCCTAATCCATCTGCTTACGACAGTGATTTTTGACAGCTCTGTTGCACTGGTGTTTTTGTCAATATTATTTAACAATAACTGTTGACTGGACTGTTTCTCTGCTTCACAGCTTTTGCTATTTTATGACTGTTTTAAGAACTTAAAATTGTCATCCCTGAAATGTAAAATTCAAAGTGGAATGTGTAATTTGTTTCATATAACAAAAGCAATATATTTACACTAATTGATATTGATGCTGTTTACATTTCAGTACTGATGTCCCAATATGGCAGCAATCAACATTAAATCAGAAATCAAATTTCCAAGAGGATAAAACAGAATAAATTCACTGTCATTCCAGTGAGGTTTTAGCTATGTAAATTCCTGTAAATTCCTATTTCTTTTCTCTAATGCAGAGCATAATTATTTCAATCTTCAAGCAAGATTTTAATTTGAATTCAGTCCCAGATTTTACTGTTGTATTCATAATCATATAAGATCTATGGAACTGCATAAGAGAAAATAATTGCATAAGAGAAAACACAGAATTCCTGTCTACAGACTGGCAAAAAACTGGATAACACTGCAAAACTTCTAAAGAATAGATGTATTTCAGTTAGGTTTCCCTTGAAAAGTTGTTTCAAGAGGCAGGAGGACCTTATAGGATTGAATGTGATGACCATTCTGCTCTGACATCTTTCCAGATATTTAAGGAGCCAGATACAGAACATATACAGTGAAATTACTAGTAAGTATTACCTGCTTATTAATTTCCAAATCCCTCTACCTTGTAACATAATTGTAAGTTCTAGAAGATTTTTAAAGCCCCGAAAATGAAAAATTATTACTCTATTAAAAATTAGTCCATTTCCTTTAGAGCTAAATGCATAGTTAAATTTATTCTTGTTACGCTTTCTTACTTCTGAATTTTTATCTTTTACTAAATTGCATAATTGTGATTTTTTGCTTTATTAAAATGTAATTGTAATTTGTTATTCAGATTAATAAATTGTTTTTTCACAAACAGGACTACAAACTTTAATCTTGTCTTCTTACCTTTGATTGTCCTCCAAAGCTTTTAACCTCAATGAAACACCTAGGAAAATAACTTTTCCAGTTTTATTCCCCCACTGAATAGTTTGTCCGTATTTATTACAGAGACTGATATGAAGGATTTCTCTAATCTTGTGTCCAGGGATTTCTGAATCACTGCCAATTTCACCCTTGATGAATTCAGTTATATATTTATTTTGTTTTAAAAATCAACTCTTTAATTTGATGCATGAAAGTATTTCCTCTGTTTAACCTTTCATTGCAAGTGAAAAAGTGGCAAGTTTCTTTTCTCCCTTCTTGGTCTCTTAAAAAAGCTTTGAGGTGTCTTTTGGATTGTGATAGAATTCTGTGTTGCTTTATTTTCTTAGAGCTACCACATACTTTTCATTGAGGCTAATTGATTGTCTAGAGAAAGAAGTTATAAACTACTCATACATTTTTTCTTCTTGCATTAGTGAGAAAACAGAGTCATGTGCGGGGAAGCTGGAAGACTGGCAGGGTCTATTTAGAACACAGGTGAAAGACAGTTTTTAAAATGTTGAGAAATAATTGGAAAGCATATCCATATTTTGGAGATTTATATTTCAGCAATAATAATCACCCTGTATTAGAAACAGTCCAGATGGGATAGAACATTAATGTAACACGAACATGAAGATATAGTAGCAGAATTCTTAAATGCAGAAGACTGCAACATTTTAATAATCCTGAAATAGCCCAGTTTGAATTCAAACAAAGAAAAACAATCTTTTCAAGAAACTTAAGGATGAATTTAGACTTTATATGCGGTGTCAAAGAAACTCCCCCTAATTTCATCATTGTATTTATTTGATTAATCTACTGCAATATTCCTTTAAAGCTGTACTGACTATTCATATTACACATGAAATATCAGTACTAGCATATTATATTTTTCAAGCATCCAGAGGCTCAGCATTGTTTTGGCTGCAAATGCTGTAGCAATAAATAAATTTGATGCAAAAATTTAGGGAAAAATATTCAACACCCTTTCATTTCCAGACATTAAAACTTGCTAAAAAGGAAATTCAGACTGATGAAGTGTGTTCAGTAACAGGGTTCCAGTGAACTATTTGAATACTTCTGTCTGTACCTACCATAATGATGAGTACCATGCCCACTAGGAATGAGCTTATGGAGTGAAATAGGGACTGAGGCCCAACATCCAAAACCTCTTTCTATACGTATTGTTTGTGTTTGCATAATATGCATACATAGATGTGTATATAAATATGTATACATTTACATAGGTGGAAGAATTCCTCTGCAGCCTAAAACTGCAGGTCACCACCATTTGGAACATTTTACTTGCCCTTTTAGTTTAGTTACATGCGAGACAAATTCAGTCCTTTTAATCTGAACTAGGATTTAAGAACAGATGTATCCTGTGTAACAATATCCTTCTAACAGACTGCAGACTGTCAGTGTTTTTCCCTAGTAGAATTCTCATTTAAACAATAGTTGCTCTCATTTTCAATTTGATAGCTACAAATACATATTCACAATTTTTCACATTTGTTGGAAACAAAGGAAAATTGTGGGAAACTATTCAATAATTAATTTGTACAAAAAAATTATCACAACCTTCCAGGAATATACAGTTTCTTTAAATGTGGCCCGCTGGGGTGGACAAGCTATATTTCACATGTTCATTGACAATTACGACATTTTTATCTGCAAATTTTGCTTGTAGCTTGCAACTTCCTGTTATGGACAAGAATGGAATTGTTAACAAAGAAACATTCCTATCATGCTTGTCATCTCAGTGATGTCTGAACATCCAATTTTTTTGTGTTCTTTAGCCCCTTTAACTTATCAATTTCAAGTTTTTCTTCAGATTACACAAACAGAGCATGGCAATATGCCTTTTAAGTAGCTTCTCTTATACAGTAAAGTTTGAAAAATTTCTCCTCATGAAGAATATTTTTACTTTCTGTGAAAGACAAAAATCTCTTAAAGGAACTTTGGGAAGATGAAAGTCAGCCATTTTCAGAATTTACCTCTTCTTCCGTTTCAAGATTTACTTTTAAATAGGAGTTGCCAGTGTCTGATAATTTTAACTGTATTTTCTTGGCATTGTTTCCCACACAGTGTAACATCACATGAAATTCTTATGTGTCAACATATTCCTTTCTTCCATTACCTTTGCAGAGTCAAGTTCATGGAGATGCTTTTAATCACTCTAAATTTCAGTCTTAAAAACCTTGATTACATCTTCAGCCTTTTATTTAATGTTTTGCTACTATTGCCATGTCTTATGACAGAATTTTCTCACATCATACTGCTCTACAGGACTTTCACATTATGGTGCTCTTTTGTTTCCATTTCAAGTCTCAAATTGTATTCTAAATGGACTATAATTTCTTTGCTGGCTTCTTTTTTTCCTCTTAGTCTCTGTTATTTAAAATATTAATATCTTTGTTTAATTAAATATTAATTTTGAAAGGTTTTTTTGTTCCCCATGTAGTTAACTGTTTGTAGTATTCTTTGGATAGCTCTTTTTTTGACTAAACTTCCACAAATTATTTAAATATTTTCAGTCCTTGGTAGTTTAATTTCTATTTTGTTTAGGTTTTCATTTGTAATGATAATTTAGAACAACATTTTGGGCAGTTCAATATTTGTACATGACTTTCATAGAGGATTAATCTATTTTGCATATTGTGTTTGGTTGATTCAATCCCTAAGCTACAGAGAAATAAAAAAAGTTATGTCGACCCTGGCAATTCCTTTTTTGTCCCTGTGTATTGTTTTCTTTTCCTCAATTCTTTAGTCACTCACTTCTAATGCTTTCAGAAACAATTAATTCATTGTAATTATGGAACAAGCCAGTTTACCTTTTATCACCTGTTATCATTCCAAAAGTAGTGGATTTACTCCAGTTGTTGAGCATGCAATGAAACTAAAAGTCCTAAGTGTCAACATGTTACTTTTATAATGGTGAACAAGCTTAACTCAGTCATGAATTCAAACAAAAGAAAAATTACTCTCTTTTTAAGGTGTTTTTTAAAATGAATATCATAATCCATAGTCTTCAGTGATCACACATAAAATAAACATGCAATATCTGAACTGTTGTGTTGGTTTGAGTTTTTTTAATGCTGCCATATAATACAGATTTGTAGCAGCTGCAACACCATCATGATGGGACAACATTAATTTCTAGTGCAGGATTTCTAGTAGCTTTCAAATCCCAACCTCAGAGATATTTGCCACTAACTTCTTGGTAGCCAAGACTCCAAGACAAGCAAAAATTGTAGAAGGGATTTTCTCATCTCTTCCTGTTATCTTGCTCAAGTAAATTTGCCCTCCTCTGGCTATTTTCAGACAGATAAAAGCATCTGAGGGTCCAACCTGCCCATGTTTTCAGATTGGACATGTGAGTCAGTTGAGAAGGCAAATATATTCACAAACATAAAATCCATGGGGTGAGGACCAGATCATAGACCAGAGAGGGAAGAATTTGGCAGACACAAGATATTACAGAGCTTTGTGTAGAGAGAAGTCAAGCTGAGAAGTCAAGGGCTGTGAATTACAGTGCCACAAGCTACAGCAGTGTCAACAGAGTGGAGAAAGCTCATGAAATGAAGTCTAACACCTTTCATTTGGGGAAACAGCAGGACACCTGTGAGATCCTAGTCTAGGTAGAGAGATTCATGGTGGGACACATATGACATTCACAATCTCAGAGGTAGTAGATGAAGCTATGGGAGCACTTGGTAGATTATAAAAAATAAATTCATTTAATTCAGCTTTGCTTTGAAGTTTAAAAATTGACTAGCCATTTAGTGACTTGGGATTCTCAGTTCTCATTACAAATCATCTGTCACACAAAAGTGGCATGAATTACATCCCAATGAGCTGTTTCACAAACATTGCAGGAAAATTACAGGAAACGTTGAGAACCTTCATGGTGTATTCATCTTCCCAAAATTATGTGTATTAAAATAATGTTGCTGCATTATATTTTTCTTCATAAAAGCATTTCCTCGTGTAGAGAATGATAATTCTTTATAAGGATAACTATGGCATAATGTAATACAGTGATATGCAAGATTGAAAAACACAAACATTCTAAAAAAATGTTAAAATCTGTAAATTATGTATTTTTTTGAAACCACAATTCCTATAATCTCTTCTATAGATATCGTTTGTACAATGCTTTATTACTTACTTCAGTTTCTAATATTATAATGGTTGACATCTGCATGTGGATGGACTTGAGGGTGGAGAGTGTTGGGGTTTTCTTTTCATTTGTAAGCAATCTTTACAGAGTTTTGCACATCTGTTCAAAATTTAGGTCTTTCAGAAATTTTTCAAATGCAGCTTAGTCCCTAAATCTCACTAATATGTACACAAAATTATGTCTGTCTCTCTGTCTTAAATTTTCTTTTGTAATGATCTGGTATGGGAGAAAATGTTCATACATACAAATAGATTAAAAATTAGTTTTCTTCTGACTTTCCTAACAGCATATTTTGCACTGAAGCGTAGGTAAAAGAAACCTTATCCTAGAAAGTAATATGACAATAGAAAGTGAATGAAAAGGGTCATATTTACAGCAAAAATTCAAATTTAACAGAGAAATGTTCATCTAACATCTTCAGATTTTATTAATATTCTGTCTATTTTGTTTAGATAAAATTTTGTTCTAAAAGTATCTAGAAAACTTTAAAAATCAAAAAGTAATCTGAAACTGCATTTAAAGAAATAATTTTGGCTATGCTGGAAAATATAATACTATTTGTCCTTCAAATAGTTTGGAGGAAAAAATAATTCACCTTAAAGCTAAGTAGAATAAAAGTAAATTGGCTTCTTGATTGCTCTAGGTCAATACAGAAAAATTGTTATGGAAATAAAATTATATATATTTGACTATATGCTTTTAAACTCATCTTTAATTATCTACTACACTCCACTTGTGTGTATGTATATATTTATATGTGAATGCTTGTACACATGTTAATGGATCTATGGGCTCTCACTTTCATAAAACAACATCCCAATGATTGTCTGATGGTTGTACCTGACTTCATTTCTGGCTTTGAGCAACCTGACTGATCCTAACGAAACTGGAGGTTCAGTTTGCTATTACAACTTACAGTCTTGTTGTGCCATAGAAATGTCTACTCTCCATACAATTATTAAATAGATAGCAGATTTCCTAGGTCAGAATGCTTCATTGTTTAGAACTTGCTGTGTAATATATCAGTAATGATAAAGATTTTCAATTTGATAGATCATTGTTATTTATGACAACCTAAACCTTCATTTGGGATCTTAGCTGATACATAGCTTATCATTCAGTAGACAAACCTCGCGAATAAAACATTTTCAAGTCAATTTAATTAGGAATAAAATATAATTCTACTGAAAGCTGTGCTCATGAAGAATTTGACTGTGTTTGGACTGACACTCTGTTATTTTTCAAGGTGTGCAGATAACAAAGTCACTGTCAGAGGGCAAGTATACAGACTGTGTTCCAAATCTTTTACATTTGCATAAAACTTGCATGAGTAAGTAAAAATTATTGAATGCTTCAACATCATGCAGATTCTATGTTGTTAGGTAATGCCAGTCTCTGTGAATGTCCTGCTCCAGCACTTTGTAATGGCAATAATTTATTTAAATCAAATGATGTTACTGTGTAATTTACACCAAAGTTTCAGAGATAAAACTTGTACTGTGTTCAGTTACTGCATTTTAGCTTAATTTGTGTTATTTTTGTGATAAAATATGAGCTGAAAGATTTCAGCTTGTCACTTAAAAGCTTAAATAATGTTCTCTTGAGAAATCTTTGAGATACTAATCAGCTCAATAGGAACATTTCAAGGCAATATGCTAAATCACTCACAAAACAACTGATGTTCAGTTCATTTGAGAGATTGTGTTTCAAGCTAAAAATACATTAATGAGTATCATGTTTCTTAGTTTTAATTGAGGATGTAGATATGTTAACATATATAGATCACAATTAATCCTTAATTTCTGGTGTAAACAGACACTTTGACAAATAAGATTAGTAGCTGAATTGAGACACTAGCAATTAACATACCACACATCCAGAAAGAGGGAGGCATTGAGTCTGCAATATAATCTGGAGCAACTGAAGGAAACCTCCAGTGGTTTATGAAGAAAATTCTTTGGATGTTAAAAGACAGAAAAGCACAAAGGTGATCCCAAATATATTTGTGCACTTCTATAGCCAGAGGAGGGCAAATTTACTTGAGCAAGATAACAGGAAGAGATGAGAAAATCCTTTCTACAGTTTTTGCTTGTCTTGCAGTCTTGGCTACCAAGAAGTCAGTGGCAGATATCTCTGAGGTTGGGATATGTGAGGGACTGTGAATACTGGCATGAACTTTTGGTGGAAATGAGCCTTTGTATATAGTTCTGGCTAGTCCTGGATATGAGCTAATTGACCTACTGTTTCAACAGAGTCGTTTTGATTCCTATCCTGTGCACTAGATTTTTTAAAAAAATGGCATTCTAACAAAAGATCTAGTTCATTTAAATACAGTAAAAAAGAAAGACAAATTTGTACTGGATGTATTTCTTTATATATTTCTTTAAAATGCCACATTTAAAAAGCATCTGACCTTTAAAGACAAAGACTGGTTTTGTTTGGAACACAAAAGTTCATGTCTTATGTAGTCTATTTATTAATTCTTAAGAACAAATATCTTGTAAAAATAATTTCTGTGTCTCTTAGTCTACACCATGTTTCATCCTTCTGCTTCTGTCAAAGGCAAAAGAGCAATTGAAAAGTGTTTCTCTACATATATATTGCTTATGGACTGGGGTGTGCCCTTTATTTTCAAGCTGGAGAAGAAAATTTTCCATAGCAGGGTAAAGATTTTCACAGCAGTACAAAAGGAAATGTTTTATCTTCACTTATTATAATGCCTCATACTTTTACACTATAACAATTGAACATATTTTTATGCAATGACAGCAACAGGCATTTATTAAATAGAACTCAACGTTACCAAAAATATGCACTTGCAATTTGTTTGTTTATAACACATATTTGAAAACATTGAGATAATGAGAATCAGAACAAAGAAAATCACAGAGGAGTCATTAGCTCATATTAGATATTTAATTATAGCAGTCACATTGCTACAATGCCTGAATAGAAACTTGCAAATAATAAAAGATGGGAAAAAATTACTGTTAAACATGTTAGGAAAAAAAACAAAAAAAAAAGAAGAGGTTACATACCTTTTTTAAAGGAAGCATTCATTTTTTAAAGGAAGCATTTTTCATTATTCTATAAAAACTAAAAATATGGTTGCAATAGCTTTGGCTGGCTTAGAGTTAATTCTCTTCACCATAGCTGATACAGGGTTGCGTTTTGAATTTGTGCTGAAAACAGTGTTACTAACATAGGAATGTTTCTGCTACTGCTGAGCGGTCCTTCACAGAATCCAGGCCTTTTCTTCTTCTTGTACCACCTGTGAGAAGGCTGGGGGTGCACGAGGCGTTGGGAGGGGACACAGTTGGGACAGCTGATCCCAAATGATCCAAGGCCTAGACCATGCCTTATGGTGACATGCTCAACGCATAAAGCTAAGGGAAGAAAGGGGAAGGGGGGGACATTCAACTGATGGTGTTTGTCTTCCCAAGTCACCATTACATGTGACAGAGCCCTGCTGTTTTGGGCATGGCTGAACACCTGCTGAACACCTGGAAGTGGTGAATAAATTCTGTTTCAATTTGCTTGTGCGTGGCTTTTGCTTTCCCCATTAAACTGTCTTTATCTCAACCCATATGTTTTCCTGCTTTTACCCTTCAGATTCTCTCCCTGATCCCATCTGAGTGGAGAGTGAACAAGTGGCTGAGTTGTACTTAGATGCCATCTGGGATTAAACTATGACAAAAAAGATTGGTTTACCATATATTTAAGTAATTGCAAAATCACTATTTTTTTTAAATAATGCTCTCCCCCAGGAATTTGGGGAAGTAATAGCAATATCTCTGTGTCATATTCTTCCAAAATTACATATGTATTGATTACTTACAATAGTCTACTTTCTATTCTTAATATTATTATGACCAAAAGCCTTTTTCCCTGACAGGTCTTTGTTTTATTAATGCACATCTCAGAATTTTTAACAATGGCTCTATACTAAAATATTTTCATTCACTGAGGAATGAACTGTAATTCCAGGTAGCTACTCATAGTAGTTACTCATAAGATACTGTTTTTACAAACCACCAAAATTGCATTATCCTCAAGATTCTTTCATAGTAGTAGAATACTCATGCAGACACCCTTCCATAAGAATGTGATTATATTTGGGGATTTTACAAAACTCTCTGATTCACCAATTTTCTGTCAGCAGATTCTCAGTCCACAGAGATGAGAGAGGTTAGAAGGGATAGCACGAGTGCCTCACCTTGAATATTGTGTGCATTTTGGGCACCACAATATAAGGAAAATATTAAACCATTAGAGAGTGTGCAAAGGAGGGCAACAAAGATGGTGAAGGGCTTTGAGTGGAAGCTGTATGAGGAATGACTGAGGTCACTCGGTAAAGCCAGAGGGCTGAGGGGTGACCTCATTGCAGTCTAAAACTTCTTTGTGAGAGGAAACAAAGGGCCAGGTACTGATCTCTTCTCTCAGGTGACAAGTGACAGAACTTGTGGGAATGGCATGAAGATGTGTCAGGGAGATTTAGCTTACATATTAGAAAAAAGTTCTTCACCCAGAGGTTAGTTGGGCATAGGAACAGGCTTCCCAGGAAAGTGTCACAGCATCAAGTTTGACAAAGTTCAAGAATACTCTTGGAGATATTGTGTGACTCTTGGGGGTGTCTTGTGCAAAGACAGGAGTTGGATTCAATGATCCTTGTGGTTCTCTTCCAACCAGAATATTCTGTGTTTCTTTGAAGTCGTTCTAATGGATTAGTATGAGACAGAAGAAGATTTGGCTCACCAGTGAGACAGAACAATGGTTTTCAAGAAACTAATATGATTATTCTAGCAAAACCTTGCAGGATTTTTGACAACAGTGTGACTCTGCATGCAGGAGGCTCTGCATCATCTTTTACTCATAGTCTGAGCTGTTTTCTGCCTGTGTTCAAAGCCAGTCCTATTGCATTTCTTCTTTAGGGAGCTCTGAGAAGGTTCATCTGGGGCTTCCTCCCTCCTCAGACCCTTACTCTCTGGTCCTGACCACTGCTTGAACTTCATTTCACGATGCCTGTGCCTGGCCATACACCTCCCTGATCCTAAATTCAGACCTTGCTGGGCAAACTTGACATCCTGGCTTGACCTCAGACCTTTGTCAACTTTAAACTCATTTGGCTAACTTGACTCTTGACTGAGTTGGTTTAATTTCACTGTAATGTCTGTGTTCATGTGCAGTTTTGAGGATGAAGCTCTCTCTCAGGAGCTGTGGGAGCTACCCAAGGGTTTGACACTGAGTCGTACTGTAGACTCAAGGGGTAGTTTGAACTAATATTTTTAGATAGCCAGGGAATCTTAAGGATTATCAATTTAGAGAAAAAACTTCTATCTCAGATGAAGATTAGGAATTTCTTAATTATTTTTTTTTCTTCACTGTGCTTATGAAATCTGATTTCCATGTACAATAGGTTAACCCACCTAGCTGATCTAGGAAAGCCAGTTGATGTAATCTTTTTGGAATTCAGTAAAGCTGTTGATACTGTCTCTCACAGTATCCTTCTGGACAAAATGTCACGTTATGTGATGGTTGAACAACTGGATCATAGGCTGGGCACAAAGAGTTATAGCAAATGGGATAACATTAGGCTGGCTGGTCACTTGTGGGATTCCACAAGGCTCCATCCTTGGACCAGTTCTCTTCAACATCTTCCTTAACGACCTGAATGCAGAACTTAGTACTAAGTAAGTTTGTTGACAACACTGAATTGGGAGGAGCTGTTGACTCCCTCAAAGGCAGAGGGGCCCTGCAGAGAGATCTCAACAAATTGGAGGCCTGGGCAACCACTAACCATATGAAGTTTAACAAGGGAAAGTGCCAGACTCTGCACCTGGAATAGGGTAATACTGGTTGTGTCTATAAATTGGGGAATGAGAGGCTGGAAAGCAGTGCTGTGGAAAGTGATCTGGGGGTCCTGGTCAATAGCAAGCTGAATATAAGCCAGCAGTGCCCTGGCAGCCAGGAGGGCCAGTCGTGCCCTGGGGGGCATCAGGCACAGCATCATCAGCCAGGCAAGGGAGGGGATTGTCCTGCTCTGCTCTGCACTGGGGTGGCCTCACCTTAATTCTTGTGTGCAATTTTGAGTGGAACAACCTAAGAAAGAGAAACACTACTCCAGCATCAGAGCTGAAGTGACTCTTTACATATGGCTTTTAACAAAGCACAATGTTAATCCAAATAAGCCCTCTGGTGATGTACAAGGATACCACTCCTTTTTTTCTTTTCTGCTGTGGAGTACTAGAAAAAACCCCACTATATTAGAAATCACTGATACTGGATGTAAGACATATAAACCAGATGATTTTCTGAGAGCACTTTAAAAATTATCTAATCATCTTTGATTAGATTGTGTCATAGAAAATATATGCATTATTTGCATATCCTCCTATATTCTAAAAATATAATTGTTATGGCTGTATGCTATGAATGATCTCTGAAAGATACCTATGCTTTTCAATATTGGCATAACTCTGTCTATAAAAATTGATCACTCTTAAACTGTTCATCAATCTAGTTAAAAGACGTGTTTTTCTAAGTGACAAGAGCACTAGCTTGGAACACATGCTCTGGGAAAAACCTTATGGGTTTTTTTCTATTCTGTGTTTTAGTCTCATTAAAATATCTGGGAAATAAAATACTTTCCCTTTTGGTTCTTTCCATTGCCTGTGATTGTTATAAATTGCAACTGAAACACTGAATATTCACAATAAACTTATAAAATGATAAGAAGTGACAGATAAATGAACTGTCAGATTTCATTTGCAAAGTTATTTGCAATATACATCTTGTCTCATTCACCTGAATTCAGCCACTTGTCAAGACAAAAGAACTCTTTGAAAGATTCTCTTCTGATATAAGGTCCTTCTGTGGATGCTTTACAGGAGTGGGGTTATTTTTCTTTTTTCATGGATACATTTAAACATCTTTTTTATTGATGCTTTGACTTAGAGTTTAACTTAGGGTTTCCCTGTTGCCCTAAGAGTGGACTTGCTTCTATTCATTCCTATCCTTTAAGCTACAGCCTTCTGCTTCTTGGGGTGATGATAAAGGACCCTCTTTATCTTGGCTTTTTTTCTGGTGGCTGTTCCTGTTTCTGTCTCAGGGAGGCAGAAAATGGTTTCACCAGTCTATCTTTGTCTTAGACTCCCTGCTGCCCCTCAGCATTTGTACTTCTCCTGTAGCTCTGTCACCATGATGATCAAATCACCCACTTGGCCACAACTCACATAACTGTTCTCACTCCTGCCATCCATTACTAGTTAAAGGCTATGGCCCACAGGAACCTGGATGTCTGCATATTTTGGCGTGAGCTTTGTCAGGGTTGCTATCTATTCTGGTGAGTGCAGAGGACATAACTTATTGCTGAGTCGATGTCATAGCTAAGCTCCTGAGAGGGTGATGATCATCAGGTCTCATGGCAGGCATGGGAGGGGCACAGGGAGATGGAGGCTGGCCCTGCTGTGGTATGTCTGAGACAGGACTTAGGGGTCCCATGGGGCTCAAATTGGGTCCTGGGCAGAGTGGGAAGGATATCTGAGAGGGGCAACACCAATAAGTTTCATTGGTTCAGGGACCCTGGAATACCATAACTCCTCTTTATTTCTAACTATAGATCTCTTTTGAATTTCTTTTGCTGTCTGAACATTGTGTTTTCTAAGAGTTATTGCACTTAATGATTATTCACTGTAATGGACCATCCCACTTGACAGGTTTAGGGAAAGGTAGTTGGATATACTCTGAGAGGTGAATGGGAGAAACAAAGCAGGTTCAATAACAAACAACTTCTGCTTGCAAACTTTAGAATATCCATGTATAATAATACACTCGGCATGGCTTTGACTAGACTTTTTAATCAGGATTGCAATATATTTCAAGAAGAAAAATGCAGAAGAAGAGAAAGAAAAAGAAAAAAGAGAGAGTAGATAACCACTACCCTAAGAACCAGTGTGGTTTCAGCAGCTTTCAAATCCAGGGTAATGGAGCTCACCACACTGCACACATCTTGCTGACCTTTTATCAGTTCCAGGGCCCCCAGGCTGGCCTATGCTAATCGCAGTGCCAAAGTCTCATGCCTGCACTTTACACAATGCCAGAATGTTCCTGACACCATTTTGGGGCTTACAGTGGTCCTACACAGTTGATCAGGCCTGCATCACATTTCACTACACAACAGAGTATGAGAAGGTGCTCTGTCCCACCAGTTCCCCCACCCATTTCCCACCTGACAGTTTTGAGCCAGTCAACCATTCCTCTGGTCTCCCACATGTAGACAGCAGGGGTAGTGACTGTAAATCACCATCAGAATTTTCAAACATATATTTTCTTCTTCACATTCCTTTGGATGTCACTGTTAAAAATAAAGAGTGCTATTATGTGCTGAGCAACCTGTTCATATTGGCTGACTTTCAATAATAAAAAATCTCAGTCAAGTAAAGGTTTTTTGTAAGAGTTTTTGTTTCACTATGAAATGAAAAGAAAAAGAATAACTCTTTGTTTTACTGAACTCTTATTAGTTCCCAATATTTAATAATTTTGATATCAAGTGCATGTATGTACTTTTCCAAATATTTTTCAGAGCAAAACCACAGAATACTGCACCTGCTAAAATATCAGTTCTTCAGTGTGGTTCCATATTTTTTGCATCATGAACAAAAGGCTAGCCGTATTATAGCCAGCCAATGTCCTGAGTTTATGCAGCATAATCACTTGACAGCCCAATTAATCACTTAGCTCACTAAAATTTTAAATCATATAATGCTTGCTACATGTAAAATATTTTTAATAATAATTTACTTTTTAAAATAATGTGATGTTTCCACTTTACGGGAATAAATATTACTTCACGCTCAGAGATTGCATGTCAGGAAATGTACTCTTTTTCCCTATTGTTCAATGACAACAAATATATATTTGGGAACCTTTTCGTGAGATTTTTGATGCTGTTTTCATGTTGTATTACAGTAACTGGGGGCAGTCTTAGTGTTTTGATCTTTGGTTTTCCCTTCGCCCTCTTCTGCTAATATTGTTGTGATATGTTTCAGTCCTTTCAAAAAATTGTTTCTAAAACTTTTTAACTTTAAGTCCATAATGGTTTAAGTTTGGCAAGTTGATTGTTTTTCTGATATGGAGAAAAACTTTCCTAATGTATTTACAATCCTAAAATAAATGACATAATTAATTATTTAGCCCAACAGAAACTTTTCATGGCCACAAAAACTCAATGTCTTTAATAAGAACTTTCATTTTCAATTGAAAGTGCTAAGCAAATTTTGTAATCAAAAATTAATATTATCAGGGTATCATCAGAAAAGAACTTCTGGGTAGAAGTAAAATTTGCATATTTTATGTTTTCTTTTCTTTTCTTTCTTCTTTATGTCCCAGTTTGTGATTCTTGCAAATTGTGGTTCTGTATGTTTAACAAAACTCCAAGCTTCAAGATGTTATGTAATAGTGGCTTTCTGATAAGTGAAAAAGTTCACAATTTAATGCGGCTATATTGAGATTTTGATGTCTTGCATATCTATAGATAAATGACAGATTGAAAATTTTGAGTCATCTTGTTTAAAAGTAGTAAATGTCATATAGTTAATTGACAGAAGAAAGAAAATAAGATTTAAGTGAATTACTGACTGGATAAGTACCCCTTTTTACACTAAATATACCAATACAATGTATGTCTACCAAAGTAGGCATTGATGTAGATGAGAATGAAAAGGAAGTACCTACAAATTATTCCATTAATTGCCTTTCATATCACTAATACACAGTCATTTCAATCTGAGCTTAAAAAAAGTAATTTTAAGTAATTTTACCTCACAATTACTAATTTTCCTTTATTGTACATTCATTACTATTCTTCCTAGGCTATTCTGAAATGTTTCAAGTGATGGAATTTCTATCATGTCACCAGGGAATGTAGATCTCGTTGGAGATATTTTTTGTTAATGTCTTTTTTTCTTAAATCCTTAAAATTACTGTCAGAATATCCCTTCTACATTCTTAAATAATTTCTTAAATAATTTACGATTTCTTTAATTTTGTGAGGCATGAATTGCATTACTTTTTTACTTTGTACTTGGTTCTACTTACATAAAAAATCTGTGGTCATGTGTCTAATCTCTCTGGAACTGTTAATTTATCTTTCTTGTAAGTGTTCCACCTTTTATTATACCATCACCTATGAATCATATTCACACAGTGTCCTGTAAATCTTCCAGAACATAAATGAGCACATTAAATTAGGCTATGCCTAAGATAAGTTCTCCTTGTTCCTCGTCATGACATCCTTGCAAAACAAAAGGAATGACTTACTATTTTTCATAACAGTTCCTTTTATTAAAAATTCCTTATCAAGAAATTAGAATGTGATATTAATTTCAAAGATTTTTCTTCTAAATTAAACTTCATTGTATGACCAAAATCTGTGTATACTGCATGTAAAGTTCTTGCTTTATTAGTTAATAGTCAAGTTAAAAAAATATATTTTTCAAAAGCTCTTCAGTCACAGGTATATTATCTTCTCTAAGAGTGCTACTTCCTTTAATCTCTCATCTTTTTTTTTTTTTTTGACTGCTTATGGTGTAGATTTTTGTGTAAACTGGCATAAATATTCTGTGTGGAGCTATAAGGACTTAAAGAATACAGCTACCTGTCTCAAAGCACTGTGAAGGCCACAGAAGGAACTTGCCATAAGATAAGACACCACAAGATTTTAAGCAGCAACTTAAAATAAGCAGAGACAGGAGAAACTTATGCCAGGAAGGAGCTTATTCAGACCTGGTGGATGTAAGATGAGGTTAGTACATCCTGGTTAGCATATCTGGACAAAAATTCCCTCTGTGGCTAACTGTGGGAAAGGAAGCACCTGCTCATACACATATCAACAGTCAAGCACAGATCACCCAAAGATCATTGCATCTGTGGCCACCCCATGGATATCTGGAATGTGGACTGTATAAAGGTGGTACCCTCAGAAGATCAATTGGGATCCCCACCACTGAGAAGCTCAGGGTGAAGGTGAAACAAGGGGATGCCTCTGGATTCACTCTCTCTCCCCCTCCCTCTCCCTGACTCTTTCCTAATTATTTCTATCTCTCTACCTCACATTTATAGTTAAATAAAATCCATATTATTGATTTCAACATATGGCCTCATTTACACCTTGATTCAGGCAGAGGCAACTCTCAATAATCTGATCATAACAGGAGTCAGCTGAGAAGGATTTTCTGCTAGATTATTATTCAGTATCATCTGTCTAATTTTGAATTTGTACCTGTCTTTTATGTTTAAGGAACAAGTCGGAATAGGTTTGACTCATTTTGAATTCCATGATATACTGATATTTACAGAGTAAACAGATATAACAGATATGCTTTTTTCTTATTTTAAAATTTATTTCTGATCTAATTTGCAGTTCATACTTGATTACTGATTTGAACTGATGAAAGTAACTTTCTTAATTAGTTATTTTTATTACAAATCCGGCTAAATTTCAATGTGAAAGCTAGGCATAAGATTTCTCTTTAGAATAAGCAATTAATTTAAGCAAAATATTTCAAATTATGATCATTACATTAAAGTCCTTTTTAACTTGAGCTTCCTCAAGCAATCTTCCATTTTTTTAAGTCCTCTTTTCCTGACTCTGTTTTCATTTTGACTACCCTTGCAGACATTTTTAAATGTTATAAAATAATTCATTATAACACTGTACCATAATTTAATCTGATATTGTAGTATTTGCATTTACGTGAATTATTGTATTTTTTGATCATCATCTTAAAAAGAAGATTTTTGGATTATTTATTCTTTTTGTAAGGGGTCTTTATTGCCATCCACCTCCAGAATTACAGATTTTCTTTCCCTATGTCAACTACATTTTTATAGTGCTCGTTAATTTGAAATACCATCAGCCACATATCGATTTCTCCTGGACATTTTTGAGTAAATTTCTCAGAAATAAACTTCCTGTTCAACAGAAATGCCCATTTGATCAAATTTATTTCTGTTTCTGTCTTTAACAGAGCTGACCTGTCCTTCATGATTTTCTGTTTTTTCTTTTAGACCAAAGAGAAAAAATATTATACGTAGAAGTTATGGTTTCCGAGAGCTCAGAACAATGATTTGTACTCTGATCTTATTCCTTTTTTGCTTCTGTAACCTTTTTCAAGTCATTTAAAATTACATTTGTCAGGTTTTTTACAAAATTGAAGGTTTTTTCATTTGTAGAGATCACATTTTTTGTTTTGAAACATTTTATTTTTAAGGAACTATCTTATTTCAAATATAATGTCTAAAACAGAATCATAGCACCATCAAAATTAGGATATTTTTCTGTGAATCAAGTGATTAAACTAAGAACTTATGTCCACTCATTAGACTCGCTTCTCATTTTATAATTTCATTGTTGATGGTATAATTTAGATGGTTTGTTTTACTTCAGATATAAAATTATATATCTATATTTTCTATAAAATTTACTGTCCAAAATAAAAGGCAAGGCCAACACTTGAACCATTAGTATCCCTGAGAGAAGTCACAAGTTGAGAATTTTTGCATCATGTCCCATTGTGAAGTCATAAACTATTCAAAATCTGAAAGGCTTTTCTCAGAGAAGAGCCAAAAACAGATCAGCAAATTTCTTTATGGTGTTAAACTCTCAGCATTGCTTTCATTGACCAAATTTAACTTAGGGGAAAAAAAACCCTCATGCTTTATACAGGAACATGAGTGTTCCATTTTGAATTTTCCTGTCTTTGACAAAAACTAATTATTTGAGAAATAATGTATTTTCAGAAGGTATGAATTTTTTTATTTCTCTTTTACAACCAACTCCAGATGAAAAAATGTTCCATTCTACACAAAATACAACCATATTTTCATGCTGTTTTGCATGAATGAAGAACCTCTTTCTAATATCCTGCCTAGGCCTCCCCTGACACAACTTCAGGCCATTTCCTCGGGTCCTGTCACTGTCATCAGACAGAGAAGAGATCAGTGCCTGCCCCTCCTCTTCCCCTAATGAGGAAGTTGTAACCTGCAATGAGGTTTCTCCTCAGTCTCCTCCAGGCTGAACAGACCAGCTGACCTCAGTTTCTCCTCATACTGCTTCCCCTCAAGACCCTTCACCATCTTTGTTGCTTTCCTTTGGGTGCTCTCTATTAGCTTAATACCTTTTTATGTCGTGGTTACCAAAACTGCACACAGGATTCAAGGTGAGACCCAGTGCAGAGCAGAGCAGGATAATCCCCTCCCTTGCCTGGTTGGTGATGTTGTGCCTGATGCCCCCAGGACAGGCTTGGCCCTCCTGGCTGCCAAGGCACTGCTGGCTCATGTTCAGCTTGTCATTGACTAGGACCCCCAGTCCCTTTCCATGGTGCTGCTCTCCAGTCTCTCACTCCCCAGTCTGTCTGTACACCCAGGGTTGCTGCATCCCAGGAGCAGAATCCGGCACTGTTCCTTGTTAAACTTTGTGTCATTGGTGATTGCCCAGTCCTCTGATTTGTCAAGGTCTCTCTTCAAGGCCTCTCTGCCACTGAGTCAACAGTTCCTTTGTTTNTGCAAGGGGCTTCTTTACAGAAAGAGCAACTCCAACATTTGGTGTCATCAACAAACTTAGTATTCTTTTGAGTCCTGCATCCAGGTCGTTAATGAAGATGTGAAGATAACTGCTCTGAGGATGGAGCCCTGCAGCCCCCACTAGTGACAGGACAGTTTGAGGTTTTCCCATTCACTATAACACTTTGTGCCTGACCCATGAACCAGTTGCTTACCCATGACATGATATGTTTATCCAGCTGTGTGCTGGACATTTTGTCCAGAAGGAAACTGTGAGAAACGGTATCAAAAGCTTTACTGATATCCAAAATAATTGCATCACCTGGCTTCCCTTGATCGACTTAGTGGTTACCTTGTCATAAAAGAAAATCAGGTTTGATAAGCAGGACTTCTTTCTCATGAAGCCATGCTGACTGTGACCATTGTCTGCATTGTCTTTCAGCTATATTTCAATACCTCACAAAATGTTCTTCTCCATAAATTTGCCAGGCACTGAAATGAGAATAACATTTTTGTGGTTTTTGCAGTTTTTGTGGTCCTCCTGCTTGCCCTTCTTGAAAATCAGGACATCATTTGCCAGCTTCCAGTCAGTTGGAACCTATCTGGATTCTAGACTTCCTTTTTCTCTTGTCTTAGCAGAGTGACTTCTTCCATAAATATAAATGTGACTTCCTAAAACTCAGAAGTTCCCAAAGTTCATGCTTAAACCTCAATAAGATTTAACCTAATAGTTAAGAGTCTTTGATAACAAGATAATCTAAAATTCTCTTCTGGTTCTTTCTTACTTCAGTGAAATATCTATTTGAATTTCTTTCTCCAAATGCTTTTGATACTGGCATGAAACTCATCATTATGGATTAGATACATTCATTTATCTAGAAATCCTATCATTGAGTGTCAGTTTCAGAGTGAATTAAGTTTGTAAAATGAAAATATGCATGCTGATATGAGAGGTAATTAAATGGCAACTGAGGAAAAAAATCACATTTCAGAACCCATTTAACGCATTCCTCTTTCACAAGAAGTATGAGAAGCAACAAGAATAGAAATCATACTATAACAGTGTTGCAGTGAAATGCTTTTTTAATAAAGTATTTATTTAAAAAAAAAGGCTTGGAAGGAAATGTAGGTTAGCAAGCTCTGGTGTAAATAATATGCAAGTGCTGTGTAATAAGCATTTTTGTGAAATAAGGACAATACCTCACTATCCTTCCATTGAAATTCATTCAGAGAATGGTTCTTTGTTTAATTCTAGAGGAGCCCCATATGTACCAGAGCAAAGTAGAGCTGAAGAATCTGTAATCTGAAGAATGTCTGAAAATTTCAGTAATCCTGCATTGATTTCTGGAGTGCATTTTAAAATGAAGAGTTAATTTAAAAATGCAATTTAATTGCTGAATTAAAAACTTAAACCTTCATTACGAAATAGCAATTATTTAGCCCTTTGTAATATGAAGTTTCTATACTTTTACTCTCTCCTTTTGTTTAAAATGACAGTGTTGTCTGTACATCACCTAATTTTTAAGTGGGTAGGTAACTCTCATTTCATTTCCCATGAAAAATTGTATATAGTACTTGAATTGATTGTTTTCCTTGTTATTAAAACTCTATATAGTTTACATGTTGATTTTAGAACTATAAATTATCTAAATTTGATGTAAATTATCAATTCCTTGTTCCCATACAATGTTAGATTGTTTCTTATCAGAGTTCCTCTGGCAGCAAAATAGAGGATATAATAGGCTGTAGTTGAGAAAAGTGTTGCTTCTTAAGGAATAGAACAAATCAAAATGATGATTCCAAACAGTTTAGAAGTCTAAGAAATATAAATTCCTTTTTTGTTAAAGTCTCATGGGCTGGACACATTTTTACTCTGTAACCTCCACATGCATTAAGGTACTTCAAAAGCTAATGTCATAAAATTGGGGATGTGCTTCTTGCAGCATTTTGAAAAAGAACAAAAAATAATAGGGAGCTATGAGAAGGAAACTATTCCTCAAGGTTTTGCAAGAGTTCCTAATATGCAATAATATGTTGTTCCATGTAATCATATTCATAAGGAAAAATGCATCTTGTTGCCTAATAATTTAAGTTGCTCATTCATAATAGGAATCACTGTGATAATTGCATTTAAATGGGATATTCTCATCTTTGAATGCAGAAAATTTGTAATAATGAATATAAAATTGTTTTCTTTCTGTGCAATGTAGATAGCTGTTTGTATCTTATACCACTGAGAACCCGGAGGAAAGTAAGTCTCTGTTCTTGTCTGTGCAAGATATGAGCATTTCAATTTTTCAAAGCTTAATGCAGCTGACTAAAAAGTTATTGTGGGTCAACCCTGGCAGGCAGCTGAGCTTCACAGAGCAGTTTACTCACTCCCATATCACTGAGTTGGAGGAGACAATTGGAAGGGCAGAAGTGAGAAAACTTGTGGTTTGGGGTAAAAACAGTTTAGTAAATTACAAAAAAGGTCTGTGTACAAGGAAAGCAAAATAGAATTTCTTCACAGCTTCCTATCAGTAAGCACATATTAAGCCATCTCCACAAAAGCAGGGCTTCGTGATGCATAACAGTTATTTGGGAAGACAAATGTCATGACTGTGAACTTTCCTTCCCTACCCTTCTGTAACTTTTATCAATACATAGCAAAAGTTATTCTTCCAAGCCTTTCATCTTCTCCAATTGTTTTGGAGAACTACTGTATTTTTATGCTTAATAACAGTGTCTTAGGCAGAGTGGGTTTTTCCTCTCCATATGGAAAACAAGAAATAAAAAAATTAATTTTGGCATACTTTTCTATAGGTGTGTGTAAAGTAGTAAACTTCTGGTATTGAATCCAAACTACTTTAAAGATATTAATATTGAGCCTTTCAAATTTTTGCTAGTTTATGCATTGTTTCTCATCTGCCCTACATCTCAAAGTTTTAGCATTTGCAGAATTTTCTTCCTGTGTTTGCAACTTCTGTAACTTTAGAGAGCATCTCACAGTGCTGATGTTTCTCCTTGGTACACTAAAGCAGAGTGCAAAGAATCCACAGCTAATAAAATTCACCAACGTCTGACATGTTCACTGTCCTGTACAGTGGGCTTAATTCATTTCAGGTAAGACTCTTATTTTAGTTAGCATCTATTTTCCTGGTTTGAACTTCTTATGTTGGGGTGAGCGAAATAGTGCTAGTCCATATGTGGTATCTGAAAGAAACCAGAGTACTTGACAGTCTATTGGATTTACCTGGCAGGGGTTTGGTAGTAGAGGGGCTACAGAGGTGGTTTCTGTAAGAAAATGACTGAAGCTGCTCCCATGTTGGACAAAGCTTGTTTCGGTTGACTCCAAGACAGACCCATTGCTGTCCACAGCTGAAGAAATCAATGGTGTTGGTAGTGCCTCTGTGATAAAAAAAATACTGCAACATCTGTGAGAGAGGAGTAAGAATGTATGACACAGCCCTGCAGACACAAATATCAGTGAAGAAGGGGTGGGGGAGGAGTTGCACCAGATGCCTGAGCAGAGATTGCCCTGCAGCCCATGGAGAACTGAGGAGGAGCAGATACCCACCCTGAAGACCATGAAGGAACCCACACAACAACAGGCATATGTTCCCTGTGACCCCGTGGAGAGCCCACCCTGGAGGAGGCACGTGGTAGGAAATGTTGCCCATGTAGGCCATAAACAGTAGGTTTTTGTCAGGAAACCTATCCCATGGGGGACCCATGCTGGAGCAGTCTGTTCCTGAAGCATTGTACCTTTTGAAAAAGTCCCACACTGGAGCAGCTCCTGAAGATCTGTAGGCCATGGGAAGAGCCCATTTCAGAGGTTTGTGAGTATCTGCATTCAATGGGAAGTACCCTACACTAGGGTGGGGGAAGAATGTGAAAAGAAAGGAGCAGAAGAGGCAAAGTGCCTCCATTCTGCATCCCTATGTGCTGCTCAGGTGGGAAGGAGGTAGAAGAGTTAAGAGGGAAGTTGAAAGGAAGGGAGAGTTGGTGGGAAAGTCTTTTAGTACTTTTTTTTTATTTATCATTTTCTTACTTTCTTACAAGTAAATGTCAATAAATTAAATTAGTTTCCCCAAGCTGAGATTGTTTTGCCTGTGGTAGTACTTGGAAATAATCTCTCTGATTTTATTTCTATCCACAAGCCTTTTGTTATATTTTCTCCCTCTGTCCTTTTGGTGGAGGGGAACCAATAGTGCAGCTTGGTGAGCAACTGGCAGCCAGCCAAGGTCAACCCATCACAAGCACAAGCAAATATGAAGGCCAAAAATGAAGCATCCAACATGAAATTTTAAAGTAGTTCTTGAATTAGTCAGATATACTGAGTTCAGTAAACAAGGCTGTCAAAGAGAGACTAAGCCCTTAATGGCTTGTGAGAAAGGGAACAGAGTGGAGGTGATACCTGAGGCTCGACGGGACTGATAGAGAGGGCATGACTATGGCAGTCCTGTGTCACAACAGACAGTCCCTGGCCTGGCTGCAGCAACTGCCCTGGTCTCAGGCTGTGGGCTGTGCCTAGTGCTTCTCCCAGGGAGAATGTGTCACACTGTACACAAGGATGGACATCTTATGGCTGCACTAAACAAGTGCAGGATTCAGCCTCCTAAAATGGGTGTCATAGAAGTTGTGATTTCTGGCAAAAAAAGAAGGTATTTCCCTCTTCACTTCTTGATGTGCACTTTTAAAACAGGTATAGGGCTATGATGTTTTATAGGGAAGAAATTTCGGAGAAGAAATGGTCGGAGAAGACCAGCTCAGCTTGATCCATGTACCAGCATCAAATGGAAGTAGAAAATGATAGTAGGAGGAGACAATGTTCTACAAGGATCAGCATTTGTCTCACAAAGAGATTTTCTGTATTGTGAAGTTTATGGCTTGACAGGAGCTCAGTCTGGGATGATGAAGAGAAATTGCTGAGGTTCATCTGAATTCCATCTTATGTCTTACTGCTCATCTACATTGACATCAGTGTTACTCTCGAGGGAGTTTACAGGCTGTAAAGCATGCAACATGGCAGCTCAAGGAGCATCCCAATTCCATCAAAGAGGACTAATATATGAGCTGATAGATATAGTGAGTCAGTGCCTGGTTGGTTGCATGATATTTCAAACTACACTTTGGCTTTTCTGACTATAGCCCTTTCTCTCAAGAATTAGGATTACTGAGGAGAGATAGGATATGCCTGATGGGAGGAGAAATATTGCATTTGCTAACAGGCTTCTTAACCTGTTGAGAAGGACTTTGAAATAGGGTCACTAGAGCTTGTGATTGGATACACTTGACTCATAGACATACTTTGGATTGGGCTGGTTAATGAGGAAAAGGAATCATGCCTTGGAATAAAGCTGTGAGGAAGTGAAGATGCCTCAGAAAACGATTTTGAGACTCGGTTTCAAAGCCCAAAAATGTAAGATAACTAAAGTACAGAATAAGATACAAAATCTAAAATAGAGACATCCATCTGTCTATGCTATTGTCTAACAGCCAACTCCTTCATTCTATAAATATTACCATCAGAATGAAGCCCTTCTGTTGGTAATATTTATGAATTTGAGCACTCCTTGAATTGCGTCTGTACTGCACACCAGGTATATTTGTCCTTGAGCAGGGATGTCTCTCAAGGTTTGAGATCCCTTACTTGAGGCAATGAGATTCTTTCTAGCGCAAGGCAGACAGATTCCCTGGTTGCGGCAGATCTTTGGTAAGTGACTGATACCATGCTGAATTAATGAAACATTGCTAATCCATGTAGCTACTCAATATTATTATAAACTTTGAATAGAAAATCCCATTCATCATAAACCATCATCTTAGTTTGAGACTAAGACTGGACCTTGCTGCATCTATACTCCATAAGTTTAGAAGGCAAGAGGATCCACTCTCAACCTTGTGACTCAGTGGAAGGGTCTCTGTGCAAATCTTTCTAACTCAAACCTATCTCAATTTTCCTCTGTATCATTCTTTGATACAGTAATTAATAACGTGGCCCTTGCTACCAAACTTATGGAATCTTGGTAACTGCTGTTAAGCTGTCTTAAATTTAATCAAATTTATTGAATTATGTTATTTTCCCTCAATCAAACATGTTGCTTCTCTCTTTTGAGTGAGGTGTATTCCTCATAACTGCTGGACAAAAGCAAAAATTGATGGGAAGAGCCAGCATACATTTACCAAGGGCAAATTATACCTGAAGGACCTGATTGCTTTCTGTTGTAACAGATTCTGTGAACGGCAGTGGAAGCTGTTTATCCTGACTAATAAGGTGTTTCATATATATTCTTGTAGCAAATTGGAAAGGTGTACTACAATATGGAAAAGTGGCAGGAGGACTGGCCTGACTGGACTTTGGTCAGCTGTGTAAAATCCACCTGGATACTATTAACAGTGCTGCTTCTCAGAGACAAAGACCAGAGCCAGTACTATTCAATATCTTCATTAATGGTCTGTATGGTGTGTAAGGATACCCTTTTAGAAAGTGCTGTTGAGAACAAAACCTGTGAGAAGAGGACAGGCCTGGTCCAAAGTACCTGGACAGGTTTTATCAGTGGACTGAAAGAAGATATAAGAAGTCCAGCAAAGGCAAATATATGAATATTCTCATGCAGCTGGGGGCTGAATAGCTGGGAACTGTCTTGGCAGAAAAGGAGCAGGGCTTCCTGTGGACATTAGGGTGAATATGAGTCATCAAGGAGACCTTGGAAGGCCATTGCATGATAAACTTTTTTAACAATAGTAGAGACAGCAGGTAACCTGCCTTTGAAAATTCTGAGAGTAAATTCAGAGTCCTGCATCAAGTTTTTATTTCCCAGTAGAAAACACACAAGAAAGAAAAACAAAGAAGCAAGCTTAGTAGAGGGCTGCAAAGATGATTAGAGGCTTGAAACATGTGATATATAGAAAGGGAATGAAAAAATTGTTTCCTTAGTTTTTGGAAGGAAAAACTGAGGCAGGATTTTAGCGTGATTTTCAGAAACAGGAAGCAGACAGAGGAAAAGAAATGTAAGGGGAACAAGGTACAGCAAAAGAGATTTTGATTAAATATTAGGAAAATTTACTTACAATGAGTGTGTTTAAGCACTAGAACAAGTCACCCAGAGAGTGTGTGAAATCCCCATTCTTGCAGATATTAAAAATGGGACTGAATTTAACCCCAAGCAGTTTTAACTTGGAAATGATATTTACCTTTAAAATAATCCTTCTTTTAAAAGCTTGAATTAATCCCTTCCAACTCATGAGTTTGGGGTTTGTAGTGTTTTTGGGTTTTTGGGGTTTTTTTGTGGGGTTTTTTTGTGTTTTTTGTTTTTTGTTTTTAATTCTGTGGTTTTACATGGCTCCTATATCTCAACAACTTTGCTTCAGCGTTTCACTACATTTGAGCTAACTGGTATGGTTCATGGTAACAAAATTTTATTTTATGAATTCTATAAGTAAAGCTGTTGCTGAAAATACCTTAAGGATTTTTGTAATGCAGAGTAAACCATTTTCTGTCAAATGTTAATTTGGTACAAAAAATATTGGAACTTACGTGATATCACTGACCATTGATAGTGGACAAGCTTTTGTTCCAGTCTATAAATACCATGATGTGTACCATTTTTTAAAACAAAAGTTTGTTTACATAAAAAGCCTTCATGTTTCTTGAAATTGGGCTGTATAGATAATAATAATGAATAGGAATGAATTAGTATATTAGCAGGCAGACATATACAGAGCAGATAATTTTTAAACTTAGTACCAGAGTATGACTTCAGAAAGACTCTTCCATATTTTTTTCCCATGCTGCCCATGCTGCTAAGAATAAGAGAATGCATCAAGAAAATTTCAAGAAGGCAGAAAAAACAATTGTTTTTGGATCTGAGAACCTCTATAACAAAGTGATAAGGAAAATGTTTTACCAGTATAAGTTTCATAACCTCTGTGTTCAAAGCTAAAAAACCATGATCAGTATCTACACAAATATTTTCAAATGCTGGTACTTAATTATAATCTTAAATCAAATCTTAATTCAATCTGTATGTCATTATAGGCATTGTTAACACATCTATCAAATGCTGGTTTTTAACTTACAGACTGAGTATTCCAGAAAGAGACTAAGGAGTTGTTGTTTTTTTTCTTCATGCTATTTCCAATAGGCAAATCTCTGTCTAAAGATGGCAAGGGTTTTTTTCATCCTTGGAGGTCAAATACTCAATAATAAATGCATGGTTCATGGGGTACCAGACTTACCATGTAACTCTAATGATCTGAATAAAATACATTTTATTTTGGCCTTGAGCTGCAGATGAACAATAGAAACAAACAGAGGTTTTCCTAATTTACATTCTGGAGGGTATTTTTGTTATTATTCTCTGGATTTCTTAAAGATGTCTTCTCTGAATTCTTAAAGATCCTCCAGAAATTCACATTCTATTTATTCATAAATTTTCACTATTAACATAGAATAAAGTGGCTTATACATATATACACTGTATAAAAGATTAGAAAATGCTATTTAAAATAAAATAACCTCAGTACATTCTCAAGTATGTACCACTTTTTCGATTTTCAATTTTTGTTCTACATTTAAAATTTGTCTACAAAATATATATGTGCATTTTAAGCAATATATATGTGCATTTTAAGCATCTGAAAATACTGATTATATAGTTTATTTATAATTCTTTAGAGCTTGTTTTTTATATTAAAATCAGAAAGACATTTAATAATTTTGCAGAAGTGGTCTGTAATTGTATATTCCAGTCTGAATATGATCAAGAAATTGTTTTGTCTTGTGTCAAGTATCTCTTGAAGGAATCAGACCCACTAGATTATATGAAAGTAGCTAACTATGCAAAGAACTCCATTTACAAGGTGATGTAGAGGCCTGTGAGATGAATATATGCCAGATGAACATTAACTCTACTTACTGTGCTGATAGCGCACAAGGGAGTGTCAGTACATAGTAAGTATTTCAGAGAAAAAGAAAATATCTTGATTAATTTTGCAGTGGTGGGAATAGGTTTCAGATCCCAAATGAAACAAATCTCATGTGTGTCTGAGGTATTCTTTGGTTTAAGCATACCAAGAATTTCCTTATGTAAAAGTCTTCTGCTAAATGGGTCATTTTTAAGTCTAATCTAAAATTGTCATCTTCATAATGTTGCCTACAGGTAAAAATCTGTGTCCCTTCTCTGTCCTCCAGCATTAGATTTGGTTCTGTTGGTGCCACTGAACCCTTAAATATATTCTGCAGCTGACATATATCACTTAAAAATATGATATGCTCTGACATATTCCCCTCCAAAATCCTTTTAACATGCCGGTCATACAGAAGCAACGATACATTTCTTTGTGGTCAGACATTTCATTGCTTCAGGATGAATAAATAGATTTTTTTTTTCTCTGAGAATGTCTGTTTTCTGAAGAATAGGCATATTTCCAAACCTTTTGGAAGAATGAGATTAAATACTGCTGGACATCTCCTAAAGTAATTGTGATCTAGAAACTTTCTCATTCTGAGAAAGCACCATGTTTGTTATTAGAGGATTGCTTCAGGTTGCAGGCTAAGTTTAAGTAAAAATTCTTTCCTGTAGAGCCTTATCTATTGGCTCTTGTCTATAAGTGGGAGAGATTTTTCAGTACTACACACATAAGTAACCCTTTCATTTCTTTGCGATATTTCTCATAAAGATATTGGTTACTTTGTGCACAGAACAGTGAGGAAATTTCTAAAATAAAATATTTGAAAAGAGTATGTCAATCAGTTGAGAGATACAATGTATTTATATTGGTGCAATAGTGATGCATATCTGAGTGCTGAGACTCACTGATGTCTGGACAGGGTTGGACTACAACCCTATAGCTAACAAAGTACACATTGGCTACAGGTCAGCCCTTTGGAAGCCTGAGAACTCACAGCACAAGTTATATTAAATGGAACTGCTGTGACAGAAAATCGCTTAAAATTTGCAGAGGACTGAGAAAGAGAGTTTCTTACTGATAAATGGGCAATCATGTCTCCTGTTGGTTTCTGCAGAAGGCTTGTGCAGACCAGAAAACAGTAAATATATTAAGGTTACCTAATGTTTCACACAGTATTTAATGTGAATTTGTTAATGCACACAAATGCAGAGACACTGTCAGCCAGCTGCCCAAAAAGGCAAGAAAATAATTGGCCTTTAAGTTCCCAAGACATCAGGCTCAAACTTGAGGCCATTTCCTTTGGTCCTATTGTTTGTTAACTGGGAGAAGGGATCACCACCCACCTGGCTACAATCTGCTTTTATGAAGCTATAGTGATATCATAGAATCATAGAAAGGCCTGGGTTGGAAGGGACCTTAAACACCACCATGGCAGTTCCAACCCACTGCCATGGACAGGGACACTTTTCACTAAACCAGGTTGCTCAGAATTCCACCTTGAACACTTTCAGGGTTGGGATATCCTATGGGGTCTCCCCTAGGCCTCCTTTTCTCTGTGCTAAACAACTCCACTTCCTTCAGGCACTCTTCATAAGACTTGTGCTCCAGACCCTTCCGCACCTTTTCTGCCCTTGTTCGGACACACTCCAGCATCTCTATGTCATTCTTGTAGAGAGGGACTCAAAGCTAAACATAGGGTTCAAGATCCAGCCTCACCAGTACCCAGCACAGAGGGACAATCACTTCCCTAGTCCTGCTGGCCACACTATTTTTAATGCAGGCCAGAATGCCATTGGCATCCTTGGCCACCTGGGCACACGGAGGCTCATGTTCAGCTGCTGTTGACAGGTCCCGAGGTCCTTCACCACCAGGCAACTTTCCAGACACTCGTTCCCTAGCCTGTAGTACTGCATGGAGTTGTTGCTCCCCAAGTGCAGGATCCAGCACTTTGCCTTGTTGAGCCTCATACAATTGGCCTTGGCCTATAGATTCAGCCTCCACATCCTTCTGCAGAGCTTCTTATTGTTGGACAGATGAACACTTCTGCCCAACTTGGTGTTATTCAAACGTAAAAACTCTGAGTGGATAGCTAAAAATTCCATAAGTTGATGAATATTTATATGTATTCATAAGGCTTGACATCTGCTATGCTGTGCATATTTATGATCTGGTTCTGTGTTAGAGATCTTGAGGGAGGTCAGGCAGAATAAGCCCTTATTACTTTGCAGCGCAGCTTTTAATGTTCCTGAATTTGGAATGCATTTGCTTGGCAGGTTAAATGAATTGCCACTGCAGGCCTACTCTGAACAATCTAAATTTCATGAGAAATAATGGAAGTACATAAAATACAAAAGAACAGCAATTTCAAAACTTTTGTATGAATTTTCATAAAATCACAGAATCTTTGAGACTGGAAGGTGCCTCTGGAAATCCAACTTCCCTGCTCAAACAGGATGAATTCAGGTCTTTGTCCAGTCAGGTTTTCAATAACTCCAAAGATGGAGAGTCCACAACTTCTTCAGGCAGCCTGTTTCAGGATTTGACCATCCACACAGTACAAATTTGGGCCCTACCTCTAAATAAATTTTTTTCTATTTCAGTCATTTTCAATTGCCTTTTGTCCTGTCACTGGCACTGCTGAGAAGGTTCACTCTTCTTCATTCCCTCTCATCAGCTATTTATACATACTGATAAAATCCTCCTGAGTCTTTTCCAGGCTAACCAGTCCCAGCTCAGCCTTTCCTTGAATGTGAGTTACTCCAGTCCCTTTGTCATCTTTCTGTCCCTTCACAGGACTTGCTTGAGCATGTCTTGCTTATACAGGGGAGCTCAGCATGGGACACAGCACTCCAGATATGCCTCACTTGTGCTGAGTAGAGAGGAGGAATCACCTGCCTTGACCTGCTAGTAACACTTCTACTGTGGCCCAGGAGGCTGCGACCTTTGTGTGAAAGGCACATTGCTGGTCTGGCTCATGTTCAGGCCTATTCCTGACAAACTCTTTTCCTGCTTGTTGACACTTAGTCTGCACTAAGTGCAGGTGTAGGACTTTTCACTACCTTTGTTGAATTTCATGAGGTTTTTGTTAGTCCATTTCTCCATTCTGTTGAGGCCCCACTGTATGACATGCCAATTGTCTGGTGTATCAGCCATCAAACTCCCAAATTTTTATCATCAATCATCAAACTCCCAGGTTTTATAATCAGCAAATTTTTTGAGGATCATTAAGGAAAAAGTGAAATAGGTTCAAGACTCAGCCCCTGGGGTGACTGGTCTCCAGGTTGGCTTCATGCTGCTATAGTTATATACATGCAAGCATTCATTTCAGACATGTTCAGACAGGCTCCTTAACGTTATCAAAATACAGTTAAGGACTGCAATCATTTTAAGATGATGTGTGGTTACCCACTGAACTTTAGTATAGATTAATAATAAATATATTATGGATTAATGGATTAATGACTTTCTATTCATACTTAATATAAATTGACATTTTTAGCATTTTAAAATACTGGTATATAGTATTTACATAAACACTGTGACACCTGTTTAATTCAGTAATATGAAACAATGTTGACAACTTTCCCATGATGTAATTACACTACCTGCATCATCACTACACCATAATTTCAATTAGTGCACTTTAGTAACTAAAAATCTTTGCTTGTATTTGTCCTAATCCTAACTGAATCCCAACTAAGCCCCACACAAGCACACATTTCCTTGCAGTGCAATGGGGATAGAATAGGAAGGGCAACAGTGAGAAAAATTGCTCATTGAGAAGACAGTTTAATACGTAAGCAGAAGTTGCACATGCAAGCAGAGCCATCTCCAGGATATCATGGCTTCATCACATGTAATGGTGACTTGGCAAGACAAACTCCATCACTCCTAAAGCACCCCCATACACACACTTTTCTTCTCCTTCCTGCAGCTTCCCATGCTGAGCATAATGATATAAGGCATAGAATATTCCTTGGGTCAGTTGGGGTCACCTATCCCAGCTGTGTCCCTTTTCAACTACTTTTGCACCTACATCCACCTCACTGGTGGGGGTGGGTGAGAAGCAGAAAAAACCTTGCACTGCTCAGCAGTAACAAGAACATCCCTGAATTATCAAGAGGGCTTTCAGTACAAATCCAAAACACAGCCCCATATACTGAACTCTATCCCGACCAAATCTAGCACAACTAGAAAGTCTGTAAATTTAATAGGATTGGATTTGCTAAAAGGTGATGGACTGGGAGCTGTATTCAACCTGGCACCCAAGACAGCTGAGCCTGAGCCCCACAGCAGCACCCCAAGTAAGTGATGAGTGACAGCAGTGGGAAACTCCCAGATGCAAGGGATAAGCCTCCTCCTGAATATCTGCATTCTGTCTCTGCTGCTACCCTTTATTCTTTGCTTGGAGTCCAGCTGCATCCTTTTCTTATGGTTTAACCCCATCTGGCGACTGTGTCCCAGTCATCCTCTTTCTTACTTCCACACCAGTGGAATGGGGAAAAGAATCAGAAGAGTAGAAGGAAACTCAGGGGCTGAGGCAAAGACAGTTTAACAGGGAAAGCAAAGTGAAATAAGGAATTCATTCACAGTTTCCCATGAAAAGGCAGATGTTCAGCCATCCCCAGGAGAGCAGGGCTCCATTATCAGTAACTGTGACTTGGGAGGACGAATGTCATCGCTCCAGTTGTGTCCTACTTCCTTCTTCCTCCAGCTTTGCATGCTAAAGGTGATGATATATGGTAGGGAGTCAGTTGGAGGCAACTGGTCCAGCTGTGTCCCTTCCCAACTTCTTGTGCACCCACAGCCTCCTCACTGGTGGGATGGCATGAGAAGCAGAAAACACCTTGATGCTGTTCAAGTGTTGCTCAGGATATAATATTATCTACATTATCAACACTGTTTCCAGCATAAAACCAAAATATAGCCACATACAAGCCGCTGTGGAGAAAATTAACTCTAGCCCAGCCAAAACCAACACACCTTGTCCTGTTGTTTCTCTCTAATAACCCTGGGTTTTATCTTGTCCCAGCTTCTTTCTCTGATATTCACTCAGTGAACTATATAAACATATGTAAATCTCTTAGCATCTGACATAATAGATTTTCCAAGTGTTTCATCATTTCTGAAGCTTGAATAGAATCTGACACAAAATATTTTAAACATTTAAGCAATCATGATGACAGTCTTTTAATAAGAACGAATGGTTATAAAGATGGTAGGAAAGGTGAAATGGCTTTAATGGAGTCACTGAGTAACTTAGACCTATTCAATTTGAAGAAGAAATACTTGGAGGGGAACAAACCATGACAAAATCATGAATTGCTGGTCAGAGAATGCTCTGTGGACTTATTCTAGTTTACTGGAACCATGGACAGACAGGTCATGGTGCTACTGTGTTTATATACAAAGATTTTGTGCAGTAACAGGAAATGCTTCTGTGCATTTCTGTTTTAAAGCAGGTCATAACTGGGGCCATTATCTTTTACAGTATTTGGGTATTAGAGGATGAAATTGTTATCAATTGTGAAAACAAATAAGTCCTCAAGAGGTTGCTAAATTAAATTTTGTTGTTCTAATATTTAGAAGGTGGTAAACATTTTTGCTAGATAACTGTCTCCTCTTGTGGGCCTTCTTTACTGTCCAGCAGTTTTATCAGTGTATATATGATTTTTCATACTCCAAAGGAGCTGTATTCCCTTTGAGTTGCACAGACACAACACTGGGAAAATACAGGAAAGGTGACACTTTATCACATAATCTGTATAAACATACAAATACTTTGATGAAGAGATCAGCATTGAAATGACGGTTGCATTGAAATGAAAGTTAGTTATTAAAAATAATTTTCTGTGTGGTGATCTACCTCTCTGAGATGTTTTTTTCTTGGAGAAATTTTCTTTTTTCAAAAGGACCTCAACCTTTTATTATTGTCATCAACAAAACTTATGTATCAATTTTCGGGAGTTTTGTTTTAAAGAGACCTTTTTCACTATAAACTTGACTGTTGCAATGGCAGATCAGTGTTGAACATCCAATTTTGACAAGTTTTTTCTGGTCTCCTCTGGTAGATATTTTAAGACTTAGGAATTGTACAGTGGGTCTCTAGTCTTGACATTGCTGGAGTGACTTCTAATCCATTCTTTTGTAGCAAATACTGCAAAAGGGAAAGTTTTCAGGAAATTTGAAAGTGTTTGGATCAACAGGAAAGGACATATATGTAAAGTTAAAAGTAAAAGGTAGACACTGGAAGGAAAGAGGACTTAGTGAAAAGAGCTAGTGATTTTTTTTTCCTGAAAAAGTAGTAAGGAAGTGAGGGAAAACGTTATGGTAATTTTGGAAAATCCAAGGGGGTTTGTTTTTTGGGATTATCAGTATATGCCAACAAGAAACTGCTACAGGTGGAAACTAATTTTTGAGGGGACAGAGATCATATCAGAAAAAAGAAAGGTTATTAATTTCAGAAATCGAATAAATAAATAAATAAAACCATCCTCTGTCTCAAAGCACAGCCTAAAGAGGAGTACTGCACAACAAATGAGAAGGAAATCTGGTAGCAATAAACCTGTAGTAAATTAATTATTAGAATGGCCAAATTTAACGTAAATGGTATATATTTAATAATTATGTGGTCTTTAATTCTAAAAGTTCTGGTGTTCCATCAATGATAATTTCAGTTAATTTCAGTATACAGCAGAGTGTGGCTGTTTGGCTGGATGGTGATGAAACACACAGGAATTCTTAGCCTATTAATTTGTGGACTGCAGGTTATGAATCAAATTAAATTAATGATTTTGTTTTGTTGTTGTTTATGTTCAAATGAAATCAGTTGGTATATTCTCCATGTCTCATTTCTCCTGTTCCACCAGCCTGTGGAGGAGAGTTTGTTTTCAACACACCAGATTTTTTTTCTTAAATATGTTTCTTTTCTTCTTTTATTTTAAATTTAGATGGTTATTTTGAAATAAGAAAGGAGCATGATGAAAAAGGTAGAGCATCATAGAATCACAAAAAGTTTCCTGGGAACAGATGTCTGCAGTTCATTTAGTTCAATTTATAACTCTTGCTAGATGGACATCATTAGAGATACATGATCCATACTTGAACTTTTCAGCACTTTTCAGTTGTTTACAATCCTACTAATAAGAAGCTAATTGAAAGAGTCGTGGTAATGGATAGAAAATTCATCTTACCATGATTTCTTTCCTAAGTGATTTGATAGTATTCCATTTGAAAGAATTTTTCCTATTGTGAAACTCCAAGAGTTGTCATTGGGCAATTTGCTTTAAATGTCTTTCAATTACAAAGGAAAGGATACAGTAAAGAGCTTTATAGAAGGAAAGCAACTATGGCAGCAAAATCAACATTCATTACTAAAGTTTCCTTCTATTTAGAGCAGAAAAACAAAACATGAAGACAAAATGTCACATAAAGAAAGATATCTGATGGCTGGTCATAAAGTTTAGCGTCTATGAAGTAGGACTAATGTATTTCCTGGCTGCTTTATCTTAGCAGCTGAAAGGTGACCACAGTAAGATTTACTTAACAGGATAGATTTGGAATAACATATAATTCAGTCTCAATGCTGGCTGGGAAACTGTATACATGCTTAAACTCTACAATTTATTCTTTATCTTTCTGTCAAAGATCCTCATTGCTGAAATACACCAGCAACAGAGATCAGAGTGAAGTGTAGCCAAGACAGAGACCCAGGAGACATATAAATTACTTATGCAGGATCTAATTGATATTAGATTGCCTTGAAAATTAATATAAGTTTGCAGAAGCACTAAACAAGTACTTTACCAAACAAATAGCAATGCTGGAATACTGGTTTTATGAGATTGCTAGCAATAAGCTTTATGACTTTGTGAAGTCATAGCCAGACAAAGTGAGCAATATGGGTACCAAAGGAGTAAAGAAAAGAAGAACATCCAGCTCCTGTATTTAGCAAAGATGGTTGAAAAATTATTACCTGTGAGGGAAATAAATTGGTTGATATTTGTAATTAAACCAGTTCCTTTGTTCTGTCTGCTTAGAGCTTGTTAAGTATAGTCCTGGATTACATGAAGAGATAACTAGACATATTCTTGACTGCCCCTGTTTGTCTTATTTTCTCCTTTTCCTTGGAAATTAAGTAAGCTTATTTCCCATTTTGTTCTGCCAAATACTTGAGTCAGTGAAAAACAAATGTCTTTTTTAAGCAGACTGAAAATAGTTCTCTCTTAATGGTTCTATAACTAAGCTGTAGATTAGACCAGAAACAAAATGAAAGAACTCTTCATTTTGGTTTGTTTCTTAACAAAGCTTTTACAAATAATGAAAGCTTTGTATCTCACGCTTATCTTTTTTATCACTACAAAATATGTGAGAAATGTAGGTTTGTCAGTTAAATTGCAGCCTTCTCAGGAGATTAATACTTTTGAAATAAATTTTCTCTCCTTATCCAGGCAGTGAGATCCTTGTTTAGGAGAAGTTATTTTCCTCCTCTGTGGTCATACCCATATTTCCAGTTACACAGCGACAAAATACATTGAACATCATTGAAACATCAGGGAAATATTAAGGGGAAAAAAGTTAGAATATGAATCTCCATTCAGTTTGTGGAGTTTGGGAAGAATACCACAGAGAGTTTTAGAACCAGTTGACCCTTTCTCTTTATCCCCAGTACATATACAGTATATATACTCTTGTTTCACAAGCCATAGGCAAGGACTGCCTCTCCCTCATTCCCTGCACAATGTAGTTAAAACATGTCCTCTGCCAAGGTTTGTTTAAAGATTTTTAATGCTTTAGAAATTCAGAAAAATATATTTCATAAAGCTTCTCATATAAAATATTACTGTTAGCCACAGCATGTTTTTGAATGAAACTCTGAAAATTACCTGATCTGCTTTTTAGAGTGGAAAAGTGTTTTTATTTACTACATAGAAGTACTGGAAATGAAACAAAAATCTGTTCCCTCTAGTATTTACTCTAGAATAGCCATTAACAGTTTACAGAATGTAGCTGGATGTATAAGTTGTCCTAATATAATTTAGCAACAGAACTTTCTCAAGGGCGTAGTAGCTAATCAATACCTGGCATTATTTGTAGAAGAAGATGTTTTTAAATTAAGGGAGAAGATTAGACTTGATGATCAGTAAACCACAGAAAAAAGAAGCTATGGAAAATTTTTCTTTATTCCTATTTGTCCAGACTATAAAACCAACTGGAAGATATTTGTCATAAAGTGCATTATATTTTAACAATATTTTAAAAAGTTAAGATGTTTTAAATGAAGCTTTTACAGACACTGGACTTTAGTAAATGTAATTTCTAAATAGAAATATTTAGAAATATTTCATAGACAAAGACAAGAAAATGTAAGTATTTCTCCTATTTGTTTTTTCAAATGTCAGAAATGTAAATCTTTCAAAATGTTATAAATAAATCTTTGCTTCTCATATGGTCATATATGTATATATAGCTATATTAATTGGCACTATGTATCATATAACTTTTACCTCATGCATCTTCATATTTTAAACACAGAAGTATGTCTTTTAGAATTTCAACAACAATAAAAACAACAACAAAATATACAAGAAAACCCACCATCACAAAACCCCCTTCAGATTCTTCCTCAGGTTTTTTTTTACTCAGATGTTGTGAAGTGGAAATCTTTTGAAGTTTATCTTTCTTCCTTCTTACTTATAGATTTCCCTTTCTCCTCACTTGTTTCAAAGAGAAAGTGAAATAAACAAAGAATATAGAGACTTTGGGAGTTGCCTGAAAACTCAGACACTTCAGTTCAAAGACTCAGAAAGGAATTTTACTTTTTTATATTGGTGTTTCTTTATAATTCTGTCAATGTTTATTTCTTTTTTTCCAATTTAAGGGAAAATCCAATTGCTGCAGTTACTTCCCTTTTTTATTCATTTGGTAAGTAAAGAAATAGGTTAATGAGAGTGCAAAAGAACAAGCAGTTCTTCCCTTTCTTTTAACTATGAAGTTTCAGCGATTTCTGCAATTCCTGAGAGAAGCAAGTATTGCATCTGATTTTGAAAGACGTCTGAAAAGAAGGTTTATCTTATGGCATTGCAACTTCTAAGTCATGCTTAAGGATCTGTGCCTTCATAAAAGTGTTTGGATGTTGATTAAAGGGAGAACTTTAGTTACTATTACAGAAATGTGGAAAAAATATCAGTCTTAGAAGTATCCTTCAAACTCACAAATAAGTTTCATGGCCCATAATGGAGACATGAAGAGAGTCCAACAAAGATAATTAGGGGATTGGAGCATCTCTCAAATAAGGAGGGCTGAGATAGCTTGGACTGCTCAACTTCAAGTACAGAAGGCTCAGGGGAGTACTTAGCAATATTTATAAATATCTGAAAAGAGTGGGCAAAAAAGACATAGCCAGGCTCTTAACAGTGGTTTTAGTTACAGAAAACAAGACAACGGGGACAAACTGAAACATAGGAGATTCTCTCTGAACATCAGGAAACACTTTTTTACCACAGAGTGACCACACATCAGCACAGATTGCTTGGAGGGCTTGTGATGTTTCCTCCTTGTAGCAAGTGGGAAAAGACCCCATTTTAAGCTCTTCAAGTGCTTAGTCCAAATAAACAGAAGAGGCAAAATGAGAGAAAATAAATATATTGATTACTAGCATTATCTGGAAATGAAGAACGTAGTTTCAGAAAACTTTTTCAGATTTTGATATCCCTAAGTATTCACATGGCAAGAGATCAATACAAGAGGAAGAAAGATCTGCATTTTGCTCAAATGTATGAGAAACTGTTATGATTAAAAATTGGTCTGGTTTTGCCTTCAGTTTTTCCTCTGACCAGAAACTCCATCTTGGACTTAGAAAAAAATCCATGATAAAAATTCAATTAACTGGCGATAAAACAAATCTTTTCAACAGTGAAGTATGTTGTCAAAAAGTTCCCTATAGATTCTTGGTTTCTTGTGGAAAACAATAGCAATTTGGTCTCAATATATTATAACCAGAAATTTTGTTGAGCTGACCCTAAATAACCCACCTAAAATAATGTAAGGAATATACCATAGAGTCAAGGATTAAGCCAATGTCTCCTGGCTCAGACGTTGTTTTTCAGTTTGTACAGAAAAGAATAAATTGCACTGTACTGCACTTCATAGCGTCACAGAAAAAATGACAGTAGCAGTTAAACCATTTCCTACAATAGACACAGAGATTGCAACAGTGCAGATTTAATCTAAATTGTTCTGGTTAAATGCAGACACATCCTTTGTCCCTTGCAACATCAAGAGTCACCCACTTAGTGGTGACTACAAAGAACTGAATTTTTTTTTTTATTTTAAGGATTCTTGATTAAATCTGAATATTCTAAAAATTTTCCAAATTGACATGTTCAAATGAGTAAGTTACAAATATTTCTTTTCAACTGTGCAAAAACAATGTAGTGGAATTCTGACTGTTTACTGAAAACATATTTCTGCAAAATATGGTGTCAACAAGGAAAAGGGGAGAGGAGGAAGAAAATCATAAACAACAGAATTTCCAGCTAAAAATTTGCTTCAGTCTGAATAATCTACACCGTGTACATAAACCAAAGAAATCAGCCTGAAAATAAAAAGAGGATTATCTGGGTAATGGGCAGAATTAGAATTCCTAGAAAATATGCCAATTTGTTTATCATTCCTCAGCATGAACTGTCATGAATTAGACCCCTTGCAGTGACTAAATGGAAAAAGTGGCATAGGGTTACTAATTGCTGAACTGAGAAATACACATACAGCAAAACAAATTGTCTCTAAATAAATATTTTTATGAATATTAATGGTATTTCAAAGAACAATTCAGAGAAAAAAAAAAGGAAAGAAACATCCAGCTGGCTGCACAAAGCATTTGGATTTTGATAAATGATAAAAAAGGACGGAAATAAATCTCATATCCAAGTCAATTTTTTCAATATTCCCAATTAATTTTTGAATAAGGTAGGAAAATATTATACATTTTAGGATTTGAAAGCAAGAGGCATTCCACATCTTTATGAATCATATCTCTGATATTAGTAAGGATTCTTTATCTTAAACTGAATCAGCAAAGTTTAATCCGATCATTTGTTATTTATTATACACAGTATTTTGAAATTGAATCATCTAGCACTAAACTAGAGACTACTTGCAAAAAAAAGGTACTTTGATAACTAACCTAAAAAGTAGAATTTTGGTCCCACTGTCAACTGATTGAACTCAGTGACCACAGCCCTGGGTCATTATCTAATCCTAGGGGAGGCTTGTGGTTGCAGTGCCCACGTTATACACAGACAGATGCCTAGAAAACTTCTTTGCCTGTGTGTCAGAGAGCTTCCTTCTGGAAGAAACCTGCTCTTACACGGTGTCTCTTGTCCACTGCACTGGAGATAAGGATGCCACTGGATAATACCAGAAGAAAACTTGCACAGAGTCATCTTGTCTTCCCTCAAAGCTCATATGATGCCTGTAGTTCAGCACAGTCTTGTGGCCAAACTGCAGAAAACACAGGAAACCACAATAGAAAAGCAACACTTACTTGAATTTTCTTATCAACCTTTTTATGAAACACATTTACCTTTCATATTTTCAAAATCCTACTTTTCTTACCTTTGAGTTATTCATATTGCTATTTCCTATTTTCCTCTCTGCTAATTCTCCCATTTTTGTGTATAGTTTATTGTGAATAAGGTTTAGTCTTTTCCCACATTCCACTCTCTATATCATCCTCTGATAATCAGTCTTTGTTTCTCTTTAAATTTCTTTGAGTTTGGGGTTTCTTTTTAGTTTGTTTATTTGTTTGTGTGGTTTTTTTTTTGCTGTATTTAATATATATAGATATAATGCATGTATATATGTATATATATTAAATATATGTGTGTGTATATAAAGTGACAGCTTCTCTAGTTTCCTCCTCACATTTTTCCCAGCACTTGTGTAAAAATGGTCAGTCTCTACACTTTTATAAACCACCTTGAAATATAAGTAAGGAAAATTGTTAGGAGCCAAAGTCCTTCATTTCAGAGAGTATTTCACTTGTCTGTATGAATACCCATAATTACAAAGCAAGGCTTCAGAATACAGGGGAGGGGGGAATGTGAGCACAGTAGATGCTTTTTCCAGTTTTTGTGAGGTTTTGGAATTTGGAAGATATCTGAGAATTTTTGTTGCTAAGGAAACTGCATCTTTTAGCTCTATTTTCAGACCTCTTTCTTCTGATTTTATTGCTATTATGTATTTCTTGAGAAAAAAAAAATCTGTCTCCTAAATACAATAGAGTTAACATTCCTACTTGGGTAAAAATATTGGGAAAATGTAGTTGGAGAAACACATATGAGTACTACAGAAATTGACAGATACTGAAGAAAATGTATTCTGGCCTAAAAATATTCAAATTGCCATACTTTTTCAAACTGGTCCAGTCCCTCAGTGTTGCCAATATTAAATGTTTAGAGACAGATGAATATTCAGAAGGCACATTGAAAGGCCTTACTACAGGATTTTTGGTTCATTTGTTTTTTCCTAATCCTGGGAAGCCAGCATCCTTTCTGGTAATAAATTATTTGGTTAGTCTCTTCACATTGTTAATATTCTGTTGCAGTACATTCTGTTACTTATTATGGCATACCATGAATAGTTATTCTCAGACATGAAAACGTATCCATTTTCTGTTCATTCTGTGTGTTCCTCTCTGCACACGTTATGGAAGAAAAATTAAGAACTCTCCTTTTGCATTTCAAACCTAATGAGGTAAAATATGAAAGAATGAAATCCTGATAAGATTTACTGCTTAGACATAAAGCATTTCCACTTCTATTGTATCTTCTCTGGGACAAAGTAAAAAGGACTGAACTTTGCCTTCTAAGAAGTCTAACTTTACCTATCTGCCTTTACTTACCTTTACAACTCTTAGTAGTTTTGAAAAATCCTTTATTACCATAAATATGGAATTGTTTTCACTGCCAATTAGCTTTTACTCATTAGGGAAAACAGTGACTTACTCAGAAATTTTATGTCTATTTGAAATAACTAGGACAATTAACAGGCCATTTTGTAATTTTACTCAAATAATTCATATGTAAACTTTTTGGGGTAATTTCTTCAAGCATATCTCTTGACTTGAAAAAAGAATATGCACATAGAAGAACTCTTTGTACAAAGTTCAAAATAGCTTATTTTGAAGTATAAATTTTTTGGAGATATCTGTTGGCCTGGAAAGCAATTCTTTGTATAATATCTGATTCTGGAAATGTGTACTCAGATAGATTTTCTGTAAATATTCCAAATGGGCTTCGACTTTGACCTTGTGGGACTACTAGGGTGGCACATTTTCCATTTTCCCAGCTCTGCACCAAGATTTCCTGTAACAGTTTGATTTATTGTCTGCTGCAGTTTTTGAATTGAGTGCTCGCTTCTTGGAACATTTTGGAAGGTGCTAAATATCAGAGCAGTTATTTTTCATCATTATGAAGATAAGGAGAATTATTATGAATAGTCTTATATTGCTTCTATATTGGAAAAAACACTACAAACTTCAGGGGATTTGAACCAATATTAAACTGTCTGAGTCTCATGTTTGTTACAAAAGCTGAAGGGGTTACACCAGTCCTTCAGTCTGTTGTATTATTTGCCTTGAGACACCAGCTACTTGTAAAGCAAATGTAGTGGTGAATTTTCCTTTTCACCACTGATCTCAACTCTCAAATTCTGAAAATGCATGTCTTCATTTTTGCCATTGTTGACCTATTTCCTTTTCCTATCATATGTTCTTCGATGAAATATTTTTTAAAATTAATTTCTTACCCTTTGCTTCCTATTTTAGGTCCAAAATCCTACACACTTACAAAATCATTGGCTTAAAAATGTAACTCAAAATTTAGGGTTCAAATGTGAGACCTGGCAAGGTTCAAAGGAATCTTATCTTCTGGAAATTCCCAAATTCTTAGGTATTACAATCTCTGTGGAGAAACAAATGGGATTTATGCATAACCAAAGAGAGCCATTTACTGTGCAACTGGTAGTCCTTGTCAATGCTAAAGAGAAATCAGATCACTATATTTAGTGTTTATTTCACTCTTAGAGAATTTTTGAGATGTTATATATAAGAAGATCTGGGGGTCAATAGCGAGTGAGCAGAATGAGATACACAGCTGAACAAAACTCACATGATGAACTTTTCAGAGTACTATTTTCTTCACAGAAGATCTGAGTGCCCCCAAAGTGGCAACTGTACAGATGGTCAAGGTACCACGTTAGGATAAAGTTGATCAGAACTATTATGGTGTTCCTGAGAAATGACTCTGCTCTGCTAGTCTGTCGCCAGCTAGTCTTTTTCAGTAGCAATCACAGGTAAAAGAATAGAGTTGGACTGAGCTGTGAGAAACAGCAGAGGTGGGAAGAAAAAGGACTTCCACTGAGTCACACTGCAGAAGATACTTCTCCAGACAGGAGGTGGGAAGGAGCTGGCCTTCTTTGGTGACAATCTTCTCCCAAAGAAATATTCTTCTGCCAGAATAAAGGAAGATAACTTGACTGTTTCTCTTGAAGTTTGGATCTAACTGATAACTTCACCTGTGAATTGCTGTTCAACACATTGGAAGAGCAGAAACTACAATGACTTCTAGAAAAAGCTTATTTTTCTGTATTGGCTGTGAAGATCAGTCCATTAGCATAAGAAGTTTAGCGGAGCACACTGGCTCAGTTGGATGAATCAGATTTTCTGTTTGAAGATCTACATAAATGCAATGCTTGCAATTCAAAACCTGTGAGATTATGAACCTGGACTATGTAACATTTTAAGTTTTAGTTTTTATATTTCAGAATATTCAAATTATATGTTTTAAAACACATTTTAGGATCCTTAAATTCAATTTGACAGAGCCAACATTTTTATGTAGAAATCTGTTAAAAACTGGATGTATATTGATACAAAGTAAAAGTTTGCAGATATCTGCAAATTCATCAGTTTAAGCCTTTCTAAAATTTGTTTCCTTCTGAAATTTTTTGTTTGTTTTAGATAACGTAGGTGCAAAAGATTAATATTTTATTACTTGACAATTATATCAGCTAAATATTTTGCACCCAAAAGTATACTCACAAAGAAAGCAGAGATATTTTTTCAGTTTACAGATTTAAAATGTATTGTAATGTACGCGTGAAGTATAATATCTCAGTTACTGAGAGAGTTCTGCATTTAACCATAATGCTACTGTATATCATGTTCAGAATCTTGAAAAAATACTTGGTTTTAGACTGATGTGCTGTTGCTATGTGATTAATAGTAGTAGCAGCAGGTAAAGATGTACACTGGTAGATACTTACAACTCGTTCTCTTCCTCTGTGTTGCAACATGAGAAATATTCAACTGCTTTACATTTCTGAGAGTAGCTTCCTGGGAACAGCTTATGAGTCAGACCATTCCAAGGTTCATTCCTGTTAGGCTGCATGCAGCCAGCCCCTGGTGCAGCCCATGCTCTGTGAGACTCAATTCAGGCCATTTGCTGATTGTCAGCCCGTCGGACTGGGGACATTCCTCAGCCTCCTCAGACATAACTAATGCCAGCATGGCCTTAAGAATGATGAAATACACATTTTTTTGTTATTCCTTATAAGGCTGTAATGACCCCCTTAATGTCTTCATATATGCAGGCTAATAACATCTGGCTCCTTTATACCAGAGATATATAAATATATAAAATACTGAAGTGCCACCTCTAAATACTTTCTGTATATCTAGACACAAGATATTGACTTTGGAAAGCTTAAGATATAACAGTGAAAAAAAAACAAGAGTAGAAGAAAAACCGTGAAATTTTCCTAATTTATGCAATATTTCATCCTGGTTGAGAGCTCAGGTGAACCCCCAAATCTGTTAATGAACTGCATACTATCATTTACAAATATGAAGAGAACAATGTCTAGGAATGGATAGTTTCAGACACTGAATTTTTGCCTTGGGGAAACTCACCTTCAGTCTGTTTTATCTAGCTCCAAGTACCAACATCCCTGCTGAGATTTTCCTTTGTAGATCAGACTCAAGACAGCCTATATGATGAATTGCTGCAGCAGGTTGTTACTAAGGTTGCTGATCCAGGCTAAAGGGTCATGCTTCAACATTACTAAGGTGTTCTTACTTTAGTAAGTGGTGCCTGTGCTGGATTCAGCTGCTCAGTCATAATTGGAATTGTTATGTCCATTGGAGTAACACAGGTGGCAGCACTATGTCTCTGAACTATGCCTGAATTAATGAATTAAACAGAGCCATGCTTAATTACTGGGCATAGCAATTATTTTTTTATTTACTAATGAATTATTTAAATAGTCCCTGATGTTTAGAACTTTGGGACTGTGTGAACTAACACTTCCCCAAATGCTTCTCAGTCGGTCACAGTTTAGGACAGTAACATCCTGGTTTGGGAGGCTGAGAGATCTTATAAAAGTATATGTCCACTTCTCTGGACACACTGGCTTTTGTTTGTGGGAAAATGCCTCATCTTACATCATTTAGCAGCACGTGGAATCATGGGGACCAGTCAGAAAGGAATTTTGTATCTGCTCCATGTCTTGTCTTCACCAATTTGAACAGTTTGTGTGAGATTCATGTTGTATCTGTATAACCTGGTCTGATGAAAGATGTCCTTTCCTCATTGATCTTTATGGTCCCTTCCAACCCAGGCTATTATTCTATGATTCTTATGTAACTACTTTTTTTTTTCTTTTGTTCTTAAGTATAAAAAAATCAAGGAAAAAAGGCATCTATATATTTTCATATATAGACGTACGTATTATTTGTCTTGTGAATAAATGTAGGAAATGTAGAAATGTAGGGAATAGGAAAATAATTTTATGCATATAATCAGTTTTTCTCTCCAAATTTCCAAATTATATTTGATGTGAACAGAACAGATTTAAGTCTTGCTTTGGGCAAAAAGAGAAGAAAACAGAGCCTGTCTAACCAGAAATTTTAGAATTGAATAGGCAACGTATTTTGGAGAGTTGTCTTTGCTGAAACAGTATGAAGCCTCAGCCAGTGGACATTAACTTTTAACACTGAGCTTCCCTGGAGTGCATTTCAAAAGAAGCATGTAGGCTATGTTTAAGAAGAAAAGCAGGAGAAAAGGGAGGCAGACACCAGAAACTGTGGAGACTTCCAAAGCCTCCATGATTTTTAAAATATGATTTCAGTAGGTTTTGGCTCTGAGAACTTTCATTCTGTAGTTCCCCAAACCATTAATGATTTTTTTGGTTTAAGGGAAAAAACCTGTTTCTTAGAAATAATCACTGATGATCAGCCAAACTTCCCAATTTATTCAGAGTGAATTTAAATCCCTCTATAGCACAGACAATAAAGAGAGGTATTCTGACTCCCAGTCCTACAGTTAGAGTCAAAGAAGCCATAAGCTCTAAAAGTTAGCTTTGAGACTAATTGAACAAAATATCTAAAAATAAGAATTCTGAGCTAAATTCAGTTCCATAGTCCATACAATGTAGAAATACCTTACTGAAATACAAGACTACACCTTGGAAAATAGAGTGAGAAAAGCTGGAAACCCTGTTGCCATAGACAGAGTCATTATGAGAAAGAAGTGCCTTTCTCTAGACCTAGCTGATATTTTCCACCACCTTGGGAAATATTGAAGTAGATATGATAATCAAATAACCTTCCGACTTTCCTGTTCCATGCAGATAGATTACATTTGTAGCTCTAGAAGCAACTATAAAAAGACAATTTTGTTTCTTTTAAACTGTTTTTACATTTATGGAAGTCTCCAAACCTCCAAACTCCTTCAAAAAAACTCAGTATGCATGGAGAGAGTCCAAGTTTTCTGTATTGCAAACCATGGCTTTGGCTTGGAATAGCTGCAATCACCAAATTATTGAAAGACTTAATCAGGATGTGAATCTGAGGCATCAGTTATCTGCCTCCTCACCCACTGCTTAGAAATAAATGTGCCTTCAGCAATCCATATTCCCCTAGCTGGAATGAAAATTATCCCCAGGTATCAAATATTGTAAAAAAGAAAAAAAAAGAATTTAAGAACAATTTTAGAAAGCACCCAGGAAGTTATAATTTTGATAATTAATTTTAATTTCTGGAATATTCTGCCAGGACTGATAAGATTGTCTGATACACAAATGAGCATTTATATATGGTTTTGCTTAATTAGAGAGTCCCACTAAGAGTGAATGAGAATTTTTGGGAAATATGAACAAAAATCACAATAGAACAGTCAATTTCTTTATTTTCCAGGAAAAGTTAGTCAAATAGATTCTGCTTTTAGTAGTAACAATAAATTTTCTATTATGGAGTGACCTGGCACTTCCTTTTTTTAGTGGGGAAAAAATCAAAGTAAAACAGAAAGACAGAAAACTAGACTCCTTTTGGTCTGTGTTGCTACTGCTAAATACAATCCAACTAAAATTTCATATCAAAGCTGCACAATAGATCTCATTTACATAACAAATTGTAAAACAATTGAGATTTTAAAATCAAGATAAAGTGGTTGTAAATGCTTATAGGTGTTGGATGAAGGGCCATTAAGTATCTCAGAACAACATTATTGTACTGTAGTATAGTATTACTTTAAAAAAAATCTATTCATATGATATATTTCCCTCTAAGAGATACAACAGTTTATCATGAGGCCAAGTGAACAATCATCAAAATGATTCATGATTGTCTATTACAGCTAAAACCAACTATTAATAACTTTCATAATCTCCTTTAATATTTTTGTCTTTTACACTTCTATTACAGTAAAAAAATTAAAATCATTGCTTGTATACAGAATATATTAGCACAATTATTAGCAATGTCATTAAAAAGAGGCAAATAGCTTCCTATGTAGAAACAATATTTTATAAATCTTTATGAAAGGCTTCTAATGAAAGGCATAAATCTAATCTTAATATTTGCAAAAAAATCTGTTTCAAAAACTGCTTGGACACTAAATACTTCATTTTCATGTTGCAAATTAAAATTTCATAACCCAAAAGCTGAGAAGATAGCTATCACAATGCTGCTTTTAAAGAGACAGAGAAATGCTATGGAAATACAGCTCCTATCTTATCTTTTAGGGGGTTGAATATAGAAAGTGAAACAGGAGAGTTTGAAGAGAATCTATGTGCTGAAAATAATAATTTCTCAGCACTAAGAGCAGGCTCATGTTCAAGAAAATTATTACATATGAGAATAGGGTTGCTGTTTGGCTTCATCTATTTTGCTAAAAGCATTTATCCCAGGGAATAGTCTCTTCCTATGGCTTGTAATTTGAACAGTACTGAGTGGATAACCCCTTCTGAGATGTCTTGTCACTTCACACCACTCAGCATATCAAGAGTCTACTTTGGGCTTCTTCTAATCTTAAATCACACACACACACACACACACACACGCACAGAGACACACACACAGACACACANNNNCGCACACCCCCCTAAATAGAGATTCTCACCCGCCTTTTTTTTTTTTTTTAATCCCATTTCATAATATCTAGATTGAAGTAAAGGCTATGCTGAATAATCAAATATGGTAGAGGATGAAAAGCCTGCTGGGTTGCTGTTGAAGCACATCGTTTACAAGGCACAAATGGGCAGACCTGCTTCAGTCAAACCCATATTCCTAAAATTCCCTTTAGTGAATAGCTCCCCAAATCCAAAAGTTTGAAGTTGGAGGGAACTGGTTAGGAGATACATATTCTTTTAGCCTTGGAATATGAAAGCATACATAAACTTTCTCCCCTGATCTTCAAAAGCCAATAATGTTAGCAAAGAAAACCAGGAATTGTAGTTTTAACTGTATATTCTACAGATTCAGATTATGGAGTTAAATAATCTTGTCTGGTGAGTAGTGCCCCTGCACATGGCAGGGGCATTTGGAACTAGATGATCTTTAAGGTCCCCTTCAACTCAAGCCTTTCTAAAATTCTATGATTCTAGGAAATCTATGAACATTTTCAAGCATATACTATTATATAAAACACTAGTTTCAACTTGAATTTGAAATACATTTGCATTTCACTTAGTAGTACTCTACATCTCTTCCAGCAAAGCATTGATATTCTGTATTTTAAGTTAGATTTTTCTTTCCTGTGTAGCTCACTGCATACTTGCCTTACTTAATTTCAAAAGACTTTCTGAACTGCACTTCTGTCATTTAAACATCTATTTGTATTTTAATGCAAAACAATATAGAAAAACAATTATATACAAAAGCTGGAATGAATCATCTGAATTGGGTACCATGAAAAGCAGCAGACTTGAAGAAATTAAACAGGTGAATAAATATGAAAAGAAGGATTATCTTCCTTCAATATTTTCTCTTTTGTTCCTATGCTATAAAATTTATAACTATGTTGATGATTGAAATCAGAAGACTTTATGCACTAAATACTAACAGACCTTTACTCTGAAGAGCAAGTAATTTTTCCCCTCAAGTAGAAGTTTTTTCTTTGGTAAACCCCTGATTTTTTTCAGAGAAAAAAACAACAAAATTAAGGTTTTTTACTAATATATCAAAGCGTCATTACTCCTACTTCTGAATTGAACCTCAGCTGGAGATGGGAACAATTTCTTGCATGTATTATATTGCTTCTATGAAAATGACAGCTGACTGCAGCAGGATTCCTACATATTCAGTATGTCAGAGACAGGATGTGAGAGTTATTTCTTTTTAGAGCAGTCATCACTATAAGCCCTGATGCAAAACAGCGAGGCACTTTCTGCATAATCTTTCTCTTCTAGATCATCACATGGTAAGGGGGAAAGAAATAAACAGCACAGCCAAATATACACCTAATAAGTCTGAAATATCCAGTAATAATTCCACAAGAAGAACAACAAAAAGCAAGTGTTCACTGTGATCCTGACATGAAGTAAACACCAATGCTGTGTTTCAGTAAAGTAATAATGACATATTGCATAGTTTTAATGCTTGGTGTTCACATATGGAGCTCTTTGCTTCATGGTTTGAAGTATATAGCAACTATAGTGGGAAATAAAATTAAAGATTTGAAAAAGAGATGTAAATGTTGTGACTACAAAGAGACTGAAGGAGCAGAACATGATGCATTTCAGCAAGGTTCAATCCATATTAAGATATGACCAAGGCTTGAAATGTAAGATCCTAAACCATAACAATATAAATCAAAGAAAGAAGTTATTCATAGTCTTAGAATATGACAAGAGAAAAAGCAATGACAAAACCAAAAAAAGAAGTAAAAAGAAAAAAAAAAGAGAAAAAGAAAAAAGAAAAGATAAAAAAATATAAGAAAAAAGAGAAAGACATTAAGAGGGAAAGTAGTCAAGAAGACTCTCAGATTTCAGAGGAATTTGGGACAATCAGGATTGCTTGAAACTATCTCACATTAAATAGTAATGAGTTCTCCAGAAAATGCTGAGGATCAGAATGTGCAATGAGGGAAGTCCTTCCTGGTTCTGTCACTTATGATTCATTAGAATTTTTGTTTTCTTGTTGATTTCCTTTATAATTGCCTCAGAAAAAGCCCTCTAGGCATTAACTGGATTAGATTACTCTATTAAAGTATCATTAGTTTAAAAAATGTTTTCCCTCTATCAAGTTTACTCTACAATCTACCTTCAACGCTTTGGATGATTTTAATTTAGATAAATCTCCAGTGATTTAATTACGTCCGGGCATCATGGATGTCCTTATTTACTGTTGCCAGTCTTTTCGCTTCCTCCCTGGAACTGACTGCAGAAATTGTGCTGCCCTGTTTTATTTTGTCTGGTAGATGGTAGTTTCAGACAAGGCATGCTGCACCCCCACAGAGCTGTCACATCTGTATGCTCTCTATTTTGTATTGATTCTTGAATTTTTTCCTTCTTTTTTGTCTGGAAATGTGATCCAAAGATTACAGTAGCAATGCAATATTCATGTAATTCTGAAGATCAAAAATCTCTGACCTCAATGTTCCCAAAGAATGCTTATTTTAGAATGGGGGAAGTGGATAAAAGAGGGGTAAAAGAGCTAGTTCAGAAGCTTCATTGCATCATGCAAGTGAAGGAAACTTGAAAAAAAAAAAAAGGAAAAAGACTTCAAACTTTGCATTTTAAGACTAAGCACAGGCAGGAAAAACAGAAAAAAAGACTTTATCTCACATTCAGAACTGCATTTCAGGTCTATTTCCACTCCCATTCTCTAGTGCCTTCTTCCTGCCCTTCCCTTATCTCAAATGCTCTTGCTTTGTCATTTCTTTAATCTATGGCAACAACGTCTAGAGCTCATCTTCCACTTGCAGGATGCCTCTATCAAATAAATCATGGATAAAGTACTTGATTCAAAAATGTCTTTTACATGCTATTGCTCATGAGGTGACATAGACTTCCATCAGTAAATCAGCATTTAAATTATGTACTTTTTCTCAGTAAATATATGAATAGCAAAAATGGTTACTATCTTTCCAAGAGGAGAGAGAAGGAAATATTCTACTTTAAATATTCATATAAATACATGATACTTAATCTATACTATGTACAACTGATAGTCAAATGAATATAACTTCTATTAACCATCATAAACATCTTCTGTGACCTTAAGTACAATTAACATCTTTAAAATATGGATGTATGGTATTTATGTATTCACTTCCATTTCTGATGTTTATAAACACATTGTATCAATAACAGTGTGTGAATTCTTTCCACTTTATTAATTTTCAAATTCTTCCATTTTATAAAATTTCTGTTGATTTCTTCTTGCAAAATAAGGAATTAAACTAAAATAAAAATGCCATGAATAAAGACATCTTGGAATAGCAAGGCAGTAAAAAAAATCTAAATAGGCATCCTAAGGCAATTTATAATATTGCAGGTACACACCAGGCAATTTGTTTTTGACATTTCTAGCTTTCTTTCAAATATTATTCTTAAGAATAGGAAGAATTTCAATGTTATTATCAGTTCAAAATAGTCATGTTACCCTTTTTCTTTCTACAGGGTTCCTTATTATAAGTAAATGACCCTGATTACAGGTGTAAAATTCTGTGTATAAAAAAGTGTAAAATACATAATATTCTATAACTCTGAGCTTCTGTCTTTCCAGTAAACACACAATTTGTTACTATTTAGAGATAAGCAGTGTCCTTCCCTAAGCAATGTTGATTTTTTTTCTGCACGGGGCTTTCTTGAAGCAAAAGCTGTCTCTAAGGTTTTTGTCCTTCGAGAAATGTATCAATTACAGAATGCAGTATTTTACACGGATTTGAATTAGATTAAATTCATAGCAGGTATTCATTAAATCTGCTTCTGTATTAGCAACTACACAATGCAGAGATTTTCGTGGAAATAATTGTTCTCAGGCCAGAAAACCTACTCAAACAATTGTTAATCTCAGATACAGACCACATAAGGGAAACTGCATCCAGTTTCACTTCCAGTACAAAGAAAGAATTAGATAAACTCTAATGGGTTTTCTAGAAGGATACAAGTCTGGATGGGGCTATAGAACTTGATCTGAGAGTAACAGCTGGGGGAGCTGGGCTTGTTCAGGCTGAAGAGATGTATTTGGGGTACCTGGTATAGTCCTGTCAGTACCTATGAGGAAGTTAATGAGAAGACGGAGCCAGGTTATTTATTGAGGAGCAGGAATAGGAGAATGAATGACAGCAGCCATAAATTGAAATGGAAGCAGTCTGACTTACAAGGGAAAGCTTCTACTCCACAAAGACCATGAAGCATTGAAAGAGGTTGCCTAGTGAAGCTGTATCTCTTGTTGAAGGTTTTCAAAATTTGCCTGAGCACCCTGGTCTGCTCTTACAGCTGAGCCTGTTTGAGCAGGAAGTTGGACTACAGACCTCTTGAGATCCCTTTCAGCCTGAATGATTCAGAAATTCTGTGATTGCAGTGAGTGGCTAAATAGACAAAGAGTCAAGTTTTAAAAGACAGTGAGATGTTAGATATTTTTCTACTATCTGATCTGGTATAAAAGGAAAAGTACTTTGGAATACTTTTGGTTAAAAACCAAACAAAAAAACCCAGTAATATTTCTTAAAAGCACATAGTTTCCTACAACAAATATCAACTACTGAGGGCAAGACTAAACATCTGCAACTTGAGTCTACTTATGTAAAAGACAGAGAAATCACTGGGAATCTTTTTTTGACTTTGAAAATGATAATAAACACATTATTTCCCCTGAAAATTCATAACTCAATATTTTGTTTCTTTCAAACAGTATTGAATTGTTACTTCATTATACTTTCTTATTATTTATTTACCACTTAAAAGAAATGTCATATGAATGTATTGGTCTGCCTCATTTGTACATGGAACAACAGTAAAAAATGACCCTTTCTTTGCTTCCTATTTATTACTGTTATCTAGTTCTTCTTCATCAGTTGCCTTGTGTCATCTGGCCTGGACACCACATATTATCAGACTCAAAGTTTTTTTTATTTCTTCTGTGTTTTAAAATAAATGTAACATTCCAGTTATGGCTTCCTGTAGATTTTATCTCCCATATTTACATTATTGCACTTCAGTAGTTTCTGTGTATTTTTTCATCTGTTTTGATTTGTACTCAGTTTACTTGTGTTTATTCCTAAGTCTTCTTGATTATTCTTCTTAATTATTGTCTTGGTTTTCCCTCTTATTTAGGGACTGGTTATAAAACTTATGTTCCTATTGCTGAGGACACATCTTTCTCATCACCTGACCTTAAAAATGTACTCACATATGATAAGAAATGGTTTTCTCAAGAAGATCACAGAAGAAATAATAGGAAGTGACCCAGAAGACTCCTATTTCTGCTTCCATTTCCTTTGATTTAGTCATTAAGCCATGCACAGAGAAGAGCTAAGGCAAAATGCACTATACCTAAATGATTAGCCTGGTTTCTTCTCATCCCGAAATTTCAAATACTCACATACTAAAGTTAATGAAGCATATATGAATGACTGCAGTAGTTACTTAGGAAGACATTGCTGATGGACCATGTTTAATCAGGGTACTGTCAGAAATCAGGTACAGTATCTGCATATCACAGTAAAATGAATAGAGAACTTAATTAGAAAATCAAAAGGACAAATTTGGGTTTTATCTGATGGAAGGCATTGCTCTCAGACTTTCTACATACACATTCATAAGTAAAACGTTGGACAAAAAAGATGAATCTTGGCAGCATCTCTTGATGGGCATTTTGCACTAAAGCATCAAGTCATATTTCCCTGAGGACCAGCCCTAAATCTCTGAAAAGAGATTATTATAAACAATTGAACAGAGATGTCAGAAACCATGTATGACAAATCCTTGGCTGCATCAATGTATGCACACACAAACACACACAAAATGTAACCTCTGTGAAAAAACGAAATATGCAATTCAAGGGAAGCAATACTTAAATAATAGCAAAGTTTTAGTTCTTTCGGAATAGTATCAAGGGAAGAATATAAAATAAAAATGTTGAGTAATGGAAGAGATAATTGCACTAGATAAATAGACAAATATTTCTAATGCAGTACAGAAGTCTACATAATTATATGTAGACGGTAACAAACAATTGCACCCATGGAAATTATCTCTTTAGCAAGATTCCCATAAGGTTTGTGGATTTTAAATTGTCCTAACTTCATTTTTTTTCTTTTAGTGTCAATTATTGATATGATATTGCTAACATAAGGATCATTAATCTATTGGGCTTTATCATTAGACTTCCAGAATATCACCTTTGGATGTCACTAACTCTATTTGTAATTTCCTAAGGTCATTTTTTGTTATACAAATGGGATTAGTTTTAACCACATATGGTTTAGGTATGGCTGAAGATCAAATTAATTTTGTTTGTTTTTTATTCAATACTATGAAAATAAACTTTGGCAAAAAATTCTTGGACAAACCTGGGGCGTAAATTTTTAATTCAGTAATAAAAAGAATATACTATATATTGCTATTGTTGATTAATAGCAGCACTTCTCTCATGACTTCCATCTAAGTTATTCTGAACACCTCAAAGGATAAACTTTTACCCAATCTACAAGGTCTGCTACTTGCCTTCCTTGAAGTTCTGCATACTGAAGTTTGATTTCACAAGTTATTCAGTGTAGTTCTTGGAATATGGGCAGCACGTATTTTCTTCCTTGGACAGAACACATGGCTGGTAACAAAAGTACATGTGCCATCAAGTTGCTCAGAGAACTTTAAGCAAACATTTTTTTTACCATGAACTTACCAATTCTTTGAGATGATAACAAAATATTCTTGAAAGTCAGTATAATGAAAATTAACAATCAAGCCTAAGATTGTGAATCTATATTATTCAATTATTTTCTGGTCACATACTTTCCACTATACTTCTTTTATGAGTTATGGATACAGCTCTGATCCTGAAAATCAGTCCATACTGGAAAATCAGTTACTGCACATATATGGGCCCAGAGATCTGGATAAGACAATCAGTCTATCACATTGGGAACTCATACCACAAACTGGATTTTGGGACCCTGGTTTTTATTGCAATGTCTCTTAGAGTTTAAGGAGTATTTTCTAAGTAAATATACATGGAAATAACCATGAAGAATAAAGGGATATAATTAATGCCTTTGGTACATTTAGGGATATCCCAAATCGCTCTTGCCTTTAATGATCACTTTAAATGTCTTATATTTACTTTAATTACATTAATTAATTGAGGTCAGAGTTTAGTATTGTCATGGAACACATAAAAATGGTTGAAATTTGGACATTAAAAAGAAAATCCAGCCATTTGGGAAAATCTTTTATATACAATACAATATTTATAATCTTATACAATTCTGTGACCTTTAGATTTTGAAGTGTCTCTTAGACAGAAAATTAACACCCCTACCTCTTTATGTTTTGAAGGTAATTCTTATATATAACTTACCTTAAGCAGGTTAGCTTATGAATGTTTCAAATCATTTTGGTAGGAAAAAATAAGATTAATGTGAAAAAATGAAATTTCATGGAGATACTTCAGCCACATTTATAACTAACTTTCTTGAGCTTAGTCATGAGTTTTTTCCATTCTTCTCAGAAAGAAGAGACTTCTTGAAGCTTACCCTGCTTTAGTACACACTCACACATCCAGCACAATAAATAATTATGAGTTTTACTTATCTTTTATGAATGATTTTCTTTGGAATCCATTCACAGTAAAAAATTATGTAATCTTATGTTATAGGGATGTATTGTCTATTTGAGGGAAAGAGTTTGAAACATTTTTTCAGCTGAATAGAGCTAACAGCAAAGTTGAAAACTTAAGGAAAATACGGAATTTCTTAGGGAGGCAAAAAGAAAAGATCCAAGGGGAGATCAAAAAAGCTGGTGGTATGGATGGCACTATGAAGAATCTTCACTTAGGTAAAATTTACCATTTAATGTGCTATGTAGGAAATCACTTCTACTATTTAACAAAAACGTGAATGAATAAACAAATAAATAAATATATATTTTGCAGTGAGTTGGATTTTTTTTTCATTTGAAATTTCAATGTAATCATCCATATTATTTAAGAAATTATTGCCTCCTATATATTAGCAATTATTATCTTTCCATTATTCTGATTATAGTTTCTATTTTCAAGGCCATATTCAGGATTTCATGAAGTATATGATCTTCCTTCCATAAAGTATTTCCCAGCTGTTCAAGGCACAGCATAATTCAACAGACCTCTAGGAAATACTAGCAGCTGCTTAAGGGGATACTATAAAACTGCAGGCAGCAACAGACATCTACTGCTCTATCCTGAAACAAAAGTGTAAACTTGCATAAATTGTTGGAAACTGGTTTGGGCATATGTGATGAACTTATTGGTAGAATATACAGATCTTGGATCTCTGAGGCATCAGACACAGGCAGCTTCTGATGATCCAGAAAAGCAGCATTTTATCAGCACTGCATAGCCAGCAAGGTAATCATAATACCGGTAACACTGAAATAATTCTAAGTTGTTGTAGTTCGTGCTCGTTTTATACACAGTGAGTTTGGAAGAATTCAGACCATTACTCATAGGGTTCATGGAGAAGAATTTGAATTTATGAGGCTCCTAAGGAATTCAATAGCCCTTTCTGAACTCTGTTAAATGGAAGAGTGAATTTTTAATCTATCATTGCCTTTCAAGTTATAAATTGCACTGTTAAAACAATCAAATGGATGGAAAACTCAAAGAAAGAAAACACAATTGTCACGTGAGCAAACTTGATTAAAAGCTTTTTGGAATTTTAAAGACTCATAAATTTCACGTATATTCCTGTTAATAATTATAACAATGTATACTTTAAAAAAAAAGGATGCTTAAAAACAACTGTCTGACATATTCTATAGCTTGTCAAAAGTATGGGTAAATTGAAATTCTTTAATTAGATGTCTGTTCTTTCATATTTTTTACAGATTATTAATTTTAGATGTTTTGATTTTATTGCTTTGTGGTGGGGCTTTTTGTTTTCTTTTGTATTTCTTTCTTAAGTATTTTATGCTAACAGCTCATTTATTGAACTTCAGCCTGATGTAATTTTAAGTGATTGAGTCATTTTAAGACCTGTACTCAGCACTTTGATTGTGGAAGAGTCCTATCAGTCTTACCTGTATAGGCTTTTATGGTCATAATAGCAAAATAGAACATTCAAGAGGGAAAAGGTTAAACTGTCTTAGTCATGCTACAAGGAAAACAAAATTTAAAAAAAGTTAAAATAAACAAAAATTTTTGAAGAATAAAAGGATTTATGTAGACGGAAAGGGAAACCTAGACATGATAGCTTATCTTTCAGTCATTTAATATGCCCTGTACTATAATACATTTATACATAAACCAGACATTCAGTGTAATCTGGCATGCTGTAAGAATTCTGTGTATTACCAAAACAACCTGAATGTTACCTAATACAAGAAACTAGTTTTATTATTTTGATGTGGTTATAAATTAAAGCTGAAGAAATGACCTGGGAAAAAGTAGTAATAAAGAATACCACAGAAGTAATTCTAACATTTTATTGCAAAAGCTCACACAAAGTAGGTACACTGCACTGCCACACACTGTTTCTAAGCTGAATCTCCTCAGTAATAAATTATCCAGCTTTTTTGTCAGGCTGGGAAGTTTCAAGCACTGCAATAAAACATGAACATATTTTACTCCACTTTCTGGCAAGAAGCACATCACTGAAAGTTTCAAAGACTTTTCTCTTGCTTTTTAATGAAAGTACTGAAACTGCAAAACTATGGAATCTAATATACTTTGATTTTCTAAGAGGACTTAAACTAGGTTTCAGTTAAAATTATTTTGTAATTTTTAATGAAGTCAGTGAACTAGTTAGTGTACTTAGTGCAAATTAAGATATTTTATTCAAGGTAATTCACTACTAGTATTAATTTGGACCAATAGTTTTAATGAGTAACTTATGCACTTGTGAAGCACAAACTTTATTTAGTATTATGAAAGCATCTATCAGTTATTTGACAGGGTAGAATGAATTGCATAAGAAAATCAGATTCCATGATATGTCCCCCACAGAACAGACTCCTGAAAATCTTTTTGTTAAGAAATAGGTAATAAAAAATGTTTGATTATGAGTAAATTATCAGATCTGTGTTTCATCAACTCCTTACCTCCACAATTGTTTGGAAAAGAAAACAATACTATGGAGAACAGATGAAGAAAGGAACCAGACAGCCTGTCACTCAAGACATGTCATTGTGAGATGGAGAAACATGGAAGGACTGAACTGAATGATTGCTTTCATCAAATGGTGCTAAGAGACGAAAAATACTGATTTTCAAAAAAATGAATGAATAACATTTTTCACCTCTAAAATACAAGGTGTAACTTAGAGATTAAGAGCCCAAGACCTTGAGACAATTTTACAACAGGAAAGTGAAAAAATGGACCAGGAAAATATAGGGAAAAAACAGAAATGGAAAAAATAAAGACAATAAAAAAAGAAGACAAGAAAGAAGAAAATAAAAAAGAAACAAGAAAGAAAAGAAAAAGAGAACATTTCCTCCCTTCACAGATGTATCTAGCATTTACATTTGAATATTGCTCTTTCAATGACCCAAGAATTAATACAGACAGTGAAAGTGATAGAAAATGTTCAAGTTTAGGGAATAAAATGTAGGAAAAAGCTGTAACTGACCTGTCTATATTTCAGTAAAGGAAAACAGCCAAAAAATAGCAAGAGGCTTGATACATATATATGCACTAACATGAATACTTCTCATTTTAACCACTATACATGCTACTGACACTAGTCAGTAACAAGTTCACTCGCACAAGAAAGGTTAATCCTTATTAAATCAGGGTCACTTAGAAACTAAGATGGATTTCCTCTCCTTGAGCTTTGTTTTATCTTTTTTTAAATTTTCATGTATAGCTCAAGACTGTCAAGGGACAAAGCAGTAATTCATTCATATGCAGATATATCTAACTGCATGTGGTAGTAAATTTTTTTTGGTTGAGTCTGAATTGTCTTTTTGAGTATAATGAATGAGAGAACACTGCATCCATGTTATCTAGCATCTAATTTGCACTACGTCTGATAATTTAAACTTTCAGTTAAGGACACTTATAGCCAAGAGCATTCTATCAAGGTTTAATCAGTGATGTCCTTTTGTGAAGCACAGATAATGCATTAACTTGCAGACTGAAATTCTACTTCAAATTTATATTACTCCATATAATTGAGAAGAAAACAGAAGAAAATGTACCATACTGTGAGAGTAAAGTAAAGCATTGGAGACTTTCCAGTGAATGACAAGAGCATGTGGCTGAGACAGGTGAAAGAGCAAAGTTGTAGTAATTACTTAAAGAAATGAGAAAAATTCTTCTTTGAAGCACCAAATATGGCCAAAAAATAGCAATATACCTCAGAATTTTTCATCTTCCCATTGCAAATCTTTGTTCTCTAAAGGAATATTCTTAAGTGACTAGAAAAATTTCAACCATGAGGATGAGTAACATCACGCTATTTTATAGGATATTTTAGATGTCGCTGTTAGAACAATAAATTAGTACAAACTTATAGAGTCTTGTCTTGCCTACATAAACATGGATTTAGAAGCACAGAATCATAGAAAGGTTGAGGTTGGAATAGATCACTGCAGTTCATTTGTCCAACAATCCTCCCTGTTCAAGTGGGGCTATCCAGAGTAGATTGCCCAGGACAAGGTTCTGATGACTTTTGAATATCTCTAGAGACCAACATGGCACAATGTCTCTGGAGAATCCATTCCAGTTCCCCATAACACTTACTGTTACAAATATTTCATGTTGTTAGAAGAAATATCCAATGTTTCTGTTTGTGCCCACTGATTCTGGTCCTGTCATGGGACACCACTGAAAAGGGCCTGACTTTTCTTTGCCCACTTTCTTCAGATCACAAAGAATTTGGTCACCCAGGCCCCTTTCTGAGAAGCTCCTTTCCAGCTGTGTGGCCCTTGGGTGTATTGTCATGTGGGTTTGTTATCTCTCAGGTGTAGGATTTTGTACTTCTTGATGGCCCATTTTCCAGCCTGTCAGAGTCCCTCTGGATGGCGGCATGACCCTTTGTGGGTCAGCCACTCCTCCCAGTTTTGGGTTGTCAGCAAACTGTCTGAAACTCTGCCCCTCACTAATAAAGGTGTTAAACAGTAGATCAGTATTGACCTGTGGGGTACACACCACTGGTGACTGGTCTCTAACCAGTCTTTTGGCCATTCATCAGTATCCTCTGTGCTGCTCTGAAAATCACTGAGCCATTTTTCAGTCCACTTTACTGTCTGCTCATTTAGCTCAAGAAGGGAAATAAAGTACAATTTGTATTAGAAGCATATGCTTTTGTCAGCAACAATATTAGCTCCCTTTATCTAGAAAAAAAAAATTTGTACCCATTTATCTGGCAGTACTGTGTGCATCAACACCATATTTTGTCTCACTGACACAAGTTTACTGTCCTCCACGAACTCTCATCTAGAACGGTCTTGTCAATACATAGGTAAATATGTTTATGAGTTGCAGTCTTGAAAATATGGCTCACAAGCCACTTTACAATCATTCTGGTTTTGAGGGGTTTTATAATCTACAAAAACTCAAACAGGTAACAAAGAAGAAAATTGTCAAGTTTTATTCCTAGATACAGCAAAAGTAGCTTCTCTTTAGCCTTCTCAGATCTGGTAATATCAAAGTCAAAGGCTGTGATATAAGATCGTCACTGATAACTTTTTTTATGCTCAGCAAAAGCAATTTCTTTCCTTCTCCAGCTTGCAATCTCTCTTTCCACTTAAGAAACAGAAAACCATGAAAATGCTAATGTAGAGCACTATGCTACTTCAGACATTTCCATTGCTACTTTTGTTGAGTTTAATTCTGACAGTTTTTATTAAAGTATAAATGTATGGTGAATTCGACGCAACGCTGAAGGCAATGGAAATTTAGCTAAGCTTTATTCACCCTAAAGGACACAGAAGTGTCTTCATGGCCTCCCCAGCTCCAAGTGCAATCTATATCTTCATGCAGCTTTAAATTGTAATGGAACTTGTATTTTTACCATTTCCCTGGTACTCCATTCAAGAGAAATGGAGGCTGGTAGCATAAAGGAGGTAAGTCCATCAAGACTGGTCAATAACAATAAAGACTCATTGAATTATTTGAAACAAGACTTTTGCCTGTTATTTACTGATCTTAAATCTTGCTAGAAGCTTCTCTGAGAACTCATGACTTCAAATATAGCATCAAGCAGTGGTTACAGTTAGGAATAATGAGAAAATGGAGAAAGAAGATAATAACCTAGTACTTTGTGTAAGTAATTTGCCTTAGTGGAAATTTATTTTAGAAAATAAAGACCAAAGAAGTACAGTAAGTGAGACCCACTAACCCTACCAGCTTCTGAAACAAGCTGCACTCTGGAAACCTAGATATCATCCTGGAAAGCATGCCCAAATTTGCATAACACATTTAAATATGTGTGGTGCTTTAGTATCATTTCAGCCAATGAAAATCACTATATAACTTGATAGAAAATATACTGTTCACAGACAAAAATATAACAGGACATAAGCATTTTTTTATAAGCTGAATTATGCCAGTAGACAAAAGGATGTTAATTTTTTTTTGCTACTGTTCATAACTAGTACTCACAGATTTTCTTATATCAGATAGAGTCTCATTTATATCTATGAGTTCAATTTTACATTAACTACTTTCTGAATCCAAAACAGATAATCCTTTCAAAGTAATTTTGGGTTCTCACTAGGAGTGTAGTGAAACTCATATGGATATTGCATTCTATAATGTTATTTTCTGATTATAGTTTAAAATTAATGTTAATTAATAAAAACTTTTTAGTCCTTATTTTGAAAATCTTGTTTACAGATGTTGTCTCAGAGTAAGTAAGCCATCTGATGAATATATATTCACATTTTAGAAAAATGATTACCTCACTATATTATAGCAAAATTTCCTAACACATTTCTGTCAATATATATCCCACTGAACAAGTAATATGAATTTATATGGGTCTTGAAATATACAAAAGAAGAAAATATGTATTCTTCTTGCTCTTAATTCTGAAAACCTCTACCTCCTAATAATTCAATGAATGTCTGAATAAATTTTTCAGGTGTTTTGTTTCACTATTTGTTCTAGCAGATACTTTGAATGAAATGTACTTTGCATGTTTTGTTTCAGCTAATGCTGCATTACATATTCATCAAAATAACATGATGGAGGTTTTAGGAATGCAGTGTTATAATCAAGGTCCTACAGACACTGTCCACATCTTAATAGTTGCATAAGAATTTAAGAACTAAACTAAAACCAAATTAAGTTTCTGGTATGTTCTAGTACCAGATGGGTCTATTCAAGTTAACTATACGCTAAACAATTACAAATTATAAATCTTGAATAACAGGAATATCATACCAGACCACTATTATCCTCTGCCCCGACAATAAGGGGTCTCTTCTAGCCACACCACACTCTCCTCCTGCAGTTCCTGACAGCAACAGGTGACCTTATTTCTCCATGGAACAACAGCATTATGAAATTATCTAACATGGAGGATTATTCTCAATATCTCGAGACATTGCCAAAATAAAATAAAATGTCAACTGTGCTTCATATGTTTTGTCTGTATAGGGAAGACAGAAATCATAGAAGTCATGGGAAACTTGCAGGTGTATCTGTTGCTGTTGAAGGAAGATTATAAGATGTGTAGTTATAATTCTACTCTCCATTAAATTATTTCATCCTATCTTCATGTATTACATTTTCTACCTTCTATATTTCCTGGATATAAAATTTACTTTCTGAATCTGAACTGAAATATGGGATCTGAGATGGAATTAACTGTTGTCACTGTATATAGTTCTGTTGCGGTGGTAGAAGCCACCCAGAGGGCGGCTGAGGAGAAGACAGATAGACCTGATGAGTGGTGGGAAGGCACCACTGTGTGACATCTCCTCCGTGAGTTTAGTATGGTTCTTCCCTGCTGCACTTATGCTAATTCTGTTACAATGGTTGGCTAATTGTCCCCCCGCCTCTGTTTACATATTCATATCCTTCGAGAATGTTCCCCCAGCCTCGACGTCCCATTGGCCTGGCCCCCTTCTCCCCTCCTCTATCGTTCCCTGGTTGGCCCCTCTTGTACTATCCCTCCCCTGTTCCAGCCCTGACCCCTGTCCCTATTGGTTGATTCTTTGCATATAAAAGATGATGATCTGTCCTGTTTGCTGTCGTTTTTGTCCCTGAACCCTTCCAAGACCAATAAACTCAGGAATCCATACAAAGGACCCCTCTCACCTCTGGTGAGCCTGGTGTCAGTCTGCTTTCTTTGGGGAATGTCTGTGGCTATTATCTTGCCAGCAGGGCTGCAGCCTGCAGTAAGGATCACCTGGGATCCTGCCAGGGGGGCCGCCAAGAGCCTCGGGCCGGGGGCCCTTTGGAGTACACCAGGGTGCGGGTCTGTCCAAGACCCTCTGAGAAAGTGTTACGTTTCATAACCTTTTATTCAACATAGTTCTCATTTTATGGAATGGTTAGATGAGAATTTGCTGTCCATGAAACATAGAGTTTTAAAAATTAGAATCACAGACAAAAAGTTAGTTACAATTAGTTGAAATAGACTCAGTAAGTAGACCTAGCTAGAATTAATTTAAAGAAAATAGAGTTACTTAGTAGACCTAGCTGGAATCAATGATTAACTAAAGAATTAGGTTTGAAGCAGGTTTGGAATGCAGGTGAACAATTACTTGTCATTTGATGCTCATTCACCAATATGCTTATTCAAGCAGTAGGGAAATAGAAAACATTGCTTCATAGATCTAAAGGAATGTAGACAGTTACTAAATTTCCTATTGAAGAGAAATGTAAGAAGGAACCAAAAGTTCCCTTAGAAGGAATTTGTATTGTCAAAAACCAAGAGGCGAAAAGTTCAAACAAGAAGTAGAGAAGTTTTATCATTCTGGCCCTCTCCTCAAATTTCTCAACCACCGATCCAAATTAAAAAACAAACTATGCATGCTTAATTAGTATTCAACTAACTACCATACGAAGCAGGTAAATGGGAGGTACCAATATGATGAATGTATCCTTATATTATGGATATTCCAGACTTTTGTAAATATAAAGATCCTGTATTGCTTTGTGCTTTGCACTGTGTATTAGGGAGTTATCCCATGCAGTTGCCCGGCGCTGAAATAAACATACACTTTCTAACAGCCCTGTTAGAGAGTCTTTGTCCATCTCGAGTTGGGTATTGATACTAGATTGATACTCATATTTTGGTAATTCAGTCCATGGCAAGGTTATAGTAAGAGGGATGGCTGGTTTGGGAAGAGGTCAGGGCTTACCCAGTGCCAGACAAAGGCCCAGCACAGGGCACAGCTGATCTCACCCACCAAGCTGTCAGCACCTCTGTGTTAACATTTTCAAGAAACATCAAATAATTGAAAAAGAGGGAAAAGAGTAAGGAATGGCAGTGGGAACACCAAGGTCCAGGGAGGAGAAAGAGATACTGCAGGCACCAAAGCTGATAGTTACCCCTGTGGCCCATGTAAGAGCCCATGCGAGAGTAGAGGAAAAGTGTGAAATGGAAGAAGTGAGAGAGAATAATCAGTGAATACTGACTATAACCTCTCCATACCATCTATGTCCCTCAGGAGAGAGTAGGGAGAGTAATAGTATCAAAGGAGGGAAGTTGAGCTTGGGGCGAGGGTGGAGGAAAGATTTTTTAAATTTTGTATATTTTTTCTGGTACATTAATCTATTAGAATAGAACAGAATAGAATAGAATAGAATAGAATAGAATAGAATAGAATCTTTTCAGTTGGAAGTGATGTACAACTATTATCTGACCACATCATCCCTGACTGTTTCAGGGCTGTCCAAAAGTTAAAGCATGCTATTAGGGACATTGTCCAAATGCATCTTAAACACTGACAAGTTTGGGGCATTGAACATCTCTCTAGGAAGCCTGCTCCAGTGCTTGCCCATCTGAACCTTCCCTGAATAGGCAATAAATAAATTAATTTAGCCGAAGTCAATCCTGCAAGCAACTTCACTGTCTTTATCTCAATGGGCTTTCATGTTCTTGTTCTCTTTATTCTCACTATCTGCCTCACTAAGAAGGGTGAGTGACTGAGCAGCTGAGTGGGAGTTACAGTAAAATAGATGAGAAGTTCTCAAAATGCAATATTGTAAATTACTGTAATTTCATTGCAGTGTCAGTGACAGCTTCAACTGTCAAACAAAATTCGAGATTGTTAGAGTTTTTCTATCAAAAATATTCTTTTTGCATTCTTAAGCAATAACAATATTCACTATATCTTCTGGTATTCAGATTTCATAATGATTTTTAAAGGTTTAGGAAACAATTATGAACCAAAATTAACCGCAGACTAGCTGAATGGGATCACTCAACTCTTCTTCCCATCAGAACCACAGGGCAAAAAAGTTTAAAATGGCACCTCCTATTTTTGTTTTTCAACACACTTTTCTATTCAAAACAACTCTCATGCAGAAATTTGTCCTCAAATTGTGGTGTTGCTTTCATTATCCTGCATCACCATTTGGCTCTGTGTTTAGCAATGTAACTGTATGCAAGTATTTTACCTACTACTGGACTTGAATTCATTTTTCATAGACCTTCTTAGACACATTAACAGTAGCAGAATTATAAGTATTTTAAATCTCCTGTTGCTTTAGTTGCATTGTAGAGCCAGCCCTGGAGCCTTGGGTGGAAATGGCCTCAGTCCACCAAACTTATTTCTTGACAGGACACAAGCTAATGTTGGTCCTTTGCACGTAGCAAAGATATGGAACTCTGGATAATCAGTTTCTTTGTGTAGAGTCAGTATTTTTCTAATTTGTCCATACTGGCAGATCCTTATAAAGAGAGAATTTCTGGTACCTGCAATATTGTTTTTCAACTGGAAAATGAAATATAGCAACTAATATTATTAGATCACTTAAAATTACACAAAGACTTATAGTCTTACTTATCTGATTATTAAAGTCTCAATAGTAATACTCTTTTTTTTTTAAATAGAAAACACTCTAGTATCTAGCCCCTTTTCTAGCATGTTATGCTCACATGTCCATTCTGGTTGTGTTAACTGAAGCAAAAATGAAGAAAGGATGACGTGGTCTCAGAGTTCTAAGTCCTTTGCTAGAAGTTTTCCCACATTTTGTTGGAAAGACTATGTCCTTTTCATTGATTCCTAGCTAAAGGACACACATTTCAGGACTCCCTCCTTTGGCTTATAAAATTGTATTCCATGCTGTTAATAAAAAAATTGATTAAATGCAAATCATTCAAAAGTGAACTGAGAAACAAACAATTTGAATTTTTTAAAAGAAATATCCATGGAATACTCTTTTATGGACAGTGAGAATATTTCATAAGAATATTTTTTACATTTTCTGTTTATGCAGAGTAACAGATTCACAGAATAGGCTGAGTTGGAAGGGATCCTTAAGGATCTTCAAGTTCAACTCCAAGATGGCTCTGCACAGCACCATCCCCAAGAGTCCCATCATGTGCCTGAGAGGATTGTCTAAACCCTTCTGAACTCTGTCAGGCTTGGTGGTGGTTTTGATATTTAATAAAATGGTTTTGTTACAGAATACTTTGGAAAAAAAAGTAGTTCTAAATTTTAAAAATATGGACACTTCCAACTCTTTGGAGAATAATTTTGAGTTCAACACTGAGCATCCCATTTTTGAAAATCTCTTCTCAGTAGTTTGTGCTCAGGACGATCCAATGTCTGTGCCCTACAAAAAAAAATAGAGCACCAAAGTCTTCTTAGGCAAAACTTTTAGGAAGATGATTGCTCAGTGTCACATTCTGCTTCCCTATTTTCTCACTTTGACAACAGTAAACATGTTTTTCTTTTCCCTGGAAATGCAAAAATTCAAATTTTGCTGTGAAATAATATAATCATAAACATGGCCTAGATGAAAAAAATAAAGCAAAGCAAATGAGAAGAAAATATTTTTAAGAAGGAATTGTAAAAGAAAAGATTTAGGAAGGGACAGAAACATACATACACAAACTGAGAGTGGTACTCTGAACTCTGTCAAAGTATTCCTTGGACTGTAGAGAGTAATAGACAGAGTGAGTGCAGTCAAGCTTAAATCACTGGTAGGTAAATTCCTAATCTAAGAAAAAGTCAAGAGTATGAGACTTGAGAGTAAACTTTTTGAAATTGACACTGACAGTTGTGACATTGATATGTTTTTTTATCCATATGAAAGAAATTCATGTTGGTTTTAACATATTTGGCAATATAAAGGCTAAGCTTTTAAGGCAGGAAAACACTACAGGCTCAGCTTTGAACTAGATCACTATTTGTCTCAGGGCTCTGTTTATGTATCATCTTCTCAAAATCTCTAGTTATCTGACATCTCTTATCAGTTCAGGGCACCCACTATTTTCTTCTTCACCTTTTTTTAAAAATCATAATGACTTCAATGATAATATTTGAGCAGTTTTTCTTGTGGTCCCAGTGTCAACCTCCTGCTATCACATGACAGTGTGCCCTAGGCATCCACAGTACTTGTGCCAATCCTCAGAAATATGTCATTGCTTCCATAAAATATAAGTGTAAAGCACAAACTTTCAAAGTATCCTCCTAATTCTCCCATTTTCACAACACCACCACCCACACAGAAAAGATAACTGGTTTTGGATAAGAAAGGTGAAATATATAAAATAAATTTACAGCAAAACTTTGAAATCTAAAACTTAAGTCTGTACTTCTAGGGCTTGCACAGCTAAAGTCAAACAAAAGTATCATCAAATAAGGTGGAAATGAAAATATTTCAAGACTAGTCAGATGAGAGAAAGGAACCCTTGCTTTTTGGGAAGGAATGTGGTTTCACACAACCTCTTTTATCGAGTAATATGCTTGAGTGACACTTGTGCATAGCTAGTTTGGATTGACATTTCTCTCTGGATGAAAAAAATAATTTGTTAGATAGGTGTTTTTCCAGGAAAATTAATGATAAACAAACTTCAGAAATATAGTCAGATAGACCATAAAGAATCCTGGATTCTTATCAAGTTTCTGTATCTTCTGCATTTTCAAATTATTTTCCCTCAACAGATAAGCCTTTCTTCTCTGCCCCTAATCACTTCTTTACATTTATCTTATATCCAGCTATTTTAATAAGACTTACTGGGGGATTTTTATGTTTCAATAGGGAAGCAATGTCAACTCCATCAGTCTTGGTGCTAGTACTACCACTAGTTAGTTGAAATGATGGCCCAAAATGCAGTATCTTCCAGACACCTGTCATATCTCAAAACATATGTAATAGAAATTTATCTTGATTATGAACATATAAACTGACATAAATTTCAACAAAAAACAAATGGGAAATTTGTTCCAAATCCATGCTTAGTAAAGCTCCAATAACTGCTTTGTCTCAAGTTAAGAGTGATAATGTTTTGAACAGCATGTGTTAGTTTTCTAAATTGTTTCTGATTCACTAAAAATGACATTAACTAAATGAGACTGTTTCCCTGAGGAGACCATGTTCCGAGTCCCCCATTTCTGAAAGGGCAAACCTGTGTGATCTTTCTGCGTTTCTGAAAATATTTTTTTGTTCTCTTTCAATCCAATAGAAAGCTGTGAGGTGGTTTGAAGGTCTCAGTAGGAAAGCAGAAAGGAAGTTGCTTATCAGAGTTGCTATAAAATACACAGTCTTAATATTCTATATCACACATACAGAAAAAACACAGAGGTATAAAAAGCCTTGGTGTGTACCAACAGCAAAGTCTGCCAAGCTCAAATAAAAAAATCATGTAATTGTTGATCGATCTGGATGAACAAAGAATGCCTCCTTTTCAATGCTACATTGGTGTTAAGGAGTTTTATTTTACCCTTTTTTTCTTTTTTGTAAAAAATATGATTCTGCCTTGGTTTCTGCATATATTCTCTTAAGAGAAAATTTGTACATTTGATTTACTCTATATAAAATATAATAAAAATCTGTAATGAAATTGCTCAAAATAGAGCTACTTTTATCTTGTACTTTGTGAGAATCAATACATTTCCAGTTTTTCAGTATACTTTTTCAACAGATTTTGATTTTTTCAGATGCTAATCATACCTCTGTTTACTCACTGTGATGTGATGCTGGTCTTGTATATTCAGTGCTCATTCACATGACTGCTGTCCAGAAGACAGAACAGTTACTTAAAGCCACTTCTGAGGAAATGCTTCTGCTTCACTGCCTTTTCAGTTATGGAAATTAGATCCATTTTAAAAATGAAGAATTTCCCAATTTCTCTGTTTTTCAACAAGCTGGCATGTCTTGGTCTTAGAAGGCTATTTTTATATTGTTATGGCTTTCATTCCAAGTACTATTCTAAAAGAATTAAAAGAAAAAAGGCTATTTTTCAAATGGTAAAAATAATTAAAACAAAATAAATGGTAAAAATACAATTTTCTCCATACATGGAATTTTTTCACTAAGAAAATTATTTTTCTGAATGATTCTTGTTGTCTATTAACAGATTGATATATCTCATCACATTGTGTATAAAAAACAATGAAATAAAGGATAAAATTAATAAGCATATGGTTATTCTATGTATTTTCTTTTAAATCTAAGAAAAATTAACACAGCATGTGGTAAAAGTCGTGAAAAATTGTCTANTACCAATTGCATGTATTTTAATTTTCCTATTAAATTGTAGTTCTGACTTTGAGCGTCTCACTAATTTGCTTTTCAAACCACAACAAAAATGCAATCCAATAGGGAGAAACTCAATGCAAATATTAATTACTATTTTTCATACAGGTTCAATGCCTTAGGAATATCTTATTTTAATCACTAAGAAAAGTTTTCTTCTGTTGACCATGTCGACAATATTATCTCAGTACTGCAGCATAAGAATATTTTGCATTCTGAGACAAGAACATTTCAGAACAGAAATAACTGTAATTTGCACTTATTAAAAAATTAGAGACAAAACCCACTCATAATTAAACCCCAAAGTATAAGAGATTTCTTTCTTAGCTTCAAATTCTTGAATTAGTCTCCCATAATATTCTTTCCTCTATACAGGCTGAGCAGGTGAACACCTTTAGATTCAAAGTCATTCTGAATACTCACTTTTTCCCTACCCTATTCTTTGAAGAGTTTTGGGGTCTTTCTTAGTGTAAGTTAGTGTGAATACTGCTTTGTCAGCCCAGGTTCTTTAAACTGGGGAAGAAAATGATGTTCTGACACTTTCTGTTCAAAATAAGAAATGAGGAAGTATCTAACAGAGTTCAATAATGAGGGGAATATCACCCAATTTCATGTGCAGAGAGAAGTAAAACAGCTATTATGAAAATACTACTCATAAAAGAAGGAGAAAATTGCAAAATTCAGTTGATAAATCCAGTAAATTCCAGATTTCTTAACATTTGAAACAAAATTTTAATAGTATGCATTTAGCTTTTTATACAGAATATTTTGCATGGCTCCTTTTACATCCCAGGACTTATAAAATAATATTTTCCATGACAGTTTTAAAAGTGAACATATTTTCTTGTTTTTCCTTTCTTTTACACATCTCTGAACCAAAATACATCTTTTAAAGGAAAATCCTACTGCGAATCAAAAGAGGTAGATAAAGTCTTATAACTATATTCACAGGTTTATTGATAAATCTAAGTTTCTATTTTATTGGTTTGGGTTTTTTTTATTGGAAGTGATCCAATGTCAAATTTTTTTCTATGTGTGTAATAACAATGAGTTTAGTTCTTAGTTTTCTTGTAATCTGAATTGTAATGACTATAGCAACCTAATTCTATCTAAGATAAAAGAAAGAAGTATAGATTTAATGACTAACAAAGATATTACCATCAACTGAGACATGGCTGCTCAAAACGTGACTGATCTCTGTGACTTATAGTAAAGATGGATTTCTAAAATGCCAAAATAAGTGTGAATAATTCAAGTAAAATAGTAATAAAACATTCTAAACAGAATAAATGACCACAGAGTGGATCCATAGTGGTGTTTAGAAGATTTTTCATGCTGAGTTTCTGAGAATTCACTGAGAAATAATTATGGAAATTTCTAGGACCATATACCCACATCTGAGATTTGCTGAGAAGATCAACATGAGTAGAAATATTTTTAAAATTAAAATAATGAGAACAACACTTGTTGGGGGGTACTCAGACAATTGAGAAGGCAGACAAAGCTGTTCCTGATATTAACAATACCACTGTTTGGTTTGTCAGTGGGAGTAGATGAAAAGAATCTACTCCCACTGAAAGGTGAAATGATAAGTGGGATAAGAACAATAAGGTAATCACAGAAATAAGGACTAAGTTTGAAAGGGGTTTTAAGCATTGCTTTCAGTGTTTCCTTCTGTCTTTTATTTTGTTTCTGCAACTCCAATTTTGATCATATTAAAATTATTTATTTCTTCTTTTGGGGAATGCTGTCAGTGTAACCTGGGTTACATGGGTTAGTCCTCACTTCAGGACTTGTATATGCAAGACTTATAGCCAATGGTCACTTAGTATGGTACAGATAAAAAGGCAGATCAAAAGGCATACCAACATTTGGAAGAGAGAACGTTTGCCATATATTTTTGTAGCTTTTGGTTCAATTCCTATGTTGAAACAAAACATTATATGATTAACTTTTATTTTTATTGGAAAACAAAGCCCTGAGTTTGTATAAATTGACTCAATCCACATGGAAGCCTCGTGATTAATAGACTAGCATTTCTTATGCTATTGTCAATAGTTCTGCAAAACTGGTACAATCCAGAGCTGCCTGCACAGCTAAACTCAGCCTTCATAGGTTTGTGGTTTGGAGGCACTCTGCTGCTATTTCTGTAAACAAAACAAATTTTTTAAGTCTTTTGCTAGACAGAGGTATAAATTGGGTAGGAATCAGAAGCTTATTTTATTTATGACTAATTGAATTTCATAAGCAATACAATCTGCCGTGCAATTTTGCAGGAATTATTAAACTTCACATTCCTCCAGGCATGGCTTCAAAACGAAGAGAATTCTTAAGGAAACAGTTTAAGAAAACCAAACTGTTATATAAAAAAAGAAACACTTATTCTGAAATAAAAATTCTGGAAATATTATTTATATAATACTGTCATTGAGGGTTTTGTGCAAGGGCCAGACCACACCACACTGTGATGTATAACCTAAATTTATTTCCTAAGCAGGATGGGCAAAGTGAGTGAATAGCAGTTCCTATTTGAGATTAAAATATATTTTTGTTTCTTGTCATGGAATCACAAAATCTTTGAAGCTGGAAAGATTCCCAGGAGATCACGGAGTCCAGCCCCACTGATCAGAGCAGGCTCAGTTGTGATATATTGCCCAGGGTTCTACTGAGTTAGGTTCTGAATATCTCCAAGGATAAACCTTCCACAACTTGGCCAGACAATGTGTTCTAGGGTCTAAATCTCTCACATTAAAAAATAAAAATTGTTATTTTTAAATGGAAATTTCTGTATTTTTATTTCTCCCATTTGCTCCTTCTTTTCTCATTGATTACCACAGCGAGGAGTCTGGCTTCTGATTTTGGCTTTTCCTTATCAGATATTTTGATACATTCCTGAGATTCTTCCTGAACCTTCTCCTCTTTGGACTAAGCAGTGTTGCTTTTGTCACAAAAGATGGTCCGGTTCCTCAAAAATCTTTATGATTTCTTGTTGGCCTTTTTCCAGTCTGTCCGTGTCTTTTCTACTGGGGAGGCCAGAACTGGACACAGAGCTCTGACGGGATCCCACCAGCAGTGAGAGGCAGAATCACTCCCTTGCACCTTCTGTCAGCATTGCTGCTGAGTGATCACAGGGCACTGTTGGCCTTCTTTATCACAAGTGTACCTTGATTACTTATGTTCAGCTTGTTGCCCATCAAGTACACCAGGATTTTCCTGAACTTTCCAAATGGCTGGCTCCAGCAGGTTCTTGTGCATTGGGTTATTCCTCGGTAGGCACAGAACTTTGTGCTTGTCTCTGTTAATCTTTGTGAGTCTCATCATGATAATTTACTCACACACTTCACAATCATGTCAAATAAGTGCCAAGCCTCTCCTGTTTATTTGTGACGAGTCCCATGGACCAAGCAGAGTAATTGCTTCAATTACTTGCTGTGTCCCTGTCCTGGATGGTCTGGGGTCTGGCTTTTATGTGTAGGGGTTTCATCTTGGGTTTAGACTTCTGTAAGGTGTCACAAATCAGATGAATATGTTTCCCCACATAGGGCTACAGTCTGAGTTCTGGGAATGGTTTGCTTGGTTGGTTGTTCTTGGTTTTGTTTTCCTTTTGTTTTGTTTTGTTTTGTTTTGCTTTGTTTTGCTTTAAAGTAGATTGTGGACATAAACTGCCAATTTACTTACATGTTAGGTAACTTCAAGCTGATCTCTCTTACTTTCCCATTATATAATGCAAAATTGTTATTGTTTCCTTTGTGACTGTTTTCCTTTAGCTTCTGCCCCAATTGATTGAGAAGAATGTAAATCTGGCAACAGCTGCACAGCAAAACCCATCCATGCTTCTCTGTGTAGTAATCTAATTACAGTAGTAATCTAATCAATTAGGGTTGATATGTATATAAATACAGAACAGATGTAGTCCTGGTCTTCTTTGTTTGAACAGTGCTTTCAGATTTGCTTCTTTTTGCAACAAATACGGAAGAGTAAGTCAAATATTTTACTGTAGAATTTTAAAGGTTTTGAGAAAAAAAAGTAGCAAGTATTTTAAGGATAAGCTTTGTCCGAGTTTCAAATAACTGGTACGTATACATAAATCTACTGCTGATGCACAAGGCTTTTCGTGCTTGGTCAGCCCCATCTAAGCTGTTCCATGATTGGCTGCAATGAGATCCATTGCAGACTCGAAGAAAAAAATCCACCCAGAGCTGGTCATGTGCTTTACAAAGGTAACAGTCTGAGCAGCTCGTGGGTAAAGCTGTGTAAGATAGGGCCATGTTATAACTGTGCAGGTTCTTCTTGGACACTTCCAATGCATCATCAAGTGTTGACAATTAGATTGTTACTGCATGTATCATTTCCTAGAAAGTCCACAAATGTCTTGCCACCAAGAAGAATGCCACCAAGTGCCATTCTTCTAGTATTTGTTTATCTCAGTAAATATAATAGTTGGATGGGAAATTTCTGAAAAGGACACTAAAATTGTAAACAGGAAGAGGTAAGAAAGGGGAATGAGTCGTACTGGATAAAAGAAAATAGACATAGAACTTTAATAACAATTTTGCTAATGAAGGTTTTGCTTCTTGCTTTTTTTCTTTAGGATGGAGAAAAAGATTGGCTTTTACTGCTATTTCTTTTGTAAATGTTATTAATGTTATGCAAGAACTATGTGTGCGTATGTACGTAAGCCATACATTCGTTTCATAACCTTCTGTACTGCAACATGTTCAAACCAGCCAAGAAAATCAAAACTGAGAGCATAAACCTTAAAAATGCTTAAAATAATGATCTTTGGTAGAGAGCTACAGTAAAAGACTACAGAAAATTGAAATATGGTGTACGAAGAAGATTTCAGAACCATGCTTCAAGCCAGTGTATTACAGTTAGGGAATGTAAAAAGCAAGCTTTAATGTGAAATTCAAAGAGTGCTGCTCTTTCACCATGTTACACCCTCATCACCTTCTCCATTAAACCCTAATTAGGCCTTTTGACTACTGTTATCAGGCTAAACTCAACAGCTAAATTCTGCTTTGTCTTATATTCAGAGCAGTCATGCTGAAATCACAACAAATCAGTGAAAAAATTATTCTAAATAAGTATTTAGAACATGTTCTCTCCACATTTCAGCTACTCCATCTGTATATTCATGCTGTATGACTTTTCCTTTTTCTGTGCCACACTATATTTTGACAATAATAAGTAAGAATCATTTCTAGGGACATAGTGAATGGGTATTCTTAACCCTAGCTGAAAGCAAATGTAGGTTCAGGTAAAACTTTGGCATTATGCTTAGCACACTCTGATAGGAGCTGCAATGCAGAAAGGATTATTCTTGCACACAGAGCAAAATGGCAATATTCTGGTGGCTGTATCTCAGGAATAATTACAGCTGCCATCATAAAAATAAACACGTTGCACCCCAGAAGGTCAGTTCCCACAAATGTTTAGTCAATTTTTTTCAGACCTTTCTGCTTTGCAAATAGGTCAAGGTACTGTGAGATCCATATACTTGCTGAGATATCATCATTCCTTAGTATGAACCATTTCTATTAGTGGAAAAAGATAAAAAAGATGAAATTTGACTCATGAGGAGTTTACCTCACCAGAACAGTTTGTGGTTTTGAGCAATATTTTATGTATCAATTAAAAGAAAAAGTATTATAGCTTGAAATAAAATTAAGCAGCTAAAAAAATATATTTATTATTGCTTAAAAGTTAATTTAGACAATGCAAAAACATGAAGTTGACTGACAGACTCTGATGGATTAAACGGCTTAAAAATCTTCTGCAAGAATTAATCTATTCCTGTGCAAAAAACAACTACCATTCATTTTAGTCAATGGAAATACTCCAGTTGTTTGCAGTGGGAGTGGACAATGGGCAGGCTCTAAACAGAAAGGAAGGATCAGAAGATTTTGCTGCCTAAAGAGGGATTAAGCAACTGCAAAAAAGCAAAATGCCAAATGCTGTTCTGGCTCAGTTAGATGGATAAAACTCATCTTCCTTAATGTAGGCTGAAAAAAAGACAAAACCAGAGGATATAACAAATTCCTTTGCAGCCATTTGCAAAAGTTTTAAATTTAGCATTATGTAGTTTCATTGCAGTGTGCAGACCTGGCAGGTGGGCCCTGGTAGATTAGCAGCAGGCATACCAAGCTGATTCCACACCAGAATCAGAGCACATCAGTGATGGCAGGAGCTGCAGGTGGGGGTAGTTTTACCTCTGGCTTGGAACAGCTGGTATGGATTCCTCTTGACACCAGTTGGCAAATACAGGCGGATTAAGAGCTACCGTTATTGAAATACAAGGAACTTGAATTTGCATCTGTAAATCTGTAAAATAAATGTTCACAGAATGTCTGATGATCAGCCTGCACAATGTAGCTCACATCCATTGTTTCAGATTCTCAAACATTATAAAACAACAGAGCCACATCTAAATTCAGTGGGAAGAATGGTCTCCAGCCTCTGATAACTTCTGCCTGTGTCCAAGTTCAGTGGGAAAGAACTGGAAGAGAAGAACCAAGACCATGTGAAGTGCTTTTTAAACAATACGAAAATTTGTTGGTTTTCCTTTTTCAGCTGTATTTTTAAAAATAGAAACAAAAATTATCACATCCCTACTAGTGTGAATATCAAGCCAGTGAAAAATCACCTGCAAAGACAGCTGGAAAAATTTACTTTTTTTTCTTAGAGACATGGAGTACAATACAGCTCTGTCTGTAACATTACTGGAGTCAGCTTTCTTACAGAGAAGAACTTGTGAACAATTTGGACCAGTCTTGATGATTCAGACCCTAAATCTTAAACCATTAATGTGTGCAGTGTGGAAGAAAAATAATTTTATATTTTCTCAGTATTTCCTTCAATAAAATGTTAAGGAACTTCATCATAAGAAAACAAGTGTCAATAATTATACATTTGAAGTGACTTCTCTATTACTTTAAAAAGTAATTTCTCTACTAGCATGTTTAAAGATTTTGAATTAAAGTACAATCAAATTTCCAAAAAGGACCATTTAAGAAAAAGTACAAAACACAGTAATAAATTTTACAATGTCTCAACAAACTCTGGTTATTCTAATGATTGATACCAAAATGTTTCAGGATGCTTGTTCTGCATTTTCATAATTGATTAATTTTATTGTGATTGTTTCAGTGAAAAAAAAGCAAAAAAACTTCCTGCAGGTAACATGACTTAAAGGAATACCAGACCTGTTAAAATAACTCCCCACAAACTTTAAATCAATATTCAACTTTTCTTAAAATTTGAGTTTTTGAAAAGTGAATCAAGGTCATATCAACTTTTTCTTTACTCCAGCTGAACAATTTTACCTTGTCATGTCTCTTTTACTCCTGCTTACAATACTGAAATGTTAACTGAGCAATTCCATCTACTTTCTGTAAGGTTGTTTTGAAGATTTTTTTTTCCCTTTGTTGATTCACTTTCAGTCCAGTGAGCTCTTGTGCTTTGAATTTGAATTGTAATAATTCTTCTGACAAATACTGGGTGCCTTTTTACTGTAAAAAATTTAGAGGTGTTTACACAGGTGTTTACCTGTGTTCATCATAGCTCTCTTAGGAAAAGGGAAAAATATAATGGCCACAACTTGTAAAACTGGGCCTAAATCCAGATTCTAGAAGTTGCAATTCCCAAAGACATTGTTAAACATATGACTAGCACGTGTTTGTAGAGTCTCAGCTGAAGGATGCTAACTTCCAGGTGATGACATGTGAACTACATTTACAAATAGAAATTCCTATGCCAGGAGCTTGCAGCTGACTTGATTTTTCAACAGTGCTGAAAACCCCGTTCATGGTGTACTTTAGGAATGAAGTGTTGTGCCAAGTGAATAAGACTCATAGATTTTGACATTTTAAAACATAGTCTTTAAAAGAGATGTTTTGTTAACAACTACTACATACTGAAATACACTGATCATTTTATATCAGTCTAATGAAGATGGCTTTAAATTTAGAAGGTAAATGTAGACAATTTTATTGCTTCTGGAGGAAAGTCAATACTAATACTTTTGCATTCTCATCAACTACATAAACTAAAAGCATCAATCCTCTGGCCAAGCCACTCAATCTGACAGCAGGAACAATACTGAAGAGGCTATTACCCTCTTCAGGTAAACCCTCGCAGTTTACCAAGCTAGTCTGACATGTGCTGCAAAATACAGATTGGAGAAAAAGCAATCATATGATGCATCTGTTGTTTAATTGTGTTCAAAATAGAAAAAACTATTTTTTAGTGTCCTTATGACAATACAGTTTATTTTTTTTCTTCAGTTATATGAAGAACTGTATTTTCTTTTGCTGTATTTGAAGATTTATGATTGTAACAATCAATTGTTATGCTATGAATTACCTACCAGATTTTAAAATTATGGATTACATAATATACATTAGCATTAACTCTACACAGGCTTCAAAGAGAGGTTTAATCAACCTTTCAAAATCAAGCACAATATTAATGGAAATTTAAGATGTAAATTATTTTGAAAATATAACCAAAGGATACATTTCCTGAAATTTTATTTCTGTTTTCATTAGTATTATCTGTGAGAAGTGCTAGATTGACAGTTCTAGTGGTTTAATTATTTTCTACTTACATACATTTCAGTATTGCAATTTTCTTCCAGTTCTAAACTGGAGGGATTTACACAGGGAGAACAGAATATGTTTTGATTGCTGATAGATCTGTGTATTTTTCTGCCTTTCCAGAGAAATAACTTCACTGACAAAAGAGTTACCAAGGAAAAGAACAGTAGTCATAATGTTCTTGAGGATAGTAAACAATGTTGGTTATTACTGTAGCTGCCAATTATCTTATCTGCTTGTCACTTCCTCTTGTAAGGGCTACAGCAATGTTTCTTAGGTAAGCCTCTACCATTTCAGGATCATCACCAAAACTCTGCTTCAGACACCACTTTTGAAATTTTCCTTCTTTCTTATGAAAATATTCAACATTATTTTAAGACTTTAGGGTGATAGAACTGCCTAGATTTAACCTACATTTACACGGAGTAGTGCTATACCTTGTGAGCTACAATACTCAAGTCGCACTGGTAGAGTGGTCTTATGAAAGACAACTTTATGCTACACATCTCTACCTCATGATTCTAAAATCTGCCATTTTCCTTAGGAAACAATTTAGTGACTTTGCATTTTAGTCAACTTCCAAATAGTTTCAGTATTTTTCTATTTTAAATTTAGGCCCACCAAAATAATTTAACCATGGCACCCTTGTTTTGAGAATATCTACTTCACCTCTGACCATTTTTATCTGATATTGTAGAGTTCCCTGATTAGTATATTAACCTAATAAATCAAAGTCAGCTAAATCACAGAGAATGTAAAAATAGGTACATCTTTTTATTCCATGTTCTGTGCCATCTGCCCAGCAGACAGCTGCTTAACGACTTGGTTTATGATTGCGGCTGCTCATTGAAACAAATCCTGGCAATGCTAAGGTACATGCAAGACAAGGAGGTGATCCAAAACATCTAGCATAGCTTCACTAAGGGCAAACTGTGTCTGACCACCCCAGTAGCCATCTAGGATGGAGCGATGGCAATGGTCAACAAGGGAAGACTGACCAATGTAATCTACCTCAACTACTTAGGTGCTGAATACTTACGTACACAGATCAAATGTGTATCAAATTTCAGCACATTTAAAAATAAAATGCACTAAAGCTCCATTAGACACTTCAGTTCGTAACAAGGATTTTTCTGTAGGAGATAGGCTGTCAGCTACAGTGTTGAAATTCAGACTGATATGAAAGAGAAAGTAATTTTTAAACCTTTCTTTTAATACCACTAGACCCTGCAAGACACTTATTACGCTGAAAAAAACCAAACACAAAAGAAATCTTTTTCTGTGCCCTTCAATTGCCAAAGCAACCAACTATGTGGCAAAGGCATAGATAATAACAGCAAGGTCATGATCTAAATAAAAGAGAAAACCTTTCAGAGGAAATATTAAACAAATTCCCCTGAGTTTTTACCATCCCCCGGTTTCCAAGGAGTATCCAAAGACTATTAGGAATATTTGAGCACTGCTGAGCAATGAAGGGAGAAGGTGTTTCTTCCCCAGTCTGTGATGTCTTTCAGCTATGTACAGGCAGAATTTTCCCAGCTGATGGCAGTTATTTGGGTTTAATAGTGCAGACTATTTTACAATATCTCACTAATTGCTGTATCTCACATCCACATTACAATGATGGATGTATCTGTTGCTCAGCTATTTGTAGATTCTAGCTGATTGGCAATAAGTTTTTCATCTAATCCCACCCATGTAGTGTTGTTCCAAGACAATATGGGGAGAGCTTGTCTAAGCAAGCACAACCACTGTATTGCACAGCCCATCTGTGGTAACTTAAGGCTTTACCCTTCTTTCCATGCCTTGGAACTTTCTCAAAGGAAAGAAGTCTGTGTAGAAGCTGGGTATATTCGAACTTCAAAATTAAAGTTTGTTTTCATTTCAACACCCAGAGCATTTCCCTGGCTATCTTTACTCCATGACTCTCATTTTACTTGTGATAGCAGCACAGCAGAAGTAGCTACAGAAGTATGTCTGAGGGCAATGACGTGCCTCAAACTTTCCCCCGCAACAAAGGAATAAGAAGAATCACCAAAGTCACTATTCAGATGCATTCTGAGGCTTTTGTGTTTGATGACTTTTAGCCAGTATCTCATCTTCAGAGGGAAATAGATTCTCTGCATGGGTGGAGTTGCAAAAAGTGGCAGGGGATGATTTATTCACCAAAACAATGACTCAAGAAGACAGCCAGTGAAATGTAGAAAACATTTGGACTCAACAAGGAGAAGAAACTTTGTTATACCTCTTAAGGAATAATGTATTTGTGGTTTATATTTTCCTGATTGCTTCAAATATTTTTCAGAAGACATTTTTAGGGTTCTTACAATACTTCAGAGTTTGCAGAAGACAAAATATATTAAACAGGCTATTTTACTAAGAAAGATTTTCAAGAGTACTCTGTGCTTTCAGGACTTCAGCTATGCAGATTGAGAAAAAGCACTTAACAGAAGTAGTACATAAGCAAAATTAGCTCTGTTAATACAAGCATTTAGAATTTGCATTACTGTGTTCTGTTTCTGTTATAATAGTAACAGAACAGAAGCCCCTCACTCTATGGATTTAAACTTGATCCTGTATTGAATTCAAGAGTATAAGTATTGTATCAAGGTCATCTTGTGCTTGTTTTGGTTCTACTTCAGGCTTTTTCTAAAAACTAGGGAAGAGTACAGGCATTCTTCTCATTTGATACCTGAACAAAATCAAATCATGCTTCCATCAGTGAATACAGTTACACTTCCTAAAGATGCCCTCAATTTCATGTCAACAATTGATCTGTATTACTTACATACAGAACTGATCTCTGGATTTGTTTTCATGTTAGCACACCATGGATCATTTAGCTGTTTAAACTGTTAAACACAGTTTCTTTTATAAAGTTGTAACAGTTTAATACCTTCAGTTACTTCTATCCATCTTGCTAAGATGTGGTTCATTTTAATTCAGTACTCCCTTACTCCCATCTGTGAAACAAGATATTAGATTATAACTTGGTTTTCAGATATCTATTCATCAGAGATGTCAGAGAGGACTTTTTTGGTTGTTTTTTGGTTTGCTTTGCTTTGCTTCGCTTTGGTTTTCTGTCTATTTTCCTAAAAATAGTAAGCTTATAAAAAATCCAGACTTTTTGATCTTTTATTAAGTGGCTTTCATAAATAGGTTGTTTTGTGCAAATATTTCAGTTTATATGAGATGGTTTATATTTTTTGTACCTCTTCTTTTTACTAAAACTTCTAGATATGAATCTTTCTTCAAAACCTTGTATAAAGATACTGCTTATATTATTCTTCAAGAAAGCCATCGTCTTTCCTATGACACTAAATATTTTTCCTTTGTCACTTGTAGAAATAAAGAGTCAATTAAGCATAGACATTTAACATAAGATAAGCTGTAGAGAAATTTTATCAATAAATTTCCCCAAGCCCACACTCTGATATTGTAATATCATTTGCATTCTCACACTGGTAGAAAAAGAAGATGCAGCATGAAATTCCCTCTTGTACTCATCTAGGTGGTTGGTAAATTCCTTTTGTGCCTTCCCCATTTTCTGCCTATTTTTTCTTTTTTTCTTGAAGGATTAAACCAGAAGTTAGTGTGGTGACCAGGGAGTGTCTGTGACTGGAGAAAGCAGTTAGTCTAGACTGACATGCCTTCCTACATGCTGTCTATTTAGGTTGGAAGTGTATGAGATGAAGTTAATGGATTCTGTAACAGACCAAAGAGGCAAAATATTCTCATTTCACCAGCCTGTTACAGATTGTAACAGGTGGGTTTGGGAGAAGAAGGAGTTCATGACCTCTGAGGAAATGAGGAATATCACTGCACATTGAACTACCTTAGCTAATTTCACAGGAAAGAAAAATGAAGGATACTTTTGTCACATGAACAGTTTATCAGCAGGGATTCAGCCCAGAGAGAATAGAGAAGCCATTCACACCTGAAATCACTCTCTGCATGGAGTTATTAATAATGTTTACTGTGAGGCATCATAATCAATAGGTATAAAGCTGTCTGTAAATTTAGAAGGAAGACAAATCATGCTGGGCTATCTGCAAAAAATTAAACTGATGGTAACAAATTTGCAGTCTTCAGTACTTTTGTTCTGACATGAAAATGCTTTTTAATTCTGCTGACAATTTTCTTTGCATTTAGTGTTTCTATCCTCATTTTAAGATTAACTACCACCTTGTCTAATTGTGTCTCCAACCTTCTCTCTCATAAAGTTTATCATGTCAGCTTCATAATGCAGTTTGTTCCTCATTTTCCCAACTAGATCCATGGTTTGGTTTTGTCCTCCTAGCTCTCTCTGGCACAACAAATGCCTTTGAGAGTTAAGCTAAGAATTTCCTTACCTCTTATTTGCATCCACCTTTCAGAAAAACTTCCACTGTGTTTTAAAATATTAATCAGTCAAATCAATAATATATATTTTGTGCATTGTTTGAGGAGAAAAAAGCTTCAGTTGAAAATGGATTTGGCAAACAATATTTCTAATGTTTCTGTGGCAATTTCATTGCTGCTTCCTACTGTTCAGTCTTCTTACCAGAATATATCTGAAAATATTGGACTGAAGAATTCTAATCTGAAATACTGACCTTTCTTTTTGAACTCTTTTTTCAACCTTTTTGATGATGTAAAATTATACATTGAAATAGAATACAAGATAATTTTTTATTTCCCATGCGGCAGGTAAGAGAAGAAAGGTGGGTTTTGAATAAAGGAAACAACATTTGTTTTGCTTATGTGAGCACTTCCAATATAGTAGAAATTTTAGAGATTTAGAATTTAACATTTTTTTGTTATCTGAGCATTATACATATTATGTGGCTGAATGTGTCTTAAAGTATCTGAGCAAAGACTTGCATATAAAGAATAAGAACATTAACAATTTTTTTCACGTACTTGAATTTTTAAAACAGTACTTAAAAATGTGCAAACCTGTTGCTTCATATAAGGACATAGTTTTGTTAAGGAATCTTTTTCACAGAACTCTTTCATGCTTGTCAGTCCTGATGTATATTTTCTAATTATTTAAGGACTAATTGAAGAAATTTACTGTAAAATGTAGTGCAGAAGTTACTAGTATGGCTGAAAAGAATCTCTGATTGAGAATTCACTGAAATCTAAAAACAAAATAGAAATAATATTCTCTTCTCTCATGCATTCATATTTTAAAAGTGCAAATTACTACTGACTACTTTTTGAGACATTAGGGGAAGAGGAATATTACCTGTTTCATTAATGTGTTTACTCAGCAGTTTATTTTTTATAATATGAAAAAAGAAGGAAACATAATATATATGTTTTCATTCCACTTATTTTTTAGTTTCTTCAGAAGACCCGGGTGACCTTGCTTAAATGTAAAATGTCAGGTTTACTCCTGAATGACTGAAGTTTCTACATTGACTTCTGTGCTTGTGCATACGTGTAAGCATCTGCTTTCATAAGCAAAGATGTCCATGTCAGTCTGACATATACTGACAATACGTGCATATGATGAAGGGAAAGAGAACTTTGTTCCTCAGAGAAAACCGTAGGAATAACTTCTCTCAATGCAACATCAATAGTTCAGAAATAAACTATGAAGAGACTCCTATTGTAGGGCTCCATCTGTGGGTCTCAGAAGCCTGTCTTAAGCACCTTTCTTATGTAAAGAATTGGGAGAAAGAGGTAAAAATTATATCCAGGATAAATTTGTGTTTTGCTTACCTAATTAGCCATTATATACCTAAGGAAACACTCGTTTTAGCTATGATGAGAATGAAAATTTCACATGTTCCCAGACAATACAGTAAGTAGGACATCGTAGAAAACCCTTTTTAAAGTCAGTGTTTACTTAGAATTCTAAAGTTTGCCTAATCAATTTGTTAGATTAATTACATAATAATTGCATATGGGTGTGCCTTAAAAGCCTCCTGTAGATTAGGCATACTAGCACTTGTATGTCTCAGAGAAAAAGTTTGAGATTAAATGTATTGGAACATATTCAGATATATAGTAGAAGTTACTGGGGAGAAACTTCAACTCCTCTCAGCTGAATCACTGTAATTCTGATAAACTGTGTGTATTACAGGAATAATATGGAAAATAACACTAATCTCCTAGTGGCAAAAGTTATTTTTAATATGTGGAGGAAGATTGTAGAGCTGATGATTAGTTAAAAATTAATTTCTCATAAACTGTTTATTCACACCATAACAAAGCTCTATTATAATGCTGGAAATACCACTGTATCCCACCTATAAGCTTGTTTTTTGGATGCAATATTGTAATGTTAACCAACACTTCCTTGAAAAGAGTCAGTATTAGTGCTTGCTGCTAATTAACTAAGAAATTTACTATACCTACACAAATCTTAAAAAATGCATGTATCTATAAGAAGATGTAAAAACATGTATGAATGTGTAAAATGCATGCACAGGTATATAATTTTGCAATCTGCTCTCTACTTACCTAATATTTGTAAGAAAGTGTCTTAAAAATCCATTTGCCTGGTGCTTTTAACCATGGATCTCTTCCTTGTTCCTGTTATGTAAGTTTAATAGCACATATATGTGTATACCTTCCATTTAGCATTGAGACATCTTGTCACTCTTGTGGTAATCATCAAACATGAGTAGCAAGATCTGCTACTATAGGAGAAAAACAGAGGATGCCAAACTTCTGCCTCATTTTACATCCACAGAAAATTCTACTAATACATTCTGATAACTGATTTAGATTGTTTAAGTCCATTTCAATGACTATATATATTTATAAAATAGATTAAAAAACAATTAATGCTATTTTTAATACATATCTTAACACAGATTGCACATCTGTTTGTGTAAGTATGTATTTAAAATAATAACCCAGGGCCACTGAGCAGGTGTCTAAGAGTAGGAAAAAGGGCATGTCCTGAGTTCATTACTAGTCCCATATTACAAGCATCTTCCTTTTTATTTAAACCACATTCTTGTCCAGATTTAAATTGGAGAATACTGTAATAGGTAACAGCATCCCTCAAACAGAAGATTTTTTTTTAATAACATGATATTATATTACTTTTTCCATTATTTCCAATATTGCAGCAGCTTTGAAAAGGCTAGATAAGAGTTTCCTCTAGAGTTTTTTTTTTATTTTAGGGAAGCATTAATAAACAACTTTTCTGTTCCTTAAAGGAAAGCTCTTAAAAATGGAAGTTCTTAAAAGTGGATGATGTTTGGATTTTTGTTTTAAACAACCAACATGACCAAATCCAGGCATTCAGATGTCCTCCCTGCCTGGACTTATTTAACTGGAAAGAGTATGCCTACCTTTTTTGAGGAAACTATGATTTTTAGAGTTTGACCCTGCAAGTGCATAAATTGGATACTACTCTTCTCCTTTTCAGAATGTTTTACAATACATCAAGCTCACATGAAGTATGTAAACCTCTGGGAGAGGACACTTCTGACTAAAAGGATAAACATTCCTACTGGTCTAACATTTAGCTTAGCCACATAAAATCTTACTAATCCTGTGAAGCAAAATAAGCTCATGAGTCATAGTAGATGGCCAGATGTGACACTGGAACCTCCAACTGTGTGGAGAGGAGTAAAGGATGACAAACAAAATTAACATTCAGATATTCAGCATCTGCTTTTTCAATGATGTCAAGTTTCACCTTGTGGAGAGAGCATGTACTTCAATGTGTTCTCATAAATATTTGTATATCAAGTATAGTGCTAAACTCAAAAGTTACACCAGGATAAGAATACATGAGGTAGGCTCATGCCTCACACTCATTACTGGTCTCCTAGGAAGAGAGAAGGAAACAGACATGGAAACAGACATGAACTCATGAGTGCACTCAGAGGCAATAGCTATATCTGTACATACAACCAGAAGAATAGCTCTAAGTAAGTTATCTATGTTTTGGGTAAGATCAACCCCTTTTTAAATTGTGTGTGCATCACATCCATGGGATTAAAAAAAACCCCAAAAATATTCTCTCAAAATGTTTTCATTGTGTAATGAACAAAAAGTGTAGAAATGCACTGAGTGGAATTCTGAGCCAGTAAAGTCATAGTGGTGTGAAATGCTATATAGACCTTATCAGTGAGGAGCCCAAGAAATCAGTTTTCACTGACAGCAGTGAAGGGGCAACTTTTGGGAGCTTACACTCAAAAGCTATCTCTCTGATAACCAGGACTATTTGAGAAGCTTCAGGCAGCATTAGAGGTCTTCAGGTAAAGTCTGGAAGACGCATCAGAGGACTGGCTGCCTTAAATACCTCTGCTAAGAAGCCTCATCAGTCTTCTCCCTTTCTTCATGTGAAGGCTGTTTTTAGCCTGAGGTTTTGTGCATGGTTCTGGCCTAAGCTATGTTGCATCAGCCTTACGGATCCTTCATTCAGTCACTAATTGTAACCCACAGATTTGATTTCCAGGTTTGACCTCAGACTTGTTTCATCACGATGGACTTGGCTGGCAATTTCTGTATGGTTTCTAATCCTGACTAATTATTTCCAGATCTGACATTGACTTTTGAACTCAGCTTCCTGGGTTGGCCTCAGGTCTGCTTTTTCAAGAGGGACTTGTTTGGTTGCCTGTATTCTTGTTGAACTTGGTTACCATCACCAGATCTGCTCTGCTTGCCTTGCTGGACACTGCCTGTGACACAACTGCCTGTGCCTCACCTGGTGCTGCCCTTGCATCCTGCTTCCACTTGCTACATCCTGATAGATCTAATTGCAGTCTTCCATGACTTAAGGAGGCTTGGAGAAGATAGTGCCTGGCTCATCTTAGGGGCCCATAGTGAGACTACCAGAGGCAATAAACACAAGCTGTTGGAATAAATGTAAGGAGAACTTCAGAGCTGTATAATAATAATAATAATAATCAGAGTTGTTAAACCATGGAACAGGTTGCTCAGAGCATTTTCAGACTTTACATCCTTGGAGGTTTTCAATATTCCGCTGGACAAGATCTTTAACAATCTCATCTAATTTTCCAGTTAGCCCTGTTTAGGCCTCAAGTCCCTATTGGGACTTCAAGACTTCTAGGGAATTAACTAGATGACTCATAATTTCTTTTTCTAGGACTATATAGCAGTACTTTCTTGGAGAGAGTGCAAAATAGCTTGGATATGTACTGACAGTGTTTGCAATGGTAGCCTAGAATACAGTTTCTGAGAGATAATAATGACTCTTTTGTTCAAAATGGAGAATGATGTATATACATGGAAAAAAAAAACTCCAATAAAACCTGTATACCATTCTTACTATGTCTTGCTTCAGGCTTTGGAAAAGTTGTGGTGGCACTTATGATCTAGTTATTCCTGTTCCCTCTTGGGAGTCGTGCCTTGGGTGCCTTTGTTTCTGTTCCAGTACAGAGACCATTGCTGTGACAAACTTCCATGCAGATTGTGTGGATGCACAATTATCACTCACAATTTAGCTTGTTATACTAAAGCAGGTTGATTGAGCTGCAAACCCATTAACTCTTAGTGGTGACTTTCTACACTCTCTTGTCTGTCAATAGGGGTCAAGTTTTCTGAAAAAACAGAAAATAAATTTTATTCCCTTTCTTACTTTGAATAGTTATAAAATCTTGCTCTAAGACAGCAAAAGAGATGTCAGAGATGGAATTGTTATAAAGTAAGTGCAAGTGTGTCAACATAGGCAAATTAAACAAACAAGATGCACACCCAAATGAGATAAATATTTAAACAGCATTCATGCTGAGAAGAAACAAACTAGGGTGGAAAACCTGAATACTTTGTCTTCACAAATTAGCTTAATTTAGACAGTGATTTCCATAATTTACTACAATTTCAGTTTGTAACTAATTTGTTTTAAGGATTCTGACAGCAACAGGTGAAATATACCATTATTATGCCAACATTAATCCATGTTTCCATATTAATAGCAAAATTTATCAAATTATGTGAACCTTTTTTAGATGATGGGTAATGAGGATCAGTGGTATTATGTCTTCAGTAATGATTTTTCTGTAATTATTTTTCTCAACATATTTCTGGCTGATATCAAAGCTCCTAGCAACAGTGAGTTTATGTCACTGGACTGATATCACTGCATATCCCACTTGACTTGCTTTGCAGGTCGATTTAATAGTACTCTCTCTTTGACCATCTAATAACAGGAGATATTTTCATGTTTTCTATGCCCCATAAATCAAGCATTTTTTGAAAATTATTTTTCTCTTAATAACACAGGTGTTATTAAGAAACAAAGGTGGATTATAAACAAAGGTGGTTATAAACAAAGGTGGATTCCCTCAGGCAATTAATTTAATATTAATCAAATGGCAATTACTTTTCATTTTACCTGTAATGTGCAATCATTTAACTATATAAAACAAATTTTCAGGCATGGTGGTTATGTAAGAAGGGAACTGCACTAAATGGCTTCCATCTCCTGTTTGTTTTGATCAAATTTTTTAGAACAAAAGGTATTTAAAACTCTGGTAAATTCCAGAGATCATTATTGCTTATCACAATCTTTCAATTGAGTATTTCTCAGTAAATCTTTTTCCTGATATTTTAATATTAGAAATAATAGAAGTGCAGTCTAAAATTCTGAGGCTTTTAAAACCCTATTCTTTGGGTGAAACAGTGCACGAAACAATTGTTTAGGTGCAGGATATATCAACCTGATTCTTGGCTTTGCAGTGCTGCTCTCCTTTGCTTCTTAAACATCTTCATTAGTATATCTCCATTTCCTTTTAATATCCTCAAAGTGTCAGTATAAATCTTAAACCTGCCCTTCGCTGGGGTGACCTTTGCTAAACTTTGCTGTGGATTTTCTACTTGGTCCTTGTAGGAAATTCCGAACTGGTCATACTGTAAGACAACAAGTTTATTAATTTACATTTACAAAGTGTGTGTGGTACATGTTGGGAAAATAGACTGTAGAATATACCTATGAGTATTGAAACAACATTATTTACAGATAGGCACAGAATTAAAAATTAATTTTTACACACTTTATTCTAGGACAAATTTTAACTGTTCCTTAATATCTGTACTTCACTTTACCAAGACAAGTATAGAGTGGGACTTTTGGCAAAAAGGAGGATTGTACTTTGATTGACATACATTGCACCTTGCTATGTCTTCACTGGTTTTCAAATCTACATGCCATTTGAAAATGACTACATAAGTATGTTTGACATGCATTTAATGCCTATTCTCTGTTTTCATTGCTATCCTTTATCTGATTTTATCCAGGACCCAAGGTGGCATCCTTATAAGGTCCATATAATGACCAGTAATACTGGTTATGAAAGGTTATTATTCTTTTAGAACAAACATACCACTTAAACATGTGTAGGATTAATCTATTCAGAAGTTTCTCAGAGATTAGGTAATCACGTACTTTAAATATTAACAGATATTAACATTCTAATGCTATTTTTCATTAGAATCTCTGATACTTGAGGCAGCAAGAAGAGTTGTAGTATGCATCAGTACTTAAAATGGACAATGAAGGATGGAAGCAAAACAGCATGACTGGTGTCAGTGAACCCGTTCTCCATGGTTCACATGCTTGACTCAGACGTGAACTATTGACCCACATTTAAATGCTAATTCATGAATCAGACCTAAATATTAAGGTGTTAAGTCCCCTGGATAAGATTTCTTTGAAATACTTCAGGTTCAGCTTTCAGGCTTGACCTTTGGTCACAAAGCCAGCAGAAATACAAAGCAGTTCTGCCTGGGAGTTTTCTGGGATATAAGTATAGGGGGGTAGACTACTGAATATAGTCCACATGGATTTATTGTTAGTAAATGGCAGCACTTGCTGAAATTCAACACTGACTTTCTTTCCGATTTTTTAGGCGGTCATTACACTAAAAACAGTGAATAAATGGAAAAAGAAAAACCCCACTACTGTCTTTGTATAATATCTCAAGGCAACTGCAGTGCTATCTCATATGCCATTTTGTGATATCCAAACTAGTCATCTGGTATTACAAGTTTCTGCATTGCATTATCAAACATTTAAGCCATTCCACCTCCGTTCTGAAAGCAATAAGACAATTGAGGAGTATATTATAATATAGGCAATGACAATAGGTAGTGTAGAGATTTCACCCGTTTCATTCAGTATTCAGTTCTGACTTCATGTGAGTTTCCGTGACAGACTGCAGATATCCTTTTTTTTCTCTCTCTCTAATCTTAAAAACATCCACAAGTTCCTGTAATAAAGCCTAGTATTTATAGACTTCAGCAAATGGATGTAAAAGAAAGTCTATTTTCTGACTTTTATCATTTATTGAATAGAGCTGGAGATGTACAAAATACTCTGCTACTTCAGTGACCTTACAGATAAGGACAAGGAGAATAAAGGCAAGAACTATAATAGAAGGAGTCACAAAGAGTGCCACAGGAAAATTACCCTGAAAATGTATAGGAAAGACTGTGCTCAGTAAGGAAATCATAGCTTCCTTTTTTGAGTCTTATTAACATCACTCCTTGAATACTGCAGAACTCACAGTGTTAACATGACTTTATTGTCCTATACTGGGCAAGCAGAGAGTTTAATGTTTCTCTTGAATTGATTGCATACCTGGAGATTTATATTCTTCTGGAATTATTGGTTGTCCCCAGATGCTGTTTGCCTTAGAATTAGTTATAGCAGCCTAGTTCTTTTGAAACCTAATAATAGAATTATAGAATGATTCAGGTTGAAAGGGACCTTTAAAGGTTACCTTGTCCAATCTCCCTGCCATGACCAGGGACAGCTTCATCTAGATCCAGTTGCTCAGGGACCTGTCCAGCCTGACCTTGAATGTTTACAGGGGTGGGACCTCCTTGGGAAACCTATTCCCGTGTTTTATTACTCCTCTCATAAAAAAAAATGGAGTCTAAATCGACCCTCTTTTATTTTAAAACTATTGCCTATTATTCTATCACAACAGGACCCATTAAAAGATCTGCCTCCATCTTGCTTGTAAGTTCCCCTTAAGTACTGAAAACCTTCAATTAGGTCCTCCTGGAACATTTTCTTCTCCAGGCTGAACAACCCCAACTCTCTCAGCCTTTTCACACTGAAGAGGAGTTTCAGCCCTATGATAATTTTTTTGGCTTTCCTCTGGACCTACCCCAAAAGGTCCAAGTCTGTCCTGTACTGACAACTTCAGAGCTGGATGCAGCATTGTAGATAGGGTTTCAGCATTCCAGGTGGTGTAGACAGGTAGAATCACTTCCCTTGACCTGCTGGCCACTCTGCTTTGGATGTAGCCCAGGAAGCAGTTTGTCAGGGCTGGGTCATGTCCAGATTTTCATCCACCAGCACCCCCAAGTCCTTCTCAGCAAGGCTGATCTCCATCTGTTCATCCCCCAGCCTGGATTGATACCAGGGGTTTCCCTGATCCAGGTGCAGGACCTTGAACTTGGCCTTGTTGAACCTCATGAGTTTTACATGGGCCCACTTCTCGAACTTGTCCCTCTGGTGTGTCAGATGACATCCTGTCCCTCTGGCATGTCAGCAGCTCTGCTAAGCATGATATCATCTGCAATCCCGTTGAGGGTGCACTCAATCCCATTGTCCGTGTCATTGATAAAGACATTAAATAGTACAGATTCTACTATAGGCCCACCCCTGAGGGACACAACTCATCACTGACCTGCATCTGGACATTGAGCAGTGGTTAAATTTATTGTGGGAATGGTCAAATTCATTGCAGAAATTACTACGTCAATGCCTTCAATGAATAAGGTTATAGAGAACATTATTCCTATGTTATAGGATTTTTCCTTATATATTCCATAAGATGAACTTGACAGTATTAAAGTTTAGACTGGAAATCTCTTATAAGAAAAGTAATGTCTCAGCTTTTTCCAGCTTTGAAATATTAGCAGTAAATGGACATGTGTTTGTCTCACAAGTGTAAAAATTGTGATTGCTGTTGTTGTCTCATTACTTTCCTTTGCTATATGAATTGTTTGACTCTGTAGCTAGTTAGGTAAATCACCAAATCTCACTATCTACACTTGAATAGCTACTCATTTTAGGATATAAAATCATAGATTTTTCACTTTCATAATTTATTAAAAAAAAATCTAATAGTAGGCTTCCAAAATGCTTTATCTATAGTCTATACCTAGCTCTCACTAAAACAAAAGCTATCAATATTTAAACATGTTGTCAGTGAATGAAAAACCAAACAAACAAAACCAGATAACTCTAAATAGCTGTAACTTATAAAATAGGTTTTCAAGATTTTACTGGAAGCATTCAAATGCTTGCTAATGTAATAAACAAGTTAAATTCTATTACCGTTGGGTCCAAGACAACCTAGAAAATAAATTTTTCCTGAGAAATAGAGAGACACAAAATCATTCCATGATGTCTCTCAAAATCAGAGAAGACCTGGACTCATTGCATTCTGTGACAAGAATCAAGGGACAGTAATTTGTAGTGAATATATTTAACACTGAAAAACCTGTGCACAGTTCTCACTAGTGAAATATTCTGTAGTGATTTTTCTGGTTGCAGTGCTTCCAGTTCTACTATTGAAACAGAGAAAAATGTTCTTCATCTATCCTTCTACAATACGATTTGAATTTTTCTAATAACAAAATTGGATTTACATAGTCCCTTGTACTGATATGTCTTCAGGACACCCTGGTGAAATTGGATTTATAAGAGTTTAATAAAGTTAAACAGAGGCATGATTATCTCAGTATAGCACAAAACAGAAGAAAAAGTTTCATTATTCTTTTCCATTCCTTAATGTGTTTTGAAAATCTTATATATCTGTAGGGAAATTTTTCTTTAATTTATCTGTGTAGATACATACATTAATGGTTTATGCATGTTGACCCATTAAACTCAATCTCAAGTGTATGATCAGATAATGACTATAAATATCTGTGACTTTAATTTAGTGGTCATGAAAAGCTGCGTATCAACAAACAAAGCAAGAATTTCAAAAATGAGCAATAAATGAAAAGCATAAGGTATTTTTTTAAGAAGAGGAGTAAGAGAATATGTTTTAATTTTGATTAAAACTCATTCATCCTCTTAAATGACTGCACAAAATAATTAATTACATTTTATCTTGTTATGAGTCGTGTTATGAACAGTATTTACAGATTTCCTCCATAAAACAATTTACAATTTACCTTCATGTCTGTTAGTATTATTTCCACTATAGCTCAATCCACAAAAATACTGATTTGACAGATAAATACAGTGCCAAACTAGGAAAATATCTGTCAATACACTTTAAACAATGGTTTTATTGTCCTAAGGCCTCTGAGTTAGTGTATAAAGGTTCTTTTCCTTACTTTCTTTTCACTATTATTTTTCAGACTTGATAGTAACCCTCAGTAATGTTCTCTACAGAAATCTTTCACATTTATGCTTCCATTTCTGCTCAGCTGGAAGGTCTACCTCTGCATAGTAAATTTTCTCTAAAAAGCATGCCCTGTTTCCCACACTCCTGCTGTTCACTTGGCATGTCGCAGATTGCCAATCAGTGTTGTTATTTTTTTTTCCTCAGTACCTTTATCAGTCTGTGTCATCTATGGCTCTGTGAGTGATATTCCCTGTTTTAGATGCCCATAATATGCTTCTGCTTTGATTGTTTTGTGCACTACATATTAGCAGACATGATTGATTCAACTTAATCTTCTGCATGCACGATTATAATGTTTCCCCTCCATCAAAATAACATTTCCAGGAATGCACTGGTCTATTCTTTAAGATGCTGGATACTGTGAAAATACAGAGCAGTCCTCAGCAGTTCACCCTCACCTTGGAAGTAGAGATGCTGCCTGACAACATATTCTGAAAGATGAAACACTAAATAGAAGAAAATGTTATGTCTTATATGCAATTTTAAACAGCAAGAACAGTCCAAATGAGACAAGATTTCAGCCAAAAAGTCTATTCACAGTTCTGATACAGCTTGCATTAAATGCCCAACTTCAATTCATCTTTGAATTGTGCTGTATCCGTAATGTTAGACCATTCTTAAATCATTCAAGGACATCCTTTCAAGTGCATGAGTCTCAGCAGACTCTTCCTATTTTATGGTTTTGCTGCAAAGGGCTATTGTAACATTTTTCTATTTGTCTCATTCAAGCAGTGCTTTCCCACACCATGCACAAAGGAGCAGTGAGAAAATGCCCATAGTCGTGTGATTGAGGAAGGCTGATACCAGCACTCTTGAGGCTTCTGTACTTCAAAGGATTTGAAAGTTTGTTTTGATAAAAGATAAAGGGACAAAAGTTCAAGTTCTGTGATCAGAGGCACGAAAAGAAAAAGGGTAACTTCTGATAAGCTTCACTTGTTAGCTTTGGACTGGGCACAGTCAGACTGTCAAAGTTTCCAGCATGGCTAAGCTGGATAAGAAAATGAGTGACAAAAAGGAAATAAGAACCACAAGAAAAGTCAGATGAGAAATATGTGAGTACTTGTCAATGCTGGGAACATAGGAGAACCAAGTCTCCTTCAGTATGTCTAAATTATTTGTGCAAGTATTTCACGGTGTGAACTACACAACTAAACTGGTAATGTTTGCCTATAATAAAGGAGAATCACATTACAGACAGGTTACTGAGTGGGCTCACCTGCACGTATTCTCTCCAAGGTACTATTTGTTTTTCTCTGCAGGGCTTACAAAGATCTGAAATTTGGTTTTCATTCTGCAGATCACAATAAAATTCCCCTTGAAAGAGACCTCCAAAACTCATCTGGTCTGGCCTCTTGTTTAATGGAGGTTTAATTTCAAGGTTGAATCAGTTCCTTTATGGCACATGTTCCAGACCCCCTTACCACCTTGGAAGCTCTTCACCAGACTTTCTTCAGATTGTGAGCACCTGCCTTGTACAAGGTGGTCCAAAATGGTATCTGATTCTTCAGATAGAGCTTTGCAAGTGCTGGGTGAATGAAAAAATCACCCTCTTTAATTTTCTGGTCACAGTCTTTTTGATGAAACACAGTATGCTGTCTAGAAGCTGAGGATACCCTCTCTGAGAGTCTTGGAATGCCCCTTTGGCCAGTTTTCACCCAATTATGTTGTTCCTCACTACAGAAATCAAGTAATTACCCACTGAAACTTCTCATTAGAGCTGGCATATGTAAGAAGTCACTAATGAAACAGGCTTTAATTCAAACACCTGCAAAATAAATACAGAGAAATGCAAGTTACAGAGTCAAAGATCCTGCCTGAATGACAGACTGCTGCTTTTTGACTGATCCTTATCAAATGAGACAATTGCTGTAGTGATGACTGATTTTATGCTGTTTTCTGTCTGCACTAGGGACTACCTCCATGGGACAAAACTAGCATTATCTCTCATTTCCCTCTCGCTGTGGCATAAAAAAAACCCATTCGTTGGCAGCCTAAAAATCTTTATTTTGTAAGGATAATATTTCATTTACCTCAGAATATGACTGCTATCATTTATATTGTAAGCAAAATAAGGATACAAAACTAAGAGATGCAATATTCAATATTCTCTTTGCAATATAATTTTTTATGTTTTGTTCTGTAGTCTCTTATGCACTACAAGCACTCCTGTAGTTTCCTTTTAAAATGTGCAATGATCATACCTTCTCAGTATGGTCCTCAGAAACATATCATTTTACAGTTACAGTTTAAAGAACCATTCAGAAAAAGAATCCAGGAACAACTTTTGGAAATGCCCATTAAAACCCCCAAAGTTTTATAACTGGGAGCTGATCACATGTGATACAAAGTTTCACTTATCGCTTCAGTGTGCCCCTCTCTGTGTCTCTCACTAACGGATTAATCCTCACGTTTCATTTTGTTAAATTTTCTTTGAGACATTTCCTTGGCAGTTTTCCATTTATAACTATTTTTCTTGTGGTAGTTCCGTAAATTTCTGTACATTTTCTGCCTTGAAGACTAATCAATTTAAAAAGACAGCCAAAGAGAGGAGAGAATAGTTCCCTCCTTGAAAAATTTTTAAATTTAAAAATTTTTTTGGATGGTATCTGGATTTATTGGTGGTAGTTCTCACTGTATTTTTAATCAGTCAGCATTGATTTAGACAGCTGAGGTAGTCAATATTGCCCTGTTAAGTCCTCATGCAATGTTAAGAAAAATAGATCCTTAATGCTTCCCAACACACATTCAGCTTAGCCTATGTGCTATAATGGTGCAGTTTTGAAAAGAGGCATAAATAATGAAGTTTAATGTATTTCTTTGTTGTCTGTGGCTTTAATCACTGCTTCCACAGTATGAAAAATGTAAACAAAGCAATTGAATGTGTTCCGAAAATTACGTAGAAATGAAAATATAATGGCTTTCAAAGGGTTGTTCCTTTGTAGTTCAATTGATATTGTGCAATTTTACATTTGAGATTTCAAAGTTAGAGGTAAAATTCTGTGGTACTGGAGCGGATGAGAACTGAATGTTAAATATAGGCATTTTCTGCATTAATGTCTTGCAGCTCCATTTTCTGTTCCATTAACTTTCATACTTTTGCACGTTGGTTCACATGTAGATTTCTAACTAACTGACAAGCAGAGTTTTAAACCTTGTATAATGTTTCTATAAAAATACCTGGTGCTCAACTCAATTTCCCCCTTCTGGCATCTCCAAACTGAGGATGAAGAGAATAAGCTATTCCAAACTGGCATTATCATGCATGACTGCTCAGGTGTCCCCTTGGTTACACTGACCAGTCTGAAATACACACTTTATACCCTTAACGCCTTGAGATATATTGGAGGTATACATGTAAAGTGGGTAAAGGCCAGCATCAAAATGAGATTACAGAAATAATTTTTGAATGCAGTTTACCACATGGGTGCTTGGAATCATGCATCTGAAGTACCTTGGAGATTTAGTGAGTAAGAGCACTGTCTGCTAAAGGTAGAAGTGCTGAATGAAACCCCCCTAGATTATTTCTCTGTGTTGAGTTTTTTGTGAAGGATCTGTATATTAATTGAAGCCATAAGGCTAAATTTACTAAGGAGCATATGCATCTAATTATTATTTAGGAAGCCTGAGGCAAACACTAAAATGATAATAAAAACTTTCAAACAAAGCCTCAGTCATATCTTCTGTGTCAGTTCCGCTACATTTTAGTTGTCTAAGGTTTTCCTGAAAGCAAAGTTATCCTTCTTCCAATATGCTGATCCATTCCACTCTGGTTTGTCTCCTCTTTGCTGATGATTCAAGGGATCCAGGTGTTATCTTCACATCAGAACCTATTAATCAGATACTTAAAATGCATTGAAGAAATATCCACTTTGAAAATTTTAGATATAATATACTTGTTAGATATTACAGTTCATACGTAAGTGGTCTAACCACCACTATGACAGGTCTGTGATGGGTTTCTCCTAGTCTCTTCTGATGGAATTCTGTAACTTTGTATGGATTCTTTTGCTACAAAGAGAACATGAACAAGTGATCAATTACTTAGTCATATGATAATCCTCAGCTTAGAGATGCCACAATAGGGTATTCATCATTTTACATGTGCCTTTTCAATCTGAAGTATGCTGCAAGATCACATTTCTGCTATTGTCTTCCTCGATTGCCTGTCTTTGGGAGCTGGGCAGCTTTATAATCTTCAAGCACCAGTGCATTTTCTTGAGAAGCAGTAGCCTTTTGGGCTTGTTTCTTTGCACCCTTTGATCAGCAGCGTCATTCTCCATTTCTAACAACAAAGAACTGTGCTTACACAGAAGTTCTAGCTCTCTTTTTTGTTATTTCTTATTCCCTCTTAAACTAAATGCAAGTGTAGTTCATCAAAAGAACTGAACTTGTAATCTCAATAGATGCATTTGTATTTCAATGTCATGATGCTTCAAAGTGTATTTGTATTTTGAATATATTCATTCTTCCCTCTGTTGAAAACCTACAGTCTATGTGATTTCTTATATAACTTAGAATTTTTTTCCACATTTGAGACACAGAGGATTGGATACCTAATAATGTTACTGTACTGTAGTAGTACATAAAATATTATATGAGTACATTTTTCTTAGTTTTCAGTGACATATTTAAGGACTTCTTTATTTTTTAGAATTGTTATTCATATGTCATTATGGCTAATTGCTGTTTCAATTTTTATCTGGTTCTTTTTGCCTAATCTGCAGGATTAAAGTCCAATCTTTTATTAAGTGGACTATAAAATAGTACTTTTTTTATTTTCCCAAAATTTAACATGGATCTATATAGTTACTGATGCTCCCTAGTTCTAGATTAGCAGAATGAGTATGATTTTAGTGTGCTTGATTTATTCAGGTTTCTGTTTATCCTCAGGGGTATTCTCAGCACACACAGTTCAAAGACATTATCATTTAAGTCTATACATCACTTTGACTTGATATCCTAATGCTAGCATTGGTAGAATTTTTCACACAAGTCACTTTATCATGAATAATATACTAGTTGTGTTGGTTTATTGTTCAGTTGATATGACACCTTTTTTTTCAACTTTTGCTTATTTAAATAGCAAATTCTACACACAAAGCAATAGTTGAAGTAAAAGAAACTGAAATTTCTATAAAAAGTATCCACTTTTTTCACTATATTTTTAGATGGAAGCTGGGCCCTAGTTGGCTGCTCTATAATCAGGTAATTCATATGAATTTTGTCATGTGAGAAATATAGCAATACATACAACTATGAGACATCATTTGCCATGGAAAAAACCGCATAAACTAACTGACAGAGAACTTCCCTTGACAACATGAAATGCATCTACTTAGTTATTTATGTTGTCCAAATTCTTCTCCTCTTGGCATACTGCTAACAGACATTTACTCCATCAAAAGTTGTTGCAGTGGTCCTGCAAAAAGAGAAAATAACATTAAATAAATATGCATAGTAAAAGAAATATGGAAGATCGTGATAAATTGAAGATGCCTGCAACTTTTTTACAGTGTTACATGCAGAAAAGGAACGTAAAGTAGAATATAGAAGACAAAGACAAAGGACAGTTGAGAACATGAGAATCCTTAAAAAAATTGAGATATTAAGAAAACATCTGTGAGGAGGCAGGACAGAAAAGAACAGGATGCAGTCAGGAGCTGCAAGAGGCAAAGGGTGATGAAGAAAATGTACTTAAAGCACCACAGGAGGAAAGTGAAATACAGTACCCATGTCTGGGGACATCATGAGCTGGGATATCCACGGGCAATGGAAATCAAAAATATTTTCTCGGTGAATATGAAAAGACAAAATTACTAAGGATAGGTGAGGATAAACACTGCATATATTCATACATTTCTGGAAAACCATTATAATTTGTTTTCCTTGATGATTACTTATGTTTGAAATCAGGCATTTTTTGGTTAAGATCAGTATCTGATTTTGAGCATGATGTGAGAGGAATTTCATGTGGTTTTCTTTTCTCCTGTTAATGAAAATAGTAAATATAGGGAGAGGAAATGAAATTTTACTTTAAACAAAGAATTTTACTATGTAAAGATTTTATTATAAAATCAGTGTCAAAAAAGTTTTTAATTCTAGAACAGTATAGAATTAAAAATCACTTCAAAATATAATTTAACCAATTAAGACAGCAAGAGAAAATAAAGTGTCACTGCCAATTCTCCTGGGTTATTTGGCTTTTTTCTTAGTCCTGACATGCCAGTTTTAAAGAAAAGCAAAATGGATCAATGAACAGAAACACTATCATTGTTAGTAATGCTGACAAATCTTTCAAGAGGAGGAGGAATTTGATCTTTAAGTATAACTTGTATTCTTCATGTGCCTCTGTCAAAGGTGAGAAGCAGAAAAAGATGATTACATACATTTATTTTTATCCTACTAGCATAACAAGATAGTTGATACCTACAGTAGCAGAGGCAAACACAGAGAGGAGAAAAAGAACAGCCTTGTAACAAATTTTATACCTCTGATTTTTTATGAAATGTCTTCGGATATGAGAGAAGCAAGAAAATGAGTATGTGCTTTCTTAAGAAATTAGCTGCATGTTACATATGCAGATACATTCTAAAGGTCATATAAATTTTTCAGTCTCCTTTGATGTATAGAATTTCAAAGGGTGCAAGTTTTTCTCTTTTTTTTTTCCTCTTGAAGCTGTATTCTATATCTTCATCGGCAAAATAAATTACATGCGTAAATTTTTTAAAATATATATTCTGATCAGGGCAATGTATTGTAAATTGAGGATCAAGGGAATCATTAGTTATATATAAACTGACAAGGCTCATGATTTATTATTATTATTATTTGCTATTTCAACTCCAGGAGTGGCCTCAACACTGCTGGGAAAGGATCACCTCTCGCAACCTGCCAGCAATACTCCTCCAAATGCAGCCCAGTATAATATAACATTAGCCTTCTGCGAGGACTGAAAGAGCACAGCTGCCTGTCTCAAGCACTGTTACCACAGAAGGACTTTGCCATGAGGTAAGTGCAGAATGGAGCAACAAGGTGGTGCTAACTCCAGGCTTGGGGAGGCAGGATCTGGTTAGCACATGCTGGGTAATGCATCCACACAAAATTCACACAATGGCAAACTGTGTAAAGAAGCAGCTGGTTGTACACATACCACTGGTCAAACAAAAATCATTCTCAGTTATGGGACAGATGGTGCCTGTGACCACCAAAACCCTCCCATTCCTTGTTAAGCCACCAGTGATTGGAACTTGAGATAAGATAAAGGTGGTAGTATTGTCCAAATGTATCTCAGGCCTAGGGGGTGGTGAACAGAGCTGGGGAAGAAGAATGTGTTGCTAATAATGGTAGAATTTATGGGCCACAAGGAAAACCAGCTCTGCAATTGTGCTGAAATCAGCTCAGAGTGGGCAAAAGGTAATTCTGGCAGAGGAAGATTGCATCCAGTGACTCACAACCAACACTCAAGAGAAGAGAAAGACTGAGCATTCAACTAATTAGCATTAGAAACAAGGGACCCACTTAGCCAACAGAATAAGAGACTTCTATAGCCAATGAGCATGAATTCCTCTGTTTGCAGAAATGTGTAAATAATGAAGCTTTGAACTACCTTGAGACCCCCATTACCAAGAAGACCAGGGTGAAGAAGGACCACTGATCTGATGGTTACTATATTCTGCCGGATCTCTCAATCTCTACCCCATCCTTTTCGATGTCTTTTTCTCTCTCTCTCCCTGTCTACCTCACATTTACTGTGTCTGTATTATTGACTTCAGCATACGGTCTAGTTTGCATGTTAGTTTGTGCAGAGCCATCTCTCACTGATTGGATCCTTACACCTTATCTGCGGCAAGGTCACATTGCTGACTCATGATCAGCTTGGATCCACCAGGAGGCCCAGGGCTGTTTCTGACAAGGAGTTTTCTAGCCAGTTAACCCTCAGCATATTCTGGTGCATGGGATTGTTCTTCCCCAACTGTAGGACTTTGCTGAACTTCCTGATGTTGTCAGCCCATTTCTCCAGCCTGCCAAGGTCCTTTTGAATAGCAGCAGGACCCTCTGACATACCAGCACCCTTCCCATGTAGTGTCATCTGCAAATCTGCAGAGGCCACACTCCATCTCATCATCCTGATCATTAATGAAAATTAAAAAGGAATTAAAACAGAGTGGAATGTGATGTCCCATGGTGTACATTGTTACTGACTTGTCCCCAACTAGCCTTTGTGACACTGATTATCACGCTTTTTGTTCTGGATGTTCAGCCAGTTTTCCTTCCAATATATTATATATTTTAAAAGAATAACCTTGTGGGCTTGTAGTTTGCCCTGGAGTACCTAGAATTGCCAATTGGATCAATCAATTTTTCCAGTTAATGTGCAATGTGAAGTAAAAAGCTGTGAAGCATACAGTAAAAGAGTCAAAGTCCTGTGACTAGAGCTGTCAAGTGGATTAAATATATAAGAAAAGGTTATATGGATAACAGTCTAAACTTTCATAGACTATATTGACATTGAGTATATTTTCAATCACATTTTCAATCTGTGTTTGCAGAGAAGAATGTGAGAAGAGATTTTTAACAACCACAAGATACTGGATCCCAAGCCATGTGAATGTGGAAGTCATTAAATTCAGTGTATTATGGTTATTTAGACATACTCTTCAGTATCTTTAAAGAAACTGCATTTTCTTTCTGGATAGATTGTCATAAAAACAGCCATTATACCATTGTGCTCAGTGTGTTCACAGTGCTGTGCAGCTGTACAACTTTGCTAAGTTTGTTGATAACTTTAAAGATTTCAAAGATGTATTTTCTCATCTACATTTGCATTTCATCCCAGAAACTGTCCGAATCAGTTAGAACTAACTAGTGAGTTTATTATTCAACTATAACAGAACATACATTTTTATGGCTGATATCTTTTTTAATAGAAACTTTATTCAGCTGATATTCTTTACACTGCTTATAGACCAAGCTAATATGTCAAACTTTTGGTTAAATATATCTTAATAAACTATGATGATTTGCATGTTACTTTATTTTACATAGCAGTTATACACACCTAAGTGTGGTATTATTTCAGAAGATAAAAAGCCACAAAAATATTATTTTAGGCATTTTTGTTTCTCCTTTTGAAGGAACATACAGTGTTCTGTCAACTAAAAATTATAAGAGTTTACTGCATCAATATTAACACAGGAGATTTCTAAAAACCTTATCAGTAAGTCTTTATGATTATCAAAAATAAGAATAAAAAATATAGCAGTGGAAATACAGGCTTGATTTTAGCATGCTTTACATGCCAGTTCATCAGCATGACTATTATTCTGATGATTTGAATTACTTGTATTTTTCACTAGTGACTTGTAGCTGGCAAAGGAGCAGACAGAGCCTATTACAAGTACATCACCACCCAGATGGGCAGTGGATCCAAATTTGCCAAACATGATATTTCTTTTTCTCTTGCAAACATTCATGCAAATTCAGACCAAATTTTAATGGCCTGAGATTCATTAAGCCAAGATGCAGGTGGGATATGGAGAAGTGTTAAACAAATGTATACTAAATAAAGTCAACCAACGCAAACAAAAAACAGACATTACCATGATCACCAAAAAGAGCCAAACCAAACCAAAAAGAACCCAAAAAACAAGCAATCAAAAAATCCCCCCACAAAACAACAACAGCAAAAAAAAAAAAAAACAACAAACCAAAAACAAAAAACCAAAAACACAACAGAAAAAGAAGACCAAAGCAAACCAGGAAAAAAAAGTCAAACAAAGCTGTAGTTAAGCTTATTAGAAGCATTATCAGTCTTCGTGAAGACTAAGGCACAGATAATTCTCAGACTGTAAATTACATACATTTAAATCTTAATTTGTTTTGGTCAAAAGCTTTAAAATAACTGTGATTTGTCGCCTCCACTGTGAAAAATCTACATTTTACATGTCCTGCAAATCTAAATCACAAGTGATCTAATGACTTGCTAATTCACATTAACTTTTCAGTAAGCTTAAATGGTTTAATCTTCAAAATCTGTAAGCATAACTGTTAGCATAGTTATGTTCTACATGAATCAATTATTGAAATTGCTTTCCTCTTTAAATTTCCATCTTTAACTTGAAATCCTGAATCATCTTTGATTGAAATGACATTACCCTGAGACTTTTGAATAATGAAAAATAAAAATTTAAATTTTTGAAAGTATTTGAAAGTTTTTGGTTGCATTTCCATTTTTTATTCTGAAATATTTTCCTTTTTTTTCATTTATTTTTCCAGATTAGTGAACCAAGGTATTCAAGTACCTCATAATTGTATGTATGATATTTTTTTACCAAACAGATTAATTTTCATTCTAAAATATTATATAATTATTCAAAATGTTACTTCTATACCATTTTTAAAATTGTTTTCTTACACTCAAGTAAAAATATTCATATTATTGTCTTTTGTAATTGCAGTTTAAAAAGTCTAAAATATATAAAAGAAAGTCATAGAAGTGACTTAGCAGAAAACTGTGCTGAAAATATAATTGATGTTCTGCCAGTTAGAACTTTCCTGAAAACACATGACATGGGAAAAATTGTATACTCTGACAGCATGACAAGTTAAATATTCTCTTAAGATATTTACAAGAATGTAATTGTTGTTATATATTCAAAGAAGAGCTGAGGAAAAACATTGGTTTAATCACAAAATTTCTCTAGAGACCACCAATATTGTTGAAAATAGTCTTAAACATCTTTTACATCAGACTTTATGTATGAACAAAGTTAGAAACTGCACTGTTTACAGTGGTGATACTTTTTATGTGTGAGCAGTCTGGTGTCTCACATGTGGATGTGAGATATGAACCATATGAGGGAGGACCACAGTATTTCATAAATTCAACAGTTTCACATCATAAATCTTTGTCTAAGCATAATTTTTGGTTTTAAGTTTTTTACTGAGATTTTTGCTATTTATTTTCAGTTTCAACCAAGAAAAATTTATTAATCTGATTGTCACATTTATGATGAAACCAGTAAACCCAAACACTGTACATTTATATTCAAGTGCAACCTGCTAGAAAAGGCTAGAGTTTTTTTTCATTTTCTTTTATTTCTTGATGCTATTCATAAGATATTCTTATATGATTTACCATCCTAATTTTCAAACCAGTTACTACAACCATTGTCTGCAGAATATATGCAGCAGAGCATATACAAACTGGCAATAACAATACATTAGAGAGAAGCAGTGGGGTTTATATGGTCAGGTCTTCAAATCTAAGGACAAAAAATGATATTTCTTTACTTAAAACAAGCTTCATGTGTTGATAATACCAGACTGAAGGAGGAGCCTTTACAGCTCATGAAAAATCTGTGCTTCAGACGAGGCTAGAAATGCTCAATACAATTGGGTTAATTGGCGATCAGATTTCAGAGAAAGCTGAGAAAGTAACTTTGCAGGATCAACATGATTGTTTAAGGAACTTATCATAGAATACCTTTAAATATACTGAAAAGAATACATATTTTCTGGTTGAACTTTCATCTTTACATTTTATTAAGATATTGCAATCATAATTTTAAAGCTTTAAAAACAATGTGGTGGTCTATATTATTTTAACTTGGAGGCTTATATCAGAAAATTCTTCAACATGGGTAGACAGGTACCCAAATTAATTTACTCATGCTGAAATAGGTTCCTTCTGATGTTTCTCAAAGAATGACTTTTGTAACATGGTAGGTTGGGGTTTGGGGGGAAGGTTGTATAGGATGACCCAGGGACTTGGTATTCAATCCTTTTCTTAGTGTCAAATCAGACCTCCAATAGATCTCACAATTTTTGATGCAGGACACTGGCAGGACAAGTTGAATATGTGGAATCTATGTTTGCACTTAAAATATTACCTGCAGAATAAAACAAAACAGGTGGATCTACAAGCAATAGCATGACAAAATTTTTAGGGCAAAACAAGAAAAAGCAATATTGGTTCCGCCCAGGACACAGAAAATGTGTGACAGAGAAAAAAATTTAAAGCCCTTGATTTCAATATGTCCTAACTATGTTTTCATGGAAACTCATAGAATTTATTATGCAACATGAAAAAACAAATTCACAAAATACCAAAATTTAGCAGAAGAAAGTCAGGCCAGGGAGAAGAGCTTTCTTTTTGAACTTCTGTATGTAGGGCAGACAAGGAAGGAAGGAAGGAATGGAGTTAGTTTAGGAAGGAAGGAAATTAGTTTAGGAAAATACAATCAAAATATTTTCATTTTATCCATGTATTACCTGACATCTCTCATGAAACACACCAAAGAAGCTTGTGTACTCAGAAGGCATGGATATCTTAGATAATAGACAAGCTCAATCAATGAATGCTAAAGAAATGGGAGTGTGAGTTAACATGAGATTTCACTGGAATCAAAATATTCTACTGAAAATTACAATTAATAAATATTTTCAGAGAGTAGTTAGTTAATACCAACTTTATGTTCACTTGATAGTCAATTAAAGATCAAATAGTAATTGGAAAATTACATATAAAGTTTTGGAACTTTAATTCAAAATTGTTAATTCTTTTTTTTACCTCATGGAGTTAGTCCATGACTGTAAGCTTCCAGTGAGTCCTTTTTTAATAATATCTCCAACTATCTCTGAGAGCTGATTGGAAAGACGAAAAAGAGAACTTTTACATTGGCATTGAGACAGGTGAGAAATATCAGACATTAAAAATGTGGAAAAAAGATATAACAAGGCTCTGACCCACCAAAGTGTTAGTAGATTAGTCACAACTTATTTCACATGTATTAAGCAAAACACTTTTTGTATATTTTCTTTGGGATCAGATCTCAGAATTTGGGATGATGAAAATGACAAGATACAAGAGAGCATCTGTGAAAAATGACACCTCTAAATCCCAAACAGTTAAGATTTATAGATATGTATATTATAACCTTCCTCAAAAGGAGTGTTTATTTTGATTGTCATCCCCAATGACAGGTACAAGACACCTGCCAGATGGTGTACATCTTAATTTGAGCAAAGTGATCTTGCACAACAGCTACTCTGTGTTTGAAGAGTCCCTCTTTTGAGTCTGCATTGTAACATAAGATTATTCCAAACATAAAATCCTCAAGCCGAAGAATAAAGCAGTTGCAGATAATCAAAATAATATAAACAAACTGTTCTTCCTTTTCAGAAACCACCATCAAACACTCTTAAATTCTAAGTTCAGAATTTGCTTTTTTGCATTATTGCTCCATCTGTCATGCACAACAGCCCTGGGCAGAGGGGAAAACACCTGCACTTGAGTAGAAAAGCTGCCAATGCAGACTTGCCTTTGGCAAGCAGAATAAAAATTCAGCTCTTGGAGACAGGATTGTCTTGTGTCTGTCATCATCCACATGTTCATTGGGACTATTTTCAACTGCTGAAGCTAACAGCATTTAAATACTGATAGAGGCTTGCAGTTGTTCTTAAAGCATTCCTAGACTTACTTTGTTAAGTGAAACCTCAAAAAAATTCACCAAAAAACCTGATGAGCAATGGGTTGTCAGAGTAAAGGAACTGATGCAAGAAAAATTGTAATATACAAATATGGTCCATAAAATTTTGTAAATGTCAAATCCTGACCTAATGGACCTGTGAAAGCCACATACCTATGTTAATGTTAATGTAATATAATGTTATTGTCAAATATTCCTAAATTTTTCACCTGACCCAGCCAGAGTTTATTCTGGATCTTTGTCTCTTTTAGATACAAAAATACACCAGCACAGTAAGAATGTCTCTTATTCCTTGGGCAACTCATGATAAATTATCATAGCTTGCAGACAATTCTGACTGATTATTCACAATTGTGGAACTGAGGGGGTCACACAAATCAGATCAATTTTCTCCTCTCTCTCCTCTCTAGCCAACAGTACTCTATTTAAAATAATCATGATAAAAAGGCATATGTAAAATGAGACTATTTTCAGGTGACAGTTACTCTGACCTGTTTTAAATATTTTTATTAAGCTGACTTGAATTATTTCCCACATGTACCCATTTCTTTCTGACTGGCAGGAAACTCAGTAACTATCTCAGTTAAAGATGTCTGCATAGATGTATCTTACATTCCTCTGTGGAAGCTCAGCATCTTGACAGATGGATCACACTTCTATTATTCAAATGCTTATACTAAAATATTTAGTTCTTTACACAATTTATGAATAAAATTGCTCTCCTTTTGGCATTGGAAACTTCATACTTACCTGTAGTCCGCTCCCATCACCAGCAAAAAATGATGTAAATACCAACAGTAACATTATTAATTTTGATGTCTTTTCCATGCCATCAAATAATGATATTTTCTGATACTTTTGGAGCCATCGAAAATTCTAGACCTTATTCTCTGTAATCCCAGTTTCTCACTTCTCCTATTTAGCATTTGATATGCAAGATGCAGTACACATTCAGATACATAAGTTTCAGTAGTATTCCATGTGCCTGGTTATCTTTGCACGTCCTTGCTTCTTCCTCATGAACTGGTTCAGCAGTCTGGACATCACCCTACACCTATGGCACAGGAGTTAAGGTAACAACATTTCATAGATAGGAATGTCAGAAGCTGTCAAATATCTCCAGTTCTTATTTCGGTGTTAACATGACATGTAATGGTTTGCAGGGCTTTGGGTGTTGTCCCAAGCCTTTCCCTTTTTTTGTTAGAATTAGCAGTGCTGTTAAATGCAATTAGCAGATTCTATGTGGGGAAATATTGCTAACACTGTTTCTCTTCCATTTCCTTCTCATTTGAGTTCAATGTGTGTTTTTCAAAATGAAGCAGCTGATACTAAGGTTTATTCATCTTCTTGAAATGAAGATAACGAGTTTGCTTTCCTCTCACAGCTGAGGCTCCTATCTGTTCATACAGCACTGTGGGTGTTCATATGTCAGTGTGGATATTGAATGATTCCTGCCCCTTTTTAGTTAATGCTTGAATTCACTTACATTTTTCACCTGCTCTAAATAAGGACAACATATACAGATCCTCAGTAAATGTAATGTTGCAATCTTCTGTTTGAATTGATAGCTAAAATTGCAGTGATCCTGCAAAGGCTGGAGCAGCAGGTAAAGAGAAAACAGGCTTGTTTAGTGTATAGTGTAGATGAAGAGGTGAAGTAGCATTATTCAAAGTGGTTCATAAGACAAGAACTTGTAGTTGTTCAGTTACATTGGAAGACAGAAAATTTGAAGCCTAAAGAAAAATGCTTTCCTTAAGCAACTCATCTCTTTAAGTCATCATCAGGAAATTCTGTAGCAGGGATTCAGCAAAATGAAACCCAAAAGTCTGGGAAGGAGTACAGACTAACATGCATCAAGGAATCTGCCAATACTCCAACATAAGAGAGTTAAGAAGGAATTAGGCAAGATTTTCTAGACTTCAACAGCAAAGACATTCTTTTGTCTTCGTGAGAATTTCCTTTAATCTTAGTGATCCTTCTAGTTTAGTGCCTCTGAAATTAAGAGCACTAATTTAAAAGATGGAAAAAGGTTAACAGTGGTAAATGTCAAAGGTTGATATTAAATCAAAGCATTAGCAGAAAGTCCTAATTTAATATAAAATACACCCACAATTTAAGAAAATAAATTTCCTCTTTCTTATCAGTTAGGTTTTTTCCCCATTTATTTTTGCTGATATTGCTTGTGTTTATACACTAAAGAGAAATGTATACAGCATTCCTCATTTTAGAATTTCAGACTATTTTTGTCTATTTTTTGAAAAGCAAATGCATCATTATAAGGAAACTGAAATTACAAAATGGATAGGGAAATAATAAGAAACAAGGTAAAAGGACAACCTTCACAGGAAATAAATAAAAGGCAAAGACTAGTAATCATTTGGGACCACTCTTTAGAATTAACTACAGCATGTTTAAAAAAAACCCAAAAAACATGAGTATTAATTTCATTAATTTTCAAAATTTAGAGGGTTGTTAAACTTTTAGATTATCACACTCTTATATAGGACTGATACTTCATACTCACTCTTCTCTACCTTCTCTTTCATCCTCCAAAAATGTATTTTCAGTGAAAAAAAGTGACAATTTTCAACTAAGAATATTTTCAGCAGGTGTAGTTTGAGCAACAAGCAGATATTATAGTTCCTATCCTATAGGAATGTATAGCTGAATACAAATACAGTTGCAGAACAACTTTCTTTAGGCATATATTTATTGATAATAGTAACCTTCTCATATGTTTTATAAATTACTTTTCTGGAGACTATGAAAACATCAATGAAGTTTAACTTTCCATCCCGCATTATAATCCATGGTAAATCAAAGCCATCTTTCAAGATTTAGATGAGAATTGTGGAAATTATATCTTCTAAAAGTATTGAATTTAAATGGCTGTCAGTTGCTTATATGAATTTACTTTATATAACAACTCTTTAGAGAATATTTAATTAAATCATAATTGCCAAAAATATCCTGGTCAGGCACTACAGGACTATAGGGAAATGGAAAGACATGTTGAAGAGAATCTCATTATCAAAGACCTGTTTAATACAAATTAAAATCGACTTACTCTAAATAGACTAGATGAAATGAACAGTCTATATCTTCCCAAACTAACAGAGTTCAAACATACTATGAAACACAGATACAGGAGTATATTAAAATATGAAGCACTTACTTGATCGGGATATAAAACTCATGAATAATAAGAATCCCCCCAAAAATCCCTAAAATTCAGATGGCAAGAAACCTTAACAGTAATACAAATACCTCCAATCTTTTTCTTTCTTGTGATTCTGCTCCTCAGCCCTGCAGTCTGCAGTTTCCAAAGTGCATTAGACAGTATGTGGAGTTGAACTATTTCATTACTCCTCACTGTCAAAATTAAAACTTTAATAACCATAACAATGTAGCAGGACATTCATATTACTTTCATTGCACAGGTACAGATCAATCAATTGAATCAATAAAGTCAGCACCTGCTATAAATGAAATGCTGATCTCTTTACTGAGTCATATAAACACAATATTCTGACTGTGTGTATTAGTTTGGAAAATACAGCTTGTTGGTCACTGCAAATGTCAGCTTGTTGCTCTATAGGTGGGTAAAGACATCAAAGAAACAAGTTGTCCACTTTGACTTCAGGAATTTACAGCATAAGGATCAAACAATAACATGAAACATCCAAAAAGGAAAAATAATAATTAGGCTAGGTACAAAATAATATTTTAGAATGCAATAAGAGTACCTGTGGGATTCTTATGAGATGATACAGCATTTGTTGTCAAAAATTTCTATTACTTAAACTACCAATCTTGTAAATAGTCAAGACTTTAGAATTAATATTTTTGAAGTTAACCACAAAGGGTTTCTACAAAAATGAGATCTGTGTTCATTGCTTCCCAGACTTCTTTGTTCTACTGCTGCTATGGTCTCCAGGTCAAGAGGGAGAGAGTATTAACTTGTGTCTTTTCTTTGAATTTGTTTTTTCCCCAAGACATTTTCTGAGATTTTTGACTTTTTGCATAGCGTGACAATGTTTTTCTGTGTCATCTTCACTGCAGCTTTCCTGGCATCATGGAAATTTACCAACATTATTCTTTGTGATATCTGCCTAATTAGAAAATGAGTGAGATGAAAGCTGGCAAGAGATCTTAAAAAGAGACTTGCACTTGGTAAACATTAGCATGTGTTTCAGTCTAATTCCTGCTTTTGTCTACCTGATTTTTTTAATTAGATTAGAACACTGAGTTGTGACTTGTACAGTGTAGGTTATTGAGCAGGCTTTCTACACAGTCCAGAAGAAAGGACTGAAGCATTTGTGCTTCCTTCTGTTATTTTGCACCAGTGCCTGGACATAAAACGGAGTGCCTCAACACTGGCTGTTATGGACTTACAGATTTTGAAACTCATCGGCTCCATGGGATCAGTCTTGCTGGTATCAATTTATCATAGATTAAAAAGGGTTTCTGATGAAACTACACAGCCAATAGAGAGATCATAGGTGAAAAGAAATGTTCTTTACAGTTCCTAAGCATCTTTTAGAAGACTGAATATCAGTTCTTCTTCTTAAGAAATTTGCAGGAGACACTGAAAAAGAAAGTAGAATTTTTAATACTTAGAAGAGAAGTCTAAGGATTAAATGTTTTCACCCCTGATATCCCAGGATTTGCTATTATTCCCAGTTCTTAAGATCATGCTGTATTAATATAAGGGACACAAATCCTTTGCCATAATTCCATTAAGTCCCGTTCACCTTCCTGAATTAGCAACTAGTTCTTCTGAAGGCTGATTGTCTTTTTTGTCACTCATTGTATTAAAGAAATGAGTTCTGCATAGCTGCTAAGATCTTATGAAGAAGGACTGTGAAGAATGACTGTGTAGAAGTATGGGGAGAAGAAAGCAGTGGAAAGGAAAATTCAGATCTAACCTCAACAAGCAATAGTGCAGCTCTAAGAAACACCATCATGATCTGAACAACAGCTTGAGAACTCAAATTCTCCATCAACATGTATAACCGATGATCAAAGTTCACCTAAAAAATTATTTACCTTATCTATAATAGACATAAATTTAACTGGACAAATTCTGCAGTTACTGGTAAAGTCTCATCTTAAGTGACATTGTATGTCACTCATAGTAGGCTTTAAAGTGGCATTGTTAGCTAAAATAGGTAATTTTCCCTTTGTGTATTTGCCTTTCTCATCTCCTTGAAGAATCGCCTGGTAAAGGGTCTGAGAGTATTTCCTCAGCTGGTTGATCCCGTGGGCACACACAGTATTTCTCCATGCAGTTAATTAAGTGTGGAATTTGAAGTGACAATGTGTATTTTAAAATGAGCTCAATTGTTTTGCACAGGATAGTTCAGTTTATCAAACATAGACTTTTATCTGAATCAGGGTATGTAAAAAAACCCCCAAAACATAAGCCCCTTTAAAAGAGGCAGTGACAGGGTTTTGGAGCTTTACAACCATTACTGGAGAGCCCGATTAAAGCTTATCAAAGAAGTTGAATAACTGTACTACTGCTCATCCCTTCTCTAGGTTACATGGAATTAAGCTTAAAACAAATAATAGGAATAAGGAAAGCTCTGTCATAGGCCTGATCCCTCTGAAATAGGCAGAACTCCTCAGCAGATTCTCTTGCTGATCTGTGGTGTTTGTTCTCTGCCTTCAGTTTATGTGCCCAAGTGTTGGCAGTGGCAGCAGTTCAGAGGTGGCATCTGAGAAAAGAGAAGAGGGTCTGCCCCATCCCAGGCACAGCTGGTTCCATCTGGTTAAAGTCAGATCCAGGGGATCTTCTGCAGGACAGTTGAGCTCAAGCAATACTTCCAATACCTCTGTGATAATATTTTAAAGAAACCAGCTGTAAGAGAGTGAAAAAAATGTGAGATAAACAGCTCTGTACACACCAAGGTCAAAGGAGTAAAAGAGGGATGAGACACTCCTGGCATCAGGGCCAAGATTCCCCTGCAGCCCATGGAGAAGACCAGGGTGAAGGAAGGTGTTGCCCCACAGCCCATGGAGGACCATGGTGGAACAGATTTCTATTTGCAGCCTATGAACCACCCCGTGCCTGAGCAGACTGGAAAAAGCTGCAACCCATGAAGACCCAGAGCAGGGTCCTGTTAGAACCACTACCCATGAAGGACCCACATTGGAACAGGGGACAAGTATAAAAATGGAGTGCTGTGGAGAGGAACGGAATGACTATAACCCCCTATTTCTTTGGTTTTTCTAGACATGCCATTTGAATACCATTTTTAGGGCTTGTATTACCTCAACAGAGACTTGTATTTTACCAGCCTTAGATAATGTTCTGCTCTAGTCACCTTTGTATATCTACTAGCTGCCACTTGACTTTTTCGTTGTGGAATTGATGATGTTAAGCAAATAAATAAGGAAAACACATTTGAAGACCCTTTTTAAAGAACATAAAGCAAAGAAGTAAATGAGAATGAAGACAAATGAGCATGAACACAGACTGACCTTTTAAAACTTCCAGCATACAACACAGTGGAGACAAGAAGCTCACTGTGGAAGGTAAGTATCCAGTATATGTTCTTACTAGCAAAAACAGAATTATAGAAATTGTTTCAGTGCCTTTCCATTAAATGTCCTCAGTTAATCACCTTTTAAGAAAGACGTCTTTCTTGGCAAGATAGTACACTTATTGTATATACAAACTTTTCTGTATAGTAAAGTTTATTGATGAATGCAAGATGTGCAGGTTTTTATTTTTCCTCTATTTCCATTTCAAATTATATTACACTGTCATGTGGAGATGTCTGTGTTACAGTCATAGTGTTTTAAAGCATATATTTTATTTCATTTTTTAGATGGGAAGTTGTTTATTATTAAAGAGGTCTTGGGTATAAAAGAAGAGATTTCTACTGAAAACCACTGTAATCAAAAGTGAGTGCATGCATGAAGAATAATTCATAAACCCCAAGGGACAGTTACATTACATAAGGCTGGGTCACAGGAATGGGTTTGTGGAATATTAACTTGCCTATATTTTTCTTCCCAAAGGCTTTACTGAATTGCTTTTGAGAATTACATTGCTGTATTACTGGGGGAATAGGTGGTTGTGAATACTTAAGTTCAGCCCACACTGTACCTTGCCTCAATTAAGATGTACCTGTGAGGGTATTGTCTACATAGAAATTGAGAAAATGCATATTGTGTGGACTGAACCAGACATAAATGAGATCTCCCAGGCACAGCTATCACTATAAGTACGGTAGCACAGTATCCCAAGCAGCAAATGAGGCAGTCCCAGAAACCTGTATTGCAGCACTGTCGTGGCACTTGGACTACACTGACATGGCAGCTGAACAAGCTACATGAAAGCTATCTCAGGTATTTGTAAAGAAAAGCTGAATAAATATATTTATGAGATTTCCACTATTTGATAAAAAAGATCTAGATAAGCAATAAATGTATTCTAAATTGTCGCATTGTGGACACCTAGAAATATGTTACAGGTTTTTCATGGAAACAAAGGCATCTATAGCAGAAGAAATAGTTGCTATTGAGAAAAGGATGTTACTCTATAGACTGCATCTGCATTCACATGGTACTGTTTGTACTTGCTCTTTGTCTGAGTAACATCCATTTAATGAATAGTTAGTTCCTCTTTTTAGTTGTTAAGTAATGCACAGAACTATATGTTTGTATACAATAAATCTTCATACATGGGAACATTATTTTACAGAATTGTACGATGGTATGGGCTGGAAGGAACCTTTAAGATCATCTAGTCCCAACCTGCATGCCGTGGGCAAGGACATCTTCCACTAGATCAAGTGGCTCATAGCTCTATTCAATCTGTCCTTGAACACTTCCAGGAACAGTACACCCACAGCTTCTCTGGCCAATCTGTTCCAGTGCCTCCATACCCGCAGGGTAAAGGATTTTTTCCCAATATGTAATCTAAGCCTACCTTTTTGCAGTTTACAGACATACTCTATCATAACATGTCCCAGGAAAAAGTACCTCTCCTGCTTTCTAGCAGGTCCACTTTAGGTAATAGAAGGCTGCCACAAGGTAACTTCAAGCTGAGCAATCTCAACTCTCAGCCTGTCTTCATATGGGAGGTGCTTCAGCCTCTGACCATCTTTGTGTCCTGCCTCTGGGCTCTATCCCACAGGTTCATGCCATTCCAGTGTTGGGGGCCCTATAGCTGAAGAAAGTACTCCAGCTGGAGTGTCATGAAAGCAAATTAGAGGGAAGGAATTGTATCCCTCTGCTACACCACTTTTGATGCAGCCCAGGACAGGTTGACTTTCTGGGCTGCAAGTGCACATTGCTGGGTAATGTTGAGCTTCTCATTCCCTACTCCCTCCACAAAAGTCTTTGTCCTCAGGGCTGCTCTTAATCCATTCTCTACTCTGTCTGCATTTGTGTTTGGAATTGCCTCGACCATGTGCTGGACCTTGAATTTGGCCTAGAAATCCAAAGAAATTTCTTCTCTAATACTATCTAATATTCAGATATTCTCTTGATCTTTCTTCCCATCTCTGTAACATTTTGATGCTCACCACAAGCTGAAATTACTCATCGGTCCTATCTTTTTATAATCTGATTTTCAGGAGTGGTTCATATATTTTTTTTTTTAATCACCCTCTGTGAAAGGTTTTCTAACCCTCTGTAGATGATAAAACATGTAATAGATGTTCTTGAGACATTACAGTTGAAAGCAGCTTGCACACTACAAAATGGTGTTTGCTTACATTTGTTTAATGTTAGAAAGAGTCCAAATCTTGTAAGTTCCTAATCTGCTCAGAATTTATGACTAAGTAAGGATTTTGGTCTAATTTTAGTAGGCATGACATTTTTGATGTATATGAATAATAGTGTTCTAGATATTTAAGAGTTCAGTTTGCTGTCATCGTTGTTCCTTCTCTCCTTAGTGTGCTTACAGTCACAGTTAAATCCTGCCTTTCATGTACCGAGGTGAATGCTCTGCTACAATAATTATCAATGACTATTAATTATTGATGGTTCAAAATATTAGGGGGTATATACTCCAGCAATCTGCAATTTTTCACATTAAAGCATAACTTTCCGTAACATATGTAGTTGTATTATAATAGAATGTAAATATATTTTAACCTGTAGTTTCAAATGCATATAAAAGGCATAGACAGTAACATTAATTAGAAATTTGCTTTATATAAATATTATTTATTAGGAAGGAATGATTTCTAAAAGATATATTATGGGAATCAGTGAAGTAGGTTTACCACCTTTATATGATTATGGGGATTTGTCTTTGCTTTCCCTTCCATGGTCTGTCTTACCATTCCAGAAGGTAAGTTTCCCAGGGTATTATGTTAAATTTTTTGTTACTATGCTTCAACATTCAGGTTTATATGTAACTCTAAAGTTTGGAATCTTCTTTGCAAGCACAATGGAAAACAAGGACCATAACCTTAGCTGGTATAAATTGCCAGGATTTTTCAAGTCAGCTGATTTATATCCAGTGAAGATCAGATCGTAGCTGGCAGGCTGCTTGAAGCTATATGTAGGTTGAATATTCCATTATCTTTTTGATGGCTTGTTGGTACCTTGCACAACAGAGATGGTAAGAGGACATTGTTGAATACAGATTCAAAATCAAGTGTCATCACTAAGGCAGAATCTGGAGCATTTTTAATTTCTATTAGGAACAGATACATAGAAAAGGTAATATAAGACTAAAATAAGTTACTGTGAAACATAATTTTCTCCCTCTTGGAAGTCTTCATAACAACAACTTTTCCTCTCCCAGCAATTACTGAATGTTGGACAAAAAATATAACTGGGTCTCACTGAAACTTCTGAAGACAGGGCCAAGTTGATTTTAGTAAGCACAAAAGGGGAGACGATTCTGAGGTAGGAGGAAAATAACAGAAAATAACTACAATGTGTATTACCATTAGATAAATTTGCAAGCTCGGATACTACTGGAGGGAATAACTGGAACAAGCAGATTTTCCAATATTTATGCAAGAACTAATGTGGAAAAAAACCTGTTTCCTCTATAAACAAAGACTAAATTTGACATAAATTTGTATTACCTCAGTCTGGTTCTCAAAAATATTATTGGAAGAACCATTTGGTATTTCAAGAGAAATATAATGATTTATTAAGTTATACATAATACAGTCATTATTGCTAGCTTGCATGTGTTAAAATATCAATAGTTGTTGACTTGCCTGTAATCAGATTGTCTATGATAATGTGAGAAAAAAAATCGGTAAGAATCTCCAGTTACTTAGACTTCTGACAAGCTGTAATTATGAGGTATGTGTGTAATCATTACTCTGCTTGGTTCCTCAGGAAGGAGGTGGAGAAAGCATTTTGATATTCTTCTGTCATGATTGTTTTTCTGTAGCTCAAAGGTACCTAAGGTCCAGAAGCATTACTACAGTCTTGAGACTATTCTATCTCCCCATGTTTGTTTATACTTGTTTCAGTCTTTGAGAGGAATGAGGTAATCTGTTTTGAATTGCTATTGTCCTTACATTTTCCTTTCATTCTGTTTCTGTTTGGCCGCTAGTTTATTTTCTAGTCTCTGCTTTTCAGTCTTTCTGGCTTTTCATTTTTTGATTTTTAGAGCCTTTTATCTGATCATTACACATTCTGTCTTGAGCAAACTATGAACTCCAAGCAAGGTTCAAATTCAATCAAGCTTTACAACTGGAGATGTTTTAATGATTTGTACACTAGGTGAAATAAACATTGTAGTGTCCATTGGGATAAACCTATCAGAGGGTAGTTTATTTTAGAAAAAATTACAACTTTATGGATGAAATTTTAAATTTTTTTTAGCATTTGTATCTTATGCCTTATTGGTGTGAATCAATAAGCTTACCAAAATGAAAGCAGACTGATTTTACCATTATGTATTTGGGATTTGCATATATAAATCAAACAACTTGTAGTGGTCTGGCGTGTGACATGTCTGCTTGCTCATGTAGAACAGAATACATGCATTTTTTAGCTTCTGTCCTGATAACATAAAAAGAGAAATCAGTAGATGAAAATATAATTCTGAATATTACTAGCAAAGTAAATGTAGCTAATACCTTCCATGTAAGGTATCTTCTGGCCATGCAAACACAAGAACTGCAGAAAATATGCTTTATGTTTTGAGTACATTTAGGTGCTGGCATCTGTTATAGTCAAACACAAGAGATACCTATAGTGATATCTATACTGAGAAACTGAATTCAGTAGACTAGTTTTAAGGTTTTACAGGCATATATATACACAGAGGGAAAAACGTAGGAGAAAAGAATTACTACCTATTTCTTTTGCCATACATTTGTCACATGTAGCCTATAGTCACACTTTTAAAAAGGTGAAACATTCCCATATGTTTCAGCTTAAAGCATTTTTTTAAAGTTTAACTTTTCAGACATCTTAATGTTTTTTACAAAATTGGATTCTTATTTTTTTTCTTTTGAAAGACCTCCCAAATACTTTTGAAGTCTGAACAGTTCCAGGTCTGACCCATTTTTTGGGGTCATAGTCTGACCTAAAAAGTCTTCTTTTTCTTGAACACTAGGAAGAAACTTCATGTGTTCTTTTTATTTTCACTTTCATCCTTACCTTTCTTCAGCATCACTTATGGTACTGAACTAAATTTATGATGTTGGCTATAACTACATTCTTTTATGATGAAACTTCTTTCTGAGAATATGTTCTCAGAAATATTAAGGAAGCCTGTTAATGTGATTTTTTGATTAAACAAGATGTTGATTCTCTTCCAGCCGCAATGGTGCTCTATCTTGTATTTATTTGAGAACAATAAGAATGCCCAGAAATAGAGCTTTGTGCAGTAATGAAATGAATCAGTACTACAGTCACTCTTACTGGTACAGAAGTATCTTACAGCTGATAGTCTGCAATAATACATTGCAGAATTTCTTTAAAGAAAAAGATAATTAAGAGCACATTCCTGTCAGGTATGGAAGAATTTCAAAAGGCTCAGAATTTTGAATGGAATTGATAGAAACTTTAAAATGTGTAGAAAACCTTTCCAGACTTACCTGAATTATCTGAGTGCTAAGAAACAGATTTCTTGTAAAGATTCTGGGCCACTAGATTGCTCAAAGTACAGACAGCAAAGGGTATGAGATGTTTTGCAGTTGATCTCTTACCTATGGAGAGAAATCTAAAAATAATTTAGACCTTTGTGAAGTAGTAGGTCTTGTTTGACTTTATTCTAGGTATGAAGAAAATTACTTTTATTTTAGCTGTAAGTGTTTGTTGCCTCCTGTATTATAATAGCTATAGAAAGCAAGCAATAGCTATGTTTGGGGTTTTTTAGTCAATTTTAAGAAAAAAATTCCATTTTCATGGATCTTAGGGCAAATTAATGAACATATTACAAGTGGCCCCACAGTTTTTTGCAACTCTAGCACTCCAGAAAAGTAGCCCAAAGAATATATTTGATTTCGTAACCAACTTTGCTAACACAATAAGATAAAAGTGTAATAGCTACTTCTGTCTCTTATGAAAGCAACCGCAACAATACTGATTAAGTCTTTGAAAAGAAAAGGGTATATTTTAATTAGATTTTTGTTTTCTGTTGACATACCAAAGGTTTAATTTTCGTGATTTTCTTCATAAGGTTTACCTTTCTCTAACCCGTGTATTGTCAGATGGATGCAGAACATCCCAGCGGCACAGTTTTACACAGCAATTTATCTGAATTGTGAAGATACAGTGGAGAAAGCCTCTAATGTATAAATTATTTCTGCTCATCAGAATGTTTTTGTTTTAGCTAATTTGTTATGTTTGAAATTACACACGCTGAAAATCTGATAGAGGTACCCCTGCTGCATTTAATCAGATATGGAATTATTCACTGTTGTTAAAAATGCTTGGGTTATTAACTGCCTTTAGGTGTTTCTGAATTGCTAACATTTTTCCAACATATTTGGCAAAGAACATCTGTTTACTGATTTCTCTCTGTTTAATGATACTGTAGTAAATCCACAGACCTAAACTAAACATTCATATGAGCAAAATAGCCATATAAGCTACATTTCATATATCATAGAAACAGTATTTTTTTTTTACAAAAATATTTCAAAAATGTGCTAGAACTTCTAAAGAGGGAAATTCTTTAAAGTTTGGGATTTCAGCATGTTTAATATCTAGTTCTACTTACTAATTAATCTATTTTATAATTGTTTATGTGTTCCTTGACATGGAAAAACTTAAACTTCAATCTGTAAAGTTGATTTGCTTTATGATTATTTAAAATCTTAATGCTAGAAGAATAAAAAGGAACCCTTTTTACTTTTGAACTCTTCAGCAAGGAGTTTTCTAGAAACCTTCCAATTTCTCCACATGGCGAACTGAAAATTCTCATTTGTGGAGCAGAATGCATTGTGATTTTTCACCTACTGAAATTGGAAGTAATTTATGGGAAGATTTAAATTAAAATAGTTAACATCTTATTTGGACAACATGCAAGCAGTTATGCCATGCTAAAAAAAGTAGAATAGTAGTTTTTACTTTCCAAGCCTTTTTTTGAAAAATGTCACATTTACTTAGATCTGTAGGACATCCCACCGAATAATAGAAATAAACTGTAATTCAGTTAATTTTTTTGTTACTATGGAAGTACTGTATTTATATTAATCACGGTAAATATGCTTTTTTCTTCTAAATTGATGAAAATAATTTTATTCCATTATAATTGGTACTGGGATTTCTACATGCAGCCATTGCCAAATGACAAACCAATTGTGTCAGACCTTACCTTAAGGCTCCTCACTACATCATCATTTACTGTTTTCTGTATTCATAAAATCAGTATAGAATAATTTATGTTTCAGTGACCTGGACACTGACAGGTCCTCCCCAATTTGGTGTCATGCATGAACCTGATGAGACTGCATTTTGTCCCACCTTCCAGGATAATTAATGCCAATAACTGTGCTAGCCCCAGCAATGTGCTGTCGCTGTCAACTGTATGGCAATCGAACTTAGAACAAATCATAAGAGTTCCATCAGTCTTCAGTCCATTTTCTATCCCACCCAACACTTATCTCACCATTTTGACTGTAAGAAGAGACTTGAGAGATCAAAGTCTGCCTAAGTCTGATCAGATTCGAACATAATTTTGACATTTTTGCTTCCAAAAATTGATCTCATAGGCTCTCTCAGGAACCATTTTCAGATGAAACTCAGCATATAAATGCAGGAATATAAATGCCCTATTTCCACCTCTCTGCATTTCTTCTTTAATCCAGTAGTTCAGTGGTTAGAAAGCATCTGGAGAAACAGATGATCTTCTGCCTAGAGAAATCCTCTTTTTTCCAGATATGTATTCTAAATTATAAACTAATATCCCAAAGCTGTGGGAGAGTGGGAAGAGTGCTTATTTTTATTCTTTCAGAAGAAAAGCTAATTCAATATACATTTAACAAGCAAAAGAAAACACTATATTGCATTACAATTAGACACCTCACTCTGAAATAGGGACATACGGATTTTAGTCATTAACCCAGTGCATATATATCATCAGATGTTTAAGTATTCACTTCAGGAAGGAATAGAGCATCAATATTCACATGCAGGTGAGTTTCTTAACATTGTGTTATGAAGTTATTCATGTGTTTCTTCACTGGTCTTCCCACTGAGTATGCAAAGAGAAGGGGAGAAGGACAGTGCAAGGAAAAAACTGGGCTCACATAAAGCCAAGACTTCATGGAATTTTGGAGAAACTTATGTTTCTTCACTTTGTTCGAAGGGGAAGTTTTCTTAAGAGGTGTAGACCTGGACTAACGTAGCAGAAGATTTTGCAGGAAGAGAAATGGGGTGAGCAATTCCAGCTGCTACCTGGAAATGTCATTCACAGAAGTCACTACAGAAATTATCACACCTCTCTTCACAGCAGAAAAGCTGATTTCCAGACCACAGGGGCAAAGTTAAACATAATTTTTTCCACATGCCGTGCTGTACAACTGTGTACCATGTTGATGCCTGAAGATATTCTTGGGCTACTGAAAACATTTACTGTATTTGAGACACAGAAGATGTAAGCACATCAAGTTAAGCAAAAGATAAAAAATAAACCAAACTCCCCTGTAGTCTGAACAAGTGTGGCAACCACTAAAAAGATAGTTTAAAGACAGGAATGGATCCTATCACTGGCTGAGTGCAAAGACTATGAATTATGTCAGTGATCCATTTCTTCTGAAGATGACAGCGAAGTGACTAAAGACACCCTTTTATCACCTTTTTGTCAGCATTTCTTACTAGCTACCTTAGGCTTTTTCTGACTCTTTATAGAGATTTTTCAGTGTATCTTCTCAAAACCCTTATCCTTCTATTGAAACAAAAATTAGGCAAATTCCACCAACAGACAGAAATCCATGGCCTCTTGACAAAAGCTTGGGGCTTTGGCATGTACTTCCCTAGTCTTGGCAGAACGATGAAAAGGACAAATGGATCTCAAACAGATATGTTTTAAGTCTTAAAGTGGCATGATTCTTTCTAATGTTTATAAAATACCGTTTTTTTTTTTTCCAAATTCCATTATCCAGATGTCATTTCCTCAATGCATTTCTTCTACTTTGAGAGATTGTTTCTGTGTAACTCTCACAGGGGTGGACAGGAGGATGGGGACTGCGGGAAAAAAGTCCTTCACACTCTAATCACGTTCGTGATCACTTGGAACCTGAAGGCACTTTAGTCTATGGGACTCAATGAAATACATCTCAGAGTCCTGAGAGAATTGGCTGATGTCATTGCCAAGCCACGCTCTATGATATTTGAAAAGTCATGGCAATCAGGTGCAGACCCAGGAGATTGGAAAAAGGGGAACATTGTATCCATCTTTTAAAAGGGTAGAAAGAAGGACCCTGAGAACTGACCTGTGGGTCTCTACCTGGAAAGAGCATGGAAAAGATCCTCCTGGAAGCTTAGCTAAGGTGCATTGTATTGGTTTTATACGGCTCGGTTTTTGGTAGCAGGGGAGCCACGGAGGTGGCTTCTGTGAGAAGCTGCCAGAAGCTTGCACTATGTCTGGCAGAGCCAATCCCTGATGGCTCTGAAGATGGATGTGCTGCTGGCCAAGGCTGGGCCAATTCAAAATGCTGGTAATGCCTCTGTCAGAACACATTAAAGAAGAAATCAGAACGAAGTTTGTGGCACAGTTGTAATTTTCCAGACAGAGAAGAGGAGGAGGTGAGAACATGTGAGGGAAAACAACATGGAGACACCAAGGTCAGTGAGAAGGAGGGGCAGGAGGTGCTCCAGGCACTGTAGCTGAGGTTCATCTGCAGGCCGTGGGGATAACCATGGTGAAGCAGCTTTGCCCTTGCAGTCCATGGGAATCCATGGGGGATGCAGAGTTCCACCCACAGCCCATGGAGGAGGTGCCCATGCTGGAGCAGTGGATGCCTGGAGGAGGCGGTGATCCTGTGGGAGAACCATGGAGAGAGGGGCCCTGCTCCCAGGTTAGAGCATCCTGTCCTTGGAGGACTGAACCCTATGGAAGAATGACCCATTCTACAGCAGTTTGAGGGGTACTGCTGTCTGTGGGATGGACTCATTTTGTAGCAGTTTTGGGAGAACTGTTGCTTGTGAGATGGAGCCATGTTAAATTTCAGGGAAAACTGTCTCCTGTGGAAGGGATCCCACAGTGCAGCAGCGGATGATAAACTGACCAAAACCCCCATTCCCTGTCTCCCTCCACTATCAGTGGGAAGGAGAGAGAGGTTGGGGGTCGGGGGAGTAAAAAGGTGTTTTAAGGGCTTCTTAAGCAATATTCATGTTGAGGAAGCACACAATTTTACTTCTCATTTTCCTATTCTGACCTTGTTAGCAATACCTCCACTTTATATCCCTAAGTTCAGCCTGTTTTGCCCTTGATGGTAATTGATGAGTGTTTTTGCCCAGTCCTTATCTCAATTCATGAACCCTTTGTTCTATTTCCTCTCCTTTGTCCAGTTGCAGTGGAGGGTGAGTGAGCAGCTTTTGTGGGTGGCTGGTATCCAGCCAGTGTCAAACCACGACGCACATGGAGATGAACAACCGTTATCTCTAAAATCTCTCTTCTTCCACAACCCTATAACTTGAATTTAGAATCTATAATAGTGTCTACCGAATCAATTTTAAGCAGTCATTCTGGAGATTTTATGGGGAGTTGCATTTTTTAATCAAGATTTTTTTTAAATCAGTATCAATACTATGCCCCATTTGAATGCTTTTATAGCTTTTGCTTAGAAAATTATAAGATATTGTGACTCATCAAACATTTAAGATTTCCACTCTAAGTTTGTTTCCAAAAAACTGTCAAATAATAACAACAGACGGAACTATACTTGGAATTTAATCTGCATTTAAAACCAAAAGATGAATCAAAGAAACAAAAAGCACAATATTGTTTCTAGTGTTTCTAGTGTTTAGCTCAATGTTATTTCAGAATCATTAAGCTCACTTAAAACTGCACATTGTTTCTTGTTATGGTCTTGTTTCCAAAGAAAACAGGGTAAATATTAGTTTCCATTTTTTGCAGTTTTTGACAAGTTTGTATAGTATTTTCAATGATATAATGTGACTGTTTATCTGCACTTTGAAGAGTACAAATATTTACACTGTTTTCCAAGCATCATTTTTATTAGCAAGGCTGATGCTCTTGCTAATTGAATAATACTTAATGCAAATATAACATTACAGGATGTCATCAAAATTTGCAGTATCTGTCCTGAATCTGATCTCTTAAAGGATGAATCTATGTTTTTATATATATTTCCATCTAGCCTAGCAAAATTAGCCTAGCAAAATCTTCTTTTTTTTTTTTTTTTTTTTTTTTTTTTTTTTTTTTGTTGCAGCTTTGGGGCATTATTGCCATGAAAATTTTAAGGAGTGAGTATGACAAAGTATTTTTCTGACTATCTGGAATTCTTAAAGAAAACAATAAATTTCATTTTCTGTAGAAACTGGAACACGAAGTTACTTTAATATACAAATATTTTTCTTGTTTTTAAATAAACTAGTTTATTCTCATTTACTTACTGATATTTCTTTGCTGTAACTTCTAGATTACAGTTAGCAGCTTGTCAAAGGGCATGTGAGAAATTACTTCTGCTGGAAGTAATGGAATACCTAATAGCAAAAATGAAAATTAAAGAGGTGAAACAGAAATAATAAAAATAGAAATTAGGAATAATGCTGTGCAAATAATAACAAAGACTTACAAATATGTGCAATAGAGGGAATTAATAAGTCTGTTTTTATATGTTACAGTAGCTATGAAAAACCAACCAAACAAAAAACCCCAAACAATAAATAAAACCCAAGAAAACCAGTAAAAAGATCAGAAATCTGAGGCTGTAAATTACTCGACTGATTTAGAAAACCACTGCTTTGGGAGGAGGGGAGAGTACTTCTGTCACTCAGATTTCCAGTTCTAAAAACTCTAAGCATACCTGTAATGCCATTGCTTTAAGCATTCTTCATCAGCTGAATACAAAATGTGAAATTTTGTGTACATTTCATGTACGAAATTTGTACATGAAATTTGTACATGAAATTTGTACAAATTTCACGAAATGTGTACATTTCACATTTTCATTATTAAAAGTATTTTAATAAGTAGTTCCTTTTTGCATATTTATTAAAAGATGCATATGAAAAATATATCCACATTTACATATTTATAAATATAATATAGAAAATAATATATATGATACATGTTCTTTTACTATTTCCATGTTGTTTTTAGACCTTGAGGAATCAGAAAATCAGAAAGTAAAAATTTTGTGTGGCAAAAAATTTACCAGGGATTTCTTGATCAATGCCTGGAAAAACATCAGTGATAAGATTTAAAAGAACACTAATCTACATCTAAAGTAAAAGATACCTTGATGAGTAAAGGCCATTTGTTTTCTGAAAATATATGCTCCAAAATATTTTAATGTTGGCATAACTGAAAAATAGAAATCTCCCATGGGAAAATAGCAATATTCATGTTGAGGAAGCACACAATTTAACCACATGGGTGGTGACTGCAGTTGACTACAGCTAGCAGTATGAATGGAACCATCTTTTGATGATGTATAGCAGGCTCTAACAAACACCACTGAGTTTTTGGTTAAACATGCAAAACTGATTCCTGATATTCTCCATGGTGCAGTTACATATATCTTGCAGTACCATGAGCAAATGTTATTCAAGACCATCAGCACAAAAGTACAGCTACATGTTTTAGATCTTTTGCTTGGATGTCAGAAACAAAGAAAATCAATTATGTGGCAGAAAGTGTCTGTGAAGAGTATGGCAAGAGTCAAGGAAAACACATCTGTAAAAACCAAGTTTTCTGTCTTTTTGACCTTACTGACATTATGTCCCAAGGCATCTCTCAGTACATGAGCTGGATTTGTCCATGAGATACTCTATTAACTTGTTACACTATGCCAAGTGGATGAAAAGAAACCTTTTTCTTCCCATTTAAGGATGTCCTTCTAGTGTATGAATGGCATTTCTTCTCAGGAAATTTGACCTTTCACTTTTACAGTGAAGGTCCACCTTTTGTCTGCTGGAAAATCATTTACACCACTGGCAGTCAATAATTATTTCACTGGACTCTTAGTGTATTTGTCTGGCTGTGTAGTGGAAGATGGATGCTTAAGAAATCATTGGAAAGTGCACTTTACATATAAACTTTAGGAACATTAGGAATCCACCTCTTTATATTCTTTCCCTGTATTTGATAACGCCTTTTTTCGTATACAGAAACTTTTGCATATAGCTATCAGCTTTATACTGCCGAATAAAATACCTTCTATAAACGTTATATCAACTAGCTTTTGAGCACTTAGTGTGAAGTGAGTCTTGCTCCACGGACCCATTTGAGATCTCTCTTGTTCTTGTAAAATATTGAGTTAATATTTTTTTCTTGTATTTAATAATTAAATTTAGGTAAAATGAAGTGTGCTAGATTAATCATGCTAAAATGAAAATATTTTGTTTATGATATCAGTATTTTGAAACTTCACTGTTGCCAAAATATATCCTGTGAGTGAGAAGGCCTGCTTTTCCAGATCACTAGGTAATGAAAAGGTTGGTGATATTTTCTTCCATAATTACCCAGACCTGACTGGGAAGAAAAATGCAGAGGTTTTTTGCAGTGGTTGAAGAGAAATAAAATATATTAAGAATATTTCAAAAAACCCTGCATAAATGAGAGCAACATCTATGGCAAGAATAATAAAAGAAGGAATGGTGTAATTTTAGTACACTTAGAAGCAACAGTCTGTATTAATTAAACAACTACAGTCTGGGAATTTCAAAGGATTGCCACAAGCAAATTGACTGTTTCAAACATTTTTCCGTTGTCACATAAAATCTCAACCACTAAAACCCTGCACCTTACGTATATCTTTTCCTGGTTCAAATTCTAACTATTAACAAAATAAAATGATTAGTGAATATTTGACCTGGTTTTGGCCAGAACAGGGTTAGTGTTTTGCAATTTTTTGCCACGACCCTGCTATTATTTGATTACCACCTCATGGCAATAATGGGGACAGGGGAAAGGGACTCTCACTTCTGAAGAGACGAGTGTTCTGTCTGGTTGGGAGAAAAGGTGGTAGAGAAGAGCAGATTGGTATTTGTTTATTGTTGTAGGCTTTTCATGTAAATAATTTCTTTGTCTTAAACTTTTTGTATTAATATTGTTGCTGTCACTGGTTTTTTCTTCCCTCATTGTTGATTCCAGTTAAGTGTTCTTAACTCAACTTGTGATCTTTGCCTTTTGTGCTTCCACTGGGAGGAGGAGGAGGAGGAGGAAGTGAACAGCTGCGTGGTTTAAGCAGGAGAGCTAAATTGGAGAATACCATTCCAGAACCAGGATAATACTGCAGACTCTGGCTGTAGATCACAAATATTATCAGTTTGGTAAATTTTAATGCCTGGGAAGGGTATAGAAATAGTATTGCTTGTGATAAGAATATAGATCAGCCCATAGGGAATGGGGTGAAGTTTTCATAGCCAATTTTTTGGATTTGTGTCTGACCTTCAGTACAGATGATTACAGAACGGGAATCACTCATGATGATGGAACAGATATTAAAGGTTAAATGTAGCACAAAAACATCCTTTTCTTAAGACTGACTCTTATTAACAGGATTATAAGTTATGTGAACTTTCTCTGGCAGCATATTCAACTTGGGAAATAAACTAAAAAGAGAGATGCATGTAGAAATTTATCCCTTTTGAACCACTGTTTCTTCAATTACATGTAAAATATCTATTAAAATAATATTTATTATACCCTAAAGATACAATGAAATATGGTTTAATGACTATGAATTTAAAATGTAGCTTTCTCTTTGCCAAGGGTGCAGTACTAATATGGGCACTGTAAATTTTATTGCAAGGAATACCCCTATGCCTGTATGGGGATGGAAGCATAGCCTATTTGGCCTTCTTGCTCTTCACTTTTTGCAATATTTCAGGAACCTTTCTTAAATTCTTATGTCACTTAGATCTCAATTTGATTTATTCTTTTATTTTCTTTTAAATCTTGTTTCTCAGTTTTTTGGTTTGGAAAATTTTGGGGTTTTTTTTTTGGTTGGTTGGTTGGTTGGTTGGTTGGGGTTTCTTTTAATTCCTGCATCTCAAACAAATTTCCTTTTACTTATAGTTAGAACTGTACTCAGCTGTTCATTAAGTACCTGCAGTTAGCACCAGTCAGTGATTTACTGTAATAGTAAGAACAGAATAAACACTTAGTACAAGAAATGTGATTATAGAGTCAAATGTGACATCTGGAAATCTTCATTCTTGTGATTGATTACTTTGTAATGTGCCTTCGTTGCATCTCAAATTGAAACTTTTTCTCTAAAGATGGAGAAAGCAAAAAGTCAGAGCTTTTCTAAAATTTTAATTTTTATGCAGCTGAAACAAACTTTTTATACACAGTGTATACGTGGAAATAAAAATGTTTGATATGAATCATTAGTCAAAAATCAAGCCATTATATTTAATGTGTAACTTAGTTCAAAACTAAATATTCTCATGTTTCATTTAACCCTTGTAAAAATCCTCCATCCAGTATTTTCTGAATAAGTTAAATACCAAATACATATTTTCTTACTTATTCTGTAACACTTAAATATGAGTTAGATTCTTCATGCTATAATCTCATTTAAATCTGTGCCTATAAAATCATGTCTACACTTTGCCATACACTGTTGGATCCTCAAAAGCTTGTTTACTGTGATGGTGGTTGGATATGCACTAGAAATATGCTATTGGTAAGAACTGCAATATTTCAAACTTTTCTGTTTTGTTTATGCAGGCCAAGTAATTTTCTGTTATTTTCTGTTACTTTATTGCCACTGGAATAAAAGTAATGTGAAAGCATTTACTCTGGCTGTACCTTTTAATTCATCTCTATGCATTCACATCCCAGAGTTTTCAGCTACTTCTTTCAGAAACTGTTTTTCTGTTTACATTTCTCTGCACTATTATCATTATAACATGATTATTTCATACTGCATTCAAGTATACCTTAATCACTGCATAAAAGGGTTACATAACATTTTTGTAATTTGTCTCTGGCTGAAGATCAGCTTTTCTAGAAAATGCACTTAGTGTTCAATTTTGGATTAAAAATTAAAGGACCACAGTTCTACAAATTAAAATGTTTTGATAATCATCCTGCTGCAGTTTCTGAAACAAAGGTCTTGAAAAAACATTTTTCTGATCTATCTTGCAAACTCTTCCTTTTAGCTACTAAGGCAAACTAAATATGCTAACTGTAAGAAAAAACAAATACTAGTATAACTATCTTAACAAGTCAAAAAGATTCAAAAAGTTAATAAACGAAGATACTGACAGACAATATTTTTGTGAACAAAAAAATAAGAACCTGGTTCCATTGTAATGCAACAGAATCTGCTACATCTTTTGCACTAAGAAATTTATAATGCAAATGCGAACAATAAGTACTAGAGAAGGAGGAAAAGTCAATAACAGTCAGTTATTATTAATTCAAATCCTTCAACATGAATGCCTAATCTGATACATAGTACTGCTTTCAAAGATATCAAGTGCCAGCAAAGTTCCATTAAAATTGAAGGTGTTCAGTAAAATGGGAGGTCAAGTTTGCTTGATATAGATTGATTTAAATATTTAATGTAAATATATAGCTTCTAAAATTTGGTCTAAATAGAATGTCACTTTGTTATAAAAAGAATAAGAAGAACAAGAGGAAAATAGAGTAAGACGTATGTGTGTGAACCTCTATATAATTGGCCTAAAACCTGTTTCTTCAACTGTCAACAATCTTCTACTCCTCTTTTATGATTAAAGTTAGGAATTTTCAGAAGAAGGCTTGAAAATTTCAGGGGACATTCAAGACACAAAATCTCTGATAAAAAAATCTATGTTCTTACAGACCATGCTATGATTGTGACATTTTCTTTTATTTTCTATTACCTGTGTGAAAAGGGAAGGTTTCAGGATGTCACATGGCTGAAGGAGTATCTGGATATTAAGTACATGGTATTTATGGAGTTACTTCTCTGTGAATCTGTCTTGTTGATAGAACATTCTACAGCCAAAAAAAACCTGTGTGTCCATAAGGTGGAGAATGAGTCAAGGTTACTAATTAAAATAAAGACCCAGTCATGTTAGGAAAACTGTTATGTGTTTGATAATCAGAAAGCAGATGATAGAGTCTGTCAAGAATCTAATTCTTGTCCCAGAGGAGATGCTCTACTGGGCATCAGTGAGGAATAAGGAAGCAATAGCACTTTAGGGAATATCAGGGAAATGCCTGTTAGTCTTCCCAAAGGAATTAGGGAGCATGCCTCCCAAAAAGTGAAGAGGTCAACAGCCCAGCTGAAGTGCCACCACATCAGTGCACACAGATGGGTCGTGAACAGGAGTTGGGAACCATGGTGAAATTAGAAAACTCTGATTTATTTGCTATCGCAGGAACATGGTGGAATGAGTTAAAGGACAGGAGCACTGCAATTTAGGGCCACAAGATTTTCAGAAGAGATAGCCGGGGAAGGAGCGGTGGAGGTGTTGCTCTCAATGGTAAGGGAAGGATAGATTGTGAAGAGATGCCTCTGAGTAACAGCCATGAATGGGGTGAGAGACTGGGTAAAAATCAAGCACAGTACCTATAAAGGACGACTTCATTCCTTAGTTACAAGCTGTCTTGCAAATAAACAGACGGTAAATGATGGTAGGGGTAAAGGGATAACTGGTCAGTGTTACTCTGGTGCTCAGGATCAACTCAAACTTAATTTTCTCTTCCCTTTAAAATGGTTTCATAATGAAGAAATTTAATGGAGATAATGTGAGACAAGTAGACATATGCACCATTTTACATCATTTCTGAGAAAAAGTATAAACGCTAATATCAGTTTGTAGTTTTATTAGGAATTTGTTGATTATCCTGGATTTGTTTCAGTTAGGTTTCTAATGAGTAAGTCATGTAGGACATTCATTTTTAAAAGAAATCAAAAGACAACATTCTATTTTTTAGAAACAGAAGAGATTTTCCATAATTTATAGCTAAATACTTATATAAAAGGTTCTGAATTTTCTGACTCTTAATCAGTTTGCAGTCAAAAATGTTAACAATATTGTTATTCTTAGTTCATGAAACCTGGAAAAAGGGGGGTTGAGGGTTAATTATTATTTTTTTCATGCTTGAATGATGACACTCTTAATAGAAAAAAAAACTATAAGAAAATAGAAAATATAAATTGCATAGTTCTGGGAAAACATAGCTTTCCTAACAAGTTTAGTCCCACATTTATAAAACAATTTACTAAAACATTAACTTAAACTAAATTGTTAAAAGAAAGAGCAAGCATGTGTTTGAAAGAACGTCTCCTGCATAGATGAGGAGAGAAAAATTTCTATACACAAATACAGAGTTTAATTGCTTCTCTGAATGACTTGTAATAAATTCTGCAATATAAACTGTGAATAGCGTAGTCATTCCAATTTTTTTTTCATTCTACTGTTACTAGATAATGGCATTTCACAATTTTCAAAGTAAGACTTCATTCTGAAAATAATGTGAGCTTCTGATGCAACATGCTTCTGGAGGCTGGTCATGTTATAAGTGTTAGAAACTATAACATAATAGGGAAGCTGCCCAGCAGTTGTCTATAACTACAGTGATGATTTATTCAAGAAATTATAAAAATTAACAGCTTGCTACCTATTTTTCTTTTCACTTGTACGTATTCAATTTTCTGTTTATTTAAATGAACTTGATTTAATTTGAGAGGCTTTAATTTATCTCAGAATTGAGAAGCAAAATTAAGAGGCAGTAAAGTTAAAAAACATGATGTTTTTAACTAAGAGTTGTAAAAAATTTAATTTATGGCATCTGACAAGTAAATGACTTCACCCTCTTTTAATTCTCATAGTTTGCCTGTGTTATTAATTTTGAAGTAAGTTTCTCTTACTGTGCACAACAGAATATTACCACATAGTATGCATCATATTTTTTGTCATCCAGAAATTATGTAAAAAAAAAAAGAAAAAACAAAGGCATAAAATAGAAAGAAGAATTAAATATGAAACATAAAATCACCTAACACACTCAATTTATCCATGTTCTTTTAAACAAATCAGATTAAAACTTGGCTGAAGATTGGCTGTGAAGGCACCTCATTTAATAGATGTCTTAATTATAATTTACTTTTTTAAGGGAAAACAGAGAACAACAAAGTAGTTATAACCATAATGTATGGCAAAAGTTTGCCAGAACTGAATGATATTAGTATACAAAGAGAAAGGACAAGTAAAGTGAGAAAACAAGTTTGTAAAAACCTAAAAACCCCAAAACATTCTATAGGTGATCTAGGTTGTATTGACCCCGCCTGAGCAGAAGAGAGTGCTTTAAATGATTGTCTGTGACTGTCCAACTCTTTTTTTCTTATCTATGAGCAACTGTCCTGGTTTTGTCTGGGATAGACTTGGTTTTCTTCTTAGTAGCTGGCACAGTGCTGTGTTTTGGATTTAGTATGGGAATAATGTTGATAACACAATGATTCAGTTGTTCCTAAGAAGTGTTTACCCTGAATCAAGGATGTCTCAATGTCTCATGCTCTGCTGGTCTGGAGATACACAAGAAGCTGGTGGGTAGCAGAGTTGGGACAGCTGAAGAAAACAGGCCAAAGGGATGCCCCAAACCACGGACTTCATGCCCAGTCCATAAACTGGGGGTAGTTGGCTGGGAGGGGCTAATCACAGCTTGGGCATGGGATAGGCATCTGTCAATGGGTGGTGAGCAATTGCTTCAAGCATCATTAGCTTCTCTTGGGTTTTGTCCCTTGCTCTTTTTCATTATTTTTACTATTTATTATTCTCAATTGTAGTATTCTTTAGTTTATTTTCTTTGAGTTACTAAACTGTTTTCATTTCAACGGACAGGTTTTGCTTTCTTTTCCAATTCTTCTCCTCATTCTACTTGGGGTGTGGAGGGCAGTGAGTGGGCAGTTGCATGGTATTGAGTTGCTGACTAGGATTAAACCACCACTGGAACATAAAATTAAGAAATATTAAAACTGTAATGGCACTAGAAACTATCAGTATTACCATTGATGTATTTGGTAGATTGACAGCATTATTATGGTTGGTTGAGATATGAGCTTAAAGAAGGTATTAAAAGAGATTTAATAACCCATGATATATTTTATTTTAAAACAAACTTTTCAATGCATTCAAATAACTAAGAAGTGTTTCAATAGAAAGAAACAGAATATATGTATATATAGTCTTAAATGTTTTCAGCTATTTTAAACAGAAACGGAAAGACTATTATTACTCCTTTATTACAAAGACAGATGAAAATTATACGACTGAAAACTAAAATAATTTTCCTCTCTATATCAGCATTACTTTGAAAATCTATCTGAATTCAGAAACTTGCAGACTCTTTGCCTAAATGACATAACTGATGCATTTTGGAAATAATGAGGTTATAACAAAAAAGTAGAAGGGAAAAAACCCCAGAATTTATTGTCTGGCCATCAAATGCTCTCTTTATATTTTGTCAAGAACAAATTTATGTGCTTATGATCGTCAAACAGAACTGCTTGCTTTCTTTGGACCTGCAATGCAGTGCTTTGGTACAGTAGTAGTCTCCTTGGTGTCAGAAATGTGTCTTTGAAAATCCTGCCTCCACAGCATGTGCTTTTCCAGGCAGTTTATCATTTCCCACAGTTAATCAATCTTCTAGAAACGATGCAGCTATGAACACTCCCCAGGAACTTTATAGGTATGATTCTCACATGTTGAACTTGTTTGCCATTGTTCGTCCTGCCCACTGTGCCTGCTGTGCTGAAGTTATTTCAGTCTTGTCCCTGGGAGTCAACAGATGATCCGAAACAACCGAGTAAACCAAACAGTTCAAAAAATTTTATTTCTTGAAGTTCCAGGAATGTTTGGTAGTAGTTTGAAAAACCACCATGGGAAAAAAAAATGCTTGCTCTTGATTTTACGGCAACTTCAACAATTGAACTGAATTCCTTATTTCCAGGTAACACTCTAATTTATACTTTTATAATAAAATGGAGTCATGGCGTTTTACATAAAAGAACATCCTTATTATACTTGGTTTTGCCAGTTTTCTTGGAGGCATGTCTGTAGAATCCCAGAAAATAAGGGGCTAATTTGTTTGTCTGAATAGCCAGATGGCTGCAAATCCAACCAAGGGCAGCTATAGCAGATAAGAATTGGTGGTAACAGAGCTGAAGACTGTTGGTATTAATATGCAGTGAGAAAAAAATGGAGCTTTGATTGGAGACAGGAGCCAGATGGATGTACAGCAGCACTTCGTGGAACAAACATCCTTGTTCTAGTCCACAGGGACACAGTGAAAAAAAAGACAACACAAGATCAGGAATGAGGCCAAGAAGCAGGCATGGACTGCAGAGAGGGATGAAGACTACAAAAGACCCCTGAAATCTTCTGACCTATTTCCAGAATGGACTGAGCACAAAAACTAATCTGCATAGCAAATGAGGAACATATCTTCAGGGTGGAGAAACTTATTCATAAGAAATCATCCATCCCCAAGCCCAGGTGATGCTGGGGTGCTGAACCTCCCATCAGCAGGATCAGTTCTGGAACCAGACCTGGTGACTTCCTTCCTTCCTTCCTTCCTTCCTTCCTTCCTTCCTTCCTTCCTTCCTTCCTTCCTTCCTTCC
>VZTZ01028744.1:15353-100285 GCA_013400955.1 Drymodes brunneopygia | reverse complement strand
TTCCTTCCTTCCTTCCTGCCTTCCTTCCTTCCTGCCTTCCTGCCTGCCTTCCTTCCTTCCTGCCTTCCTTCATACCAATTTCCATGTCAAGTGGGTAATTTACCAATAGAACATTCTGATTCTGGATCCTCAGACTTCTATCATTCCTTTTGACCATGAGCATTTACAAATCTTAAGTACTTTCTTGTTTCTTAGGGGTGAGATGTCACAATGTCCTCTTGCATCGAAACTTTTAGTTTAAAATGTTCCCTCCTACCTGGTTTTTTAGGGTCATTAAAGTATATTGACCTTTGCCTCGCTGTGTTTCCTTTGTTCTTCAAGGAAAATGGGAACTTATAATGATGAGTTAACAATTGCACACAAAAATATCTCAGTTTAAGAAATTACTTTCTGCCTCTCTTACTCAACCACTAGGTTTCACCTCATCCAGACTGAATTCTAAAATGAGTAGCAAGGTCTAACATGAGAGTATAAAATATTTCACAGCCCGTTCAAACCAAACAGTAATGTCTTGGTTTGAATAGAAACAACTCCTTGTCAAGAAGAGTTAGTGGTAGTGCAACTTGCTTCATCAATTAACTGGCATATCAAAAAATGAGGAATGTTGTTCAAAAGTAATTTGTTGTTGACTGCAGGCACCCCAAATGATCTCCAATATGAGCTTTGAAAATTAACCTTGAAGATGAACTGTGAACATCTCTTGCAGTATTTGTCACTCTGGCTTCATACAAAAAATAGACACTTAGACATTTTCTCTTCTGTAATTAACATCGTCCAAATATATGTTTTCAAGGGCTTTAAGTTCAACTTCAGATGCTTTTTGCAGGAGTATCTCTACTAACTCCATTATTATTATTTCCATTTTATACCTAAACAAGAAGACTTTAATAATTATCATGACTTTTTGTAGGCAGTTCTACATAACTAACATGTTAAACAGAAACATATAAAATTACTTACATTTTCTGTTTAGCTTTTTCTCAAGATCTTCAGTGTAATTCTTTTTTAGATAATTTGCTGCTGGTGTTTGCTGTAGGTATTTATCATCTTTTTATACCTTGGAGATATTTACAAAATACCTTTAAGGTAATATTTCAATTTAGGTAATATTTAGTGTATTGTTCTTCTCCATATCATGAATGAAAATGTAAACATATCTAGCACCTGTCACTACAGCATACAGAGAAAATCCATTCAGATCAATCCAGTTGTTGGAGGACTGTAAATGTCAATTTGTGATATTTTTCAATCTGTAAAGCAAGTTAACGTATTCCTATTATTATTGCAAACACCTCAGTAATTTATATATCAGCATTATTTCTCCTATGCTCTGGCCGCATTTCTTTCATTCAGCTGGTAGCTCTGTAATTGCATTTAGAATGTTCACCTGCCACGTCTTGTTCTCTTTGGGCCACAGTGGTTACACCTCACAGTTTGTTTTCCATGGAGTTTTATAGTTTGGAAGGAAGATTTAAATATGAAAATGTTAAAACTAATATAAATTTTTACTAGAATTTTAATTTATTATTAATTAGCTGGCCAGATACATGGGGATTTCACAGAGGAAGTCAAATAATTGTCATGTACACTAAATGCATCTGCTAAATCCATTATCATCAGGAATATGATGATTCTGACTGGTTTGAATTCAGATTGTGAAGGTATCTATATTCACTAGGTTTAAGAAGAGTATCAGCAGGACTTGCACAAGGCAGAGAGAAAAAGGCAATGCTTAGAAAAAGACAAATCATATTAGATTCTTCCCAAATAACCAGACAACAGTTGAGTATGGTGTCACTGACTAACATTTTGTCAGGGTAAAATGTGGCTGTAAACTAGGATATTTCATGTGGCTTTTGTAAAACTCATCTTTTTAAAAGACAGCAGATTCACTTGGTTACTGTCACATCTGCTATAAGAAGGCAGTCTTATGCCTGTGGCTCTTGCTATACTTGTGACTAAAGGAACTAAAACAAAAAGAACAGCAGACTTCCTTGTTCTTTCTTCAAAGAGACATTCAGAAAGGCTATGTCTGTAAATTGTCCTAGAATATAATCTTTCTACACCCAAATTCATTTTGATCTCTTTGTTACATAGAGCAGTCTGCTTCATGTATCTACCACTGAGCTGCTTTCTGATGATCAGTGTAGTGTTTTAAGATCTTTTTTTCTGTATGAAAACAAATGTTGATTCACTTATAAGGATCAGGCATAAAAGTACTGGAGCAAATCTAGACTTTATTTCTTTGGGTTGAGACACTTGATTAGGATGAAAAAGCTTAATAACTCTAGCATAACGCAGAAGCAGCAGCATCTGAATCGAGAAGCATTTGCTACAACTAATTCAGAATCTCCAAGTATATGAAGTGTATTTGCCTTTTGTAAGAAAGAGCACATCTGTTTCCCTGGGTTTTTTCCCCTAAATTGTTTATAAACTGTGTTGAGCTACTTCTGTCAAGACTGAGTAAGGCTCAAGTGAGGCAACAATTGAATCCTATTATTTTGGTATAATAACTCTTCTTTCCCTCTAGCGAATCTTATCAGTCTCTCCCAGTCACCAGTGTCAGTTAGTGTTAGCAGCAAGAGAGTCACATTTTCCACATGGTATGCAGACCTCTTCAGCAGACAGCCACAGCATATATCTGTGTTGCATGAGTTATTCTTCAAATCAATAGCCAGAAGAGATGAGAGCTTTAAATATTAAGGCAGTTATGTCAGCACACTGCATCTCAGCATGAAAGCTGAGAGCCTGACAGGTTTGGTTCTCTATGGTTTCCAGCCACTTTCTCACATAAATACAAATTTTAAAGTGGCGGGCTTCTGTTTAGTTCAGGTTTTTTGCAAATTTTCTTCTTCCACAAGAGCTTTCTCTCTTGTCTCTGTTTTCTGTTGTCTTCTTCCTAATAATTCTTACATTTCACAGTCCAATATTTCCTCTGGAGAAATTTCTATGAGCAGTTAATCATAGAATCATAGAATAGTATGAGTTGAATGGGACCTTAAGGAGCATTTGGTTCCAAACTCTGCCATTGACAGGAACACCTTCTACTAGACCAAGTTGCTCAGATCTGCATCCAGTCTGGCCTTAAAAAATTAGAGGAGAGCTACAAAGCCAATTATAGGGATGGAGCACCTCTCCTACAATGAATTGGATTTGTCCAGCCTGGATTTTTTCAATTTTCAGGGAGAACTAATTGTGGCCTTCCAGAATCTGAAGGGATCCCAGAAGAAAACTGGAGAGAGACATTTTACATGAGCATGTAGTGAAAGGACAATGGGAACGGCTTCAAACTGAAAGAGAGTGGATTTAGTTTGGATATTAGGAAGAAATTCTTTACTGTGAGGGTGATGAGGCACTGGAACAGCTTGCCCAGAGAAGTTATGGGTAATAAGAGAATTGGAAAGAAAAAAAAGAAAGTTCAAGGATGCAGCCTGAGAATAGTTATTGTCTCATTCTCACATTTTCTTTCTTCTTTCCAAATGCAAGATAAGTAGCTTTTAAGCATAAATCCTAGAAGCATCTCTATCTGAGGGTCTTTCTCTCCTTGTGTGTGTGAAATCTACCGCTTATTAAAAGAGTTTCAAGTATCTTATTTTAATTCTTTGTTGTTAAATATGTTGTATTAATGTTTTTTGATGGACTAAATAATGCAATATTTTCAACCAGTTCTAATTTACATGTAGGTCAATGATTTTTTAATAAGAGTTTAGTTGTTTTGGTTTAATATTATTTTTTTTAAAAAAGAGCATTTATATGCATTTCTTTCCATGTAAGTTCCTCCTTTCTAGATCTTTTTTAAGATTAATAAATTTCAAAAATACCATTAAAATTGATGACAAAATTGATATTGATAAAAGATCTTCCCATTTAATAATTGTATGACAAAGCTTTTGTACACGTAGTTTTCTTGTTATATTTTTTGAACCTTTTCAAAGCAAATTTTTAAGCTTCTTCTCATAAGCCATAAGAACTATTAGTGTGTTCTTTTAAAGGCAGGAATTCAATTCTTGGTATGTCTTAAGAGTGAAAAAACACTTCTCTGCTCTCAGAAAAATTATTAAAATCAATTGGACTGCTTCCTCCATCAGCTAAACTTAATATAGGCAAAAGGATTTCTAAATCAAGCAAATAGTCAGATCTCAACCAAAACAATATATAAGGACCCTGACACATAAAGCAAGTACAGTAGAAGTTTACACTATCATAACTCTAAAACAGAAATCTAGAACACCAAAACTGAAGTCTTTGACAGAGTGTATCCCCTTTTCCTAAAATGGCCATTAGTTATTCCCAGATCTGCTTTCCTTGATACACCACTGGTTTCATTCTGAAACTCAGTTTTACTTTTTTTAGGATTATACTCTGTGATGCTTGGGTATATTTAACTTAATTGCTAAATGATTGTCATTTAATAGGTAACTAATTGGCATTGTCTTAACTGCATTAATAATACACACTAGATGTTAATAAAGGTATTTGAGTTAAATTCCTAAATTTAATTTTAAGTATGTGCAGGATTAAGTGTCCAGGTGCTTTAGGAAAAGAAATCATTAGAGAGATTGGATAACTGCAGTTTTAAAACAGGTGGCCATAAACAGGTAAGCAAGTTCTAGCCCACAAAATTCTTCTCCTCATTTAACTTTGTGAATATACATGTCTAGGGACAGGTTTAGACTGGAGTAATTCAAGGACTGTATGTGGCATGGAATGCAACATTATTGCTTTGCCCTGTTGACACCGGCTATGATAAGAAAGAACCAAGCATCACTCTTATTAATAAATAGGCCCAAGAACCCACAGAAATAATTCTTCCCTGAAAGGGACCAAGTAATATCATGGCTGGATTGTCTCTGTACATCTGACCAGCTGGCATGGAGTATCTCCACAACTCTACCCCCTTTTCCTTCACAAGAAGAAAACAAAGGTGGAAAAACGCAGCGCTGTGTCTGCCAATTAAGTAATCCTTTAAAAATCCATCATATTGCCCACTTAATGACTTCCAAATTTTATTAAATGTCATTTTCAATGACTTCTGGGAGATACTAACTCTCTCTATCTGACCGCAAAATATTGAATCTGACTAAACATTTTATGATTAATCACAGTCATTAATTTCTTTTATAAAAAATGGATATCTGCCCTTCAGGCTGAAGGAAGCTAGAATTTATCTGGCATTAAATAAATTCCTAAGGAAGTAGTCATGTATTTAATTTTAAGTTATGCCCTCTGATAAAAACCAATGTAAAATTTTAGTTCCTAATTTTTGCTATTCTACAGTCTGAAATCACTTGTCCTATGCAAATTGTTTAATCATTAATCTCAAGGAGCAAAAAGAGGCATCTTGAAATATCAAAGGACTCTTTTTTTTTTATTTTTATTGACAGTAAGAGGATTCGCATATTTGATGGACAGTCATAAAGATGGCTTTAAGATTTAATTAAATATTTTCCAGTAGATGGCAGCCTATTCCAGTGATTGGAAATCCTGAATGATGCCTATGAACGCTTCTATAGTTGACTAGTGGTTATGCCTTTCCTCTGCAAACATTGGTTAAAAGGTGTTTATAACTTTGTTTTTGCAAACGGCCAAAACTTGTTACATATGCTCACTTTTATTTTCCTATATCCATAGGAAATATCTATATCTGTGTTTGCCTGCAGTAAAAAAAAAAAAAGACTAGAATTATTTCCTAAAAACAGGAACTACAAATCAAAATGCTAAATGTTCCAGTTGATTCACTTGATAATATCTGAATTCAAGATGATTTGCATTTTGAATGCTACTCATATGATCTGGGGCAAGATATTTGAAAATCTTTGTGATACATCTGAGACTGGGATTGCACAGTACTGGAATTTAAATTCATGCAAGAGGAAGCATGCTTTTCCACAGGTTTCCTCAAAATTTACATCCATGCATTTATTGTAAAAATTCACTTATCAGGACATGATTCTTTCCCACCCCTAATGCAATTCATTAGATATATTTAATCATTCATTTATTTAATCTACTTTCACATGGTACTGTAAATCAGAATTCTAAATACATCCCAAAAAAAGACCAAGGCTTCACACATGTCAGTGTAATTTATTTTCTTAAGCTTTTACTGCACTCTCCCACCTTTACTCTTTCTTGTTTTCACTGTCACCTTGGAGATCTTGTGCTTTGAGAACAAAAAAGATATTTGCTTGTCTACTTCAGTGTCAGTGAGACTGGATTTGGTGAAAAGAGGTGTTATCTTTTAATAGAGTTATGTCTAAGTAAGCATATGGTTCAAACATGACCTAGCAAAAGATAAACCAAAACAAAATACAAACAAAGAATTTCTGCTGGTGTGAAGCTTCCATTTTATGAATGCTTTGATGAAACAACTTATATATTCTTGAAATTTAAGATATTTCAGGGCATTCAGTTCTGTTCTGAAAAGGGAATTGCAGCCACAGTTAAAAGGAAAAAATACAGGAAAGAAAAGTAGGCATGTATAATGTTCCTGTGAAGCATTTTAATTTGAGGGTGAATAATTCTATGTAATAAGCAAAGATGGACTGTGGGGATTCATTTATTAATTGATAAATGAATTATTAGTTTTTAAAGCAGTGTGATTATCTTATATCCAGGGTACTGTGTCCAGTGCTGAACTCCCCAGTATGAGAATATGATTAAGGGATTGAAGCATTTGTCATTTGAGGAAAAGATGAGAGTGCTGGGATTATTCAGTCTGAAGAAAGAAAAGCTCACTGGGCTGTCATCCCTCTATTTAAATAACCAATAGGAGTGTGGAAAGACAGAGCCAGACTCTTTCAGTGGTGACCAATGACTGAACAGGAAGTAATGGACACAAACCAAAAAAACATGAATTCCAATCTGAACACAAGAATACACTTTTCATGGAGAGGGTGTCTAAGCACTGGAACAGGATGCCCAAGGAGGTTATGGAGTTTGCATCAGTAGAAATAATGAAAACTATCTGGACCTGATACTGGGGAGCTTTCCTTAAATTACTCTGCTTTAGCTTTGTGTATTGGACTAGGTGAGCTCAAGAGCCCTTACTACCTCAAATATCTTGTAATTATAGACAGAAACTTTCAGGGCACTTGAAGACTCATCCAGCATCACTCAAGCATTTCAGATTGTTGTTATTCTTGTGTTGTCAGAAACTTACTGACAGTTATGAAAATTATGCAGGCTTACAAAATACTAAGGGTATTTCAGTAGTTAAGTTTCAAGTAGGAAATAAACAGTTTTTTGTAAGTCCTTGTGAATGACTACTGAAAAACTCTGTTGTGTCTTGCTCAGAAGTCATATGAAGTTAACAAAATCTTAGAACTTCTGAAATGCTCAAAACACTTCAAAAGGATTGGTGTGCAGTGCCAGTGTACTTCCCTAGATACCCATGAGTTTGTTAAAACCATTTATTATCTTACTGCCCTCCAGAACTCAATAACATATGCTAGAACAAAAAATCCACAAATCCTTTATTGTCATAATTATATCCCATATTAAAAATAATGCTGTGTTCCTGGTTAGGCTGACTTGTGACAAGCTTTTATATTTTTATTGATAAAATCAAGAGTTGGTTCTGGGAGATCTAAGAGACCTATGATGAGTTAAAATTGTAAAAATTTGGACAGTTAAGGGTCCTATGCTTGCCTTTGTAAAAGTAAAACTGTTGTAACCTCCTGACATGGAGAACAGGACTGTAAGATTTAGAACTAAATGAGAAAAACACATCAAAATTATTTGGGCACATCCATGGAGTGATCCTCACTGCTCCACCACAGCATCAGTCACTTATCTACTCTGCTTCCTGCAGAGCAGATCAATATTCTGTCCTGCTCCTTGTTAAAATGTGAACTCCAGTTGATCTTTGCCTTATAGAAAACCAGAGAATGTGATGATTTGGTTCTGCCTTTTTTTTTTCCTACTAGAGGCTTTTAACTAAATGATGACAGGAAAAGCAAGTTCCTCAATTCTTATATGAAAATCCCAAAGAACTGAAAATAATGTGAGAATGAGAGACAGTTCACTGATCCTGTCATATTAAAGCTTATTTGAATATGTTGGCTATTTTGTCTTGTTTCATCAAGAAACTACAAAATAATATAGAAGTCTTGTTATATTTTGCTCAGTCCAAACTAATTAATTTCAATACATACCTACAAATGTTGTTGTTCAGCACCTTTGATAGAAACGGTAATCTAGGCCATAGTTTATATTTTACACAATTCTAATACTGTTTTCAAGGAAATGTGCAGTAGGTGTTTATCAAATTAAAGTATTAAGGAACAAACTCTGGAAAATACTCATAATTTATACTCCTCTGAAATAAAGTAGTTATATATGCAGATCTTAGAAAACATTTTAGCTTTATATTTGTTTTATAGTGGATTGTATCCTGTTAAGCACCACGTAGTCACCTTGCAATTTTAGACATTTAGATAAAAGTATGCATTTACATCTAGTAAGTAAATAAGCATGGGAGAATAGATAGATTAACCATCTTGAGACCCCACTGGTGACTCCATGATATTTTCAAAATGTCTGCATGTAAAAGCAGCAGCTTCTTTTTTTTTTCCTTTTTAAAAGTAAAGATACATCTTGGATTTTTCTGACATCTGTATTTATTTTCTGCTTTACTCTATGATTATCTTCAACCAGAGAATAACCAAAATTAAAAGAATGTTCCTCTTTGCTTTAAAATTTCAAACAAAACACTTCTTAGCCAATCTCTTACTGTATTGCCAGCCAACAATGGCTTGGCGTGTGAAAAGTGAACGAGAGCGCTCCGCTTGTTCATGCTGGAGAAGAGTTGAGTGTGCAGGGATCTTATCAATGCATACAAATATCTTAAAGATGGGTACCCAGAGGGTGGGACCAGTCTCTTTTCAGTGGTGCCCAGTGACAGGATGATGTTGTGGACTCTCCACTGGAGATACTGAAAACCCACCTGGATACAATTCTGTGCAGTCTGCTCTAGGTGAACCTTTTTTTAGCAGGGGGTTGCTCTGGATCATGTTCACAGGTCCCTTCCAAACCCAAACATTCCATGTGATTCTGTGATATTAAATAAAGTACTTGTGTCCATTCTGAGGCTGTTCAGGCCAACCTAACTGTAATTAATATTGCTTTTTCATATCCTCCATCTCAATATCCATTTATCCATTCTTTCTCCATCTGTTTTTTGTGCTCTATTCCTAAACTGTCTGCCATTTGTTATAGATTGCTTTTGTTCTAATAAGTGAAATACACCTGACATGATAATGTATCTGAATGTGGTTCCAGTAAAACGAATAAAAATATAATGCTAGATAGCTCTGGTCTTTATCACCTTGGAAAGCTCCTTTGATTTCTTATGTAATGTAATTAAGCATTAATTAGATCCCAAGGCCTCCAAGGTAAACTTGAAGTATTAGTATTTAAATTGCTGCATTAGTTTTGTCCTTTTTCTTTTAGCCCTCATTCCTTTGCACATCAAATACTAAAAATTAATGGAAACTTGTTGAAATCTCTTTTTTCTTTGGACTTGTTTGGTTTTGTTTGGTTTGATTTGGTTGTTTTGTTTTTTTGATTGATTGTTTTTGTTGTCTTTTTTTAATTTAATTTTTTTTTCGCCCAAGGGAGCAATATGAAGAATATTTATGAAGACTGCTTTTTTGTGAACAGATATTTTGTTTAATTTTATACATTTCTTTGTATTCTGATTACTTAATGAAGCTCATAAACTTTATTTGTCCTAAATATATGTCTAGTGATGATCCTAATGTTCAATCTTCTTGTCTATAAGGCAGTGAAGGAGTAGTGCTAAGGAAATATGGCTAAGAATGATGAAAAGTGTTGTCCTTCAAGATATGGACAGTCCTGCAATTTTCTGGTGGTAAAAAAATCACACTCTTTTATGCATGGACATTTGAACTTTCAAGGCAATGGCCTAGAAATAAATTTGTTACAGGTTTGTTGGTTTTGGTCTTTTTGTTGGAAGGTACTCCTTTAAATTGACAGAAATAGGTCTAATGAGATTTGACAGTTAGATGCTGAAACTGGACACAAGTAGGCTTTTAACATGGTGGCAATAAATCATTATTTAACTGATCTAGGGATATGAGGTATTCTCATAGTTTCAGCCTTTTAAGTCAAGGTTAGACATCATTCTAAAGGGCTTTCTATTGCAAAAGCAAATGTAATATTTCTTAGCTGGCATTCTTTCATGTGCATTATGAAGAATATTAAAATCAGAGACAAAAATTGGTCTTCTGGTGTTAAAAGCTACTTATTTAAAAATATATGTATATGGATTAAATTCTAGACTGTATGTAGCTGCCAAAATCTGCATATCATTTGAGATACTCATAATACCTGCTTGGACTCCAGCCCGTGGTCCAGACTTCATGAGTTTCTTCATTTCTTATCTACCAGCACTGTGAGGATGTTTAAGGTACCATCAGGCACCAGAAATACTTTGTTATCCCAGAAACATATGTTTAGGCAACTGGATTTACCGCTCTTTACCAGATTTTGAATGATGATAGCAAGTTATTCAAGTTCATTGACAATTCTCATCCTATTACATGTCCCAGACTGCATTTAAGAATTAAGTATGTATAGGTGAGATGTTGCTGCTGAAGTGTGAGCTCAATGGCAGAACCCTACTAAAGGCATTCGCCCTTAACTATGTTAGAACACTCCTGCTTATTCACCTTCTAGTTTGATATATTCTTGCTTTGCTTACAACACAAACACATGATTTTTACAAGGAGGATTCAAGGATAGTCCCTCTTTTCCCCTTTAGAATACTTCCTTGATGGTGTTCAGGACATTTTTCCCATGTAGATGTGGACCTAAAGTCATTAGAGAAAAGCAGGCACTGAGAACAAGTTTCCAGTGGTCAGGGTAGGTGTTATCAGAGTTATTCCCTTAAGCAAAGGCAAGATGCTGTGGAGTACTTCAGTCCATGCTTTTTGTAGGCTCTACTTCTGGTGTTACTAGGAAATTCTGTGCACTGGAAAACAGAAAAAAAAAAAAAAAGAGAGAGATTTTGATGGGTTGTTTTGATATTTTTTCAGAGGTTTATTACAAAATTGTTTTGTGTGGGATTATTTCTGCTTTTGTAAGAAATGAGAAGTAACTGGGACATATTGCAAGCAAATGCAATAGAAGAGAAAACTTTGTAGTAGGCTGTGATTAACCTATAGCCAATTGATTGCTGCAGTTCACTGGCCCTTGGAATGACAGGAAATATTGTATAAGACTTCTATAAGCTAAGATGACAATTTGGTTATAAGAAGCAGAGGGAAAGTTGAACTGAAGGATGAGGCAAAGTTTTCTGTGGGATTTCGAGGAAGGCATTATCTATATCTCATGTAGGTGATAGAAATACAGTAATAGAAATTTGAATAGATAAAAATAATGTTTAAAGGATATTGTAAGGGAAAAAAATAGAGGAGCTTGTCAAAGTCAGTCTTGTTAATGTGATCTGGTAAAATAACTAACTAAGTAGAAATTTCAGGGCATAACAAAATAATACATAAACACCTAATGAGACATGGAAGAGATATTAAACAAGGCAACGTACACATATGCATGCAGCATATATGAATATATTTTTGCAGCTGAATAATTGGAAATCCAAATATAAGGCTGCAGTATAGCAAAATGGACCAAATTTATTTTTATTAAAAGACAGAGATGGAAAAAGAAATTTAGTCAAAACCTTGAAAAGGTTCATGTTCAAAAAGGAGAAAAGCATGTGTTTAAATTCCAGACATGACTTTTTTGAGAATTGGAATCAGATTTTAAAAGACCAACAAGATATTGAAGTCCAACCTTCAACCAAATACCATGAAAGTACAGAATTAAGGGATGTGAAAATTGTAATCCATCATAAGTGAATATAATATCTGTCATTACAGAAATACAACGGAGCAGAGGCAAGCACAGGAATTGTAAATGGGGTGTGCAAGCAACATATTCAAGTAGAAGAATATTAAAAATGTTAAATGGTGGGGCAGATTTAATATTTAGAGACTTTTCTATGCTATAACTTAGCATGTGTGCATATATATGTATAATGATGGTTTGTAGAATGACCAACTACAGCACTTAGAGATATATTAGAATTGGTCTGGTCTTTTTATCACAGATAAAAGTGAGTTAGAGTCACTTGGCAGTGTGTTAAATTGCATCATGGAAGAAGACAGAACATTTTATTTTTGGGTGTGTATATAACACCATGGCTCCATCCATCTCTGAGTCAGGGTGAACAGTATTAGGGCAGTAGAGTCAGGTGCTAGTAGTGAGAAGTCCCTGGGGTATGTCTACACATTTCTTTCCAATGAATAGATAGTTTAAACGGAATAGGGGTCTGAATTCAGTGTTTACCTGTCAGTGTACTGTCTGTACACACCAACTGAACTTTGTCTCTTGGGGTCTTCTGTGGAAGGGAGTGAATTTTCAACTCATTTAAGAATTGTAAAGAAGTTTTAGGTGCTGACAGCTCAGTTTGAGACTTCTGCTCCTCAAGGATTTGGCAGATACAAAGAGCAGGTGATCTGAATCATCTGCTGAGCTTAGACATCCCAATTCTCAATCCTTGCTCAATTGGCCAGTGCAATTTGAATTGATCTCATTGTTTCCAAAAAGCCAATTAACTGCACTAAAGATCCCTTAAAACTAGTAAAAAACAGGAAATATATTAATGGAGGCCACTAAGCTAGGCAGATAACGTAAAGAAAAGTTGTGCTTTCTCTCCCATCTATGGAATATGCCAAATCAGACTCAATATATGCAGTAGTGAAGAGGTGAGCTTAAGTAGTGAAGGTATTTGTTGAGACAAAGAGACTATTCATGTTAACCCCATAAATATCTTTTAGAGAATACAGGAGCACTGGGGAACGAAAACATATACAAAAAGTTAAGAAAATTTTACTGATGGCAGTCCATGGCCATAGTGTTGTTATATAACAAATAAATATTCTGCTATAAAGCTTTTGTACTAAGGTAAAGGGTTCAAATTTGTTTTTGCAGGTGTAGTCATGTTGCATTTAGCACTGATTTTTACCTGGCTAATTCAAAGATTTACAAATAATTTGTGACACATAAGAAGGTAAATGCTAATGTTTTGTAGGTAGCTGAATTCTAAGGGCATCTGTGATACAAATTCTGTAAACCTACAGATTCATTAATATTTATATAATCAGTTGTACATAATATTGATTATTAATCCTACTACTATTCATAATATATCACTGCATTTTATAATTTGGGTTGCAAATATTAAGAATTGAAATCAGATCAGATTTTTTAATTCCAGAATTAGATATTGATAGAAGTATGGCAAAGATAGGACCCAGTGGTTTTTTGTCTTTATGAGTGATGTAGTCTGTGACTGTAGTTAGTTTCATATTAGCTGGGTGTTATCTGTTCTTTGCTGTTCAGTATCAGTGCTCTTTTTTTTTTTTTAATTAGTGCTGACAGTAGTAGGTACTATTTAAGACAAGCAGGTGTCTAATATTATGTGAGCACGTTCTTCTAGATATTTGTCAGGAACTTATCCAGTGACATTATTCAGTGACAACATATTCCTGCTCTTAGGTGCAACAAATGGGCAAAAGAAAAAAACATTAAAAACTATATAGAAAACCTAGCAAGGGCTGGAAGTGGAGACTGATTAAATCTATCCAAGGTTCCAGAAAGTTAATCTAATATTTTTATAGCAAATCTAGACACAGCTTGCTACTTAGTATTTTTTTTGTAGGCCATCAAACATAAAGGAAAAAATGTTAACATCTGTGGTTTTCAGTTCTGCTGCAGAGAAATCTCTGAGGTTTCTCCCTATACCTATCTCTCATCCTCTCCTTGAATAGAAGAAATGAGGAACGAGATAATTAGCTACAGTCGGTTTGTTCTGGTGAGCACGTAAATAATTCTGACAGATTCTTTACATTATTAATTCTAACACAATAAGGAAAGGCAGAAGAGACTCGTGGTGAACAGCAATCAACTCTATTTTTCATAGAGAAGACACTCTCAGTATCATGCATGTATGTAGCTAGTGCTACTTACATCTGGGCAATTGGTTGCTATTGTGTAGTTTTCCTAAACTGTTCATAAAATACTAAGAAGACCAGCTGTTTTATGGAAGAAATGTAGTTACCTTGAGCAGAGGTTATGCACAAGGTGTTTTGTCTTTCATAGTAAACATAGAAAAGTAGCATCACTTCTTGTAAAGTCACAGGAATAACTGAACATGTTAAAAAGCATGTTAGAGTAAGGGAAAAAAGCTTAATTCTATTTGATTTGTAGATCAGATGGTTATGTCTACAGAGCCATGTTAACTCAAGGCTTCATTTTGCACTTCAATCGACACAACAAGCGTGCCAACTCAAAAGACTTTAGTGCATCAACTCATTTACTAACTCAAGATGTTATCACTTGAAACTTAAAGATGAAGCAAGACTAGCACAAAGTTTGGTTCTGTTCCCAGAATATAGCCCCAAAACCAGGCGTACCTTACCATGGACTTGCCTGAAGTTCATACCCACAAAAATGCTTCACTTCTACATTCCTATGTTCTCCTCAGCAGAAAAGCAAGGTGCAGGAATGTCAGAAGGGACTCTTATAATTGGGAGCAAAGGCATAAGAGATCACTTGAAAAGTATGTTCATTCTGCCAAAATGGGATATGAATGCAACAGCAGTAAGCCACAAATGAACCAAGACACATGATTTGGATGAAAATACCTCAAGTACAAGTGAGCAAGTCATAACCTACATCCAGGAATGGACACTAGCAGCAGTATAGGCTTGAAATAAATCCAGCAGAGCCCAGGAAAGTTTTCTCTGCCAGCAGATACATAGTAAGGGATTATGTCTTTGTAAATAGTTTAATGATTCAATAGATAATACAAAGATGAAGAAAAAGATTGGCAAGTAAGCGCTTAGGAAGATTTTATGCTAATGATTTCCTATTTTTCTAAGTTGTGTAGAAAAGAGAACATAATCCATTATTATCTTCAATTTCTCTCTTCTGGGGATAGAGATTCAAGCAAACATAATTCAAGTAGCCTTTGTATTGAGTATTAAAGTAGCTACCTGGGATTCTCTTTACCTTTCTTATTTTCTTATTTTTCCTGTTTAGTCTGATACAATTTCAGGACTTAAACCATTTATTAAAAGGCAGAAGCAACAGCAATCCTTCTTCCACTTTAACTTACAAGACTGAAAGAGATGTAGTCATTTATAGCCCATAAGCTTTTCACCTGTCTGCATGAAAAGATGAAAGTAGTAAAAAAAAATAGAAATAAATAATTAATGTCTTTTATCATACAATAAATTATTTCAGGATCACTCTCACCTCTGGTCCCCTTTCATTACATCCTTTCAGAAGGCTGGGGATGGGTAAGAGGCTGGGAGTGGACATAGCCAAGACAGCTGACCCAAACTGGGGTGGTCCCTACTGTGTGATGTTATGCTCAGCTCAAAGTAAGAAGGAGGGAGGGTGAATATTTGTGGTTATGGTGTTTGTCTTCCCAGGTGCTGACTTAAGTAAGTTAAGTAGCTAGATATCTTTCTGCCAGTGGAAAGCAGTGAAAGAATTTCTTATTTTGTTTTGCTTCCAAAAACAGCTTTTGCTGTTCTTATTAAACTTTGTTTATCTTGAACCAAGTATCTTTGTGATTATTATTTGTTATTCCATCACCTGGTAGAAGGGTATGAGTGAATGGCAGGATGGGTATTTGGCTGTTGGCTGGGATCAACCCACCACAGCTGCAAATGAACATGTAGAGCATCATCTACTTACCTTCAATCAGATATATCAGTCTGTAAATAAGATTTATTGTCTGGAATCTTATTAATTTATGCAAATTTTGTAAAGTGTTCAATTATTTCATTTAACATTATATTTATAGAAAAATAAAAATTCCTGGTGTGAATAAGAAACAGTTCCTCTTGATTTGACAACAGTATGAACATTATAATGATCTGAGATTTGGGTCTATTGGATGGCAAAAAAAGCCCACACTAAATCAGAGTTTAATTCCTTTTCACAATTACTGAAGCCTAGAGTTATCATTTTAAAGCAGACTTTACTAGAAGCCTGAGTTTTCTAATGTTTGAAAGAGAAATTACTTCCCAAAAGAAAAAAAAATTCTGTGGTTCTTCATATTTTCATTCTAACAAATCTGCTTTTTTACTTCCCTTCCAACTTCTGTTACGAAGATACAGTGTCTCCCAGCTTCATTCACTGCACTGATGGGTAGAACAATCCTGCTCCCTGAAGACAGATGCCCAGTATCACTTCAGATGACTTAGAGTATCCAAGACATTGACATGTCTGGCAAATGGTACCAAGGGCATACAGGAAAATAATGTTCATCTACAGCACTGTCCAGAGGTGAAGTGGATTTCATGGCATGTCTTGGATGGCACTACCTGCATATGAATAAATAACTTTAATGAACCCTAGTATTCATTGACGTTGTGGGAGCATAGACACCAAGGACAAATGAGAACATTTATGTGTAGATATCCAAAGATAGGAAAGATAACAGGATTCTCAAGGACAGCCTCAACTTAAGTGTAATAGAAAATGGGTTAGAAAATGAGGTGTAGAAAGCTGTGGGATTCTTGTTGGCCTTCTCCTCAGGCAGCATATGGCATATGTCTGCTGCTTAAAAAGGGCAACACAGCATAGAAGAACTAGTTTACCTAATTCCTGCCATTTTGACAGAATTTTCAAGAGAAGAAAGTAACCACCTAAATGCAGGGTCAGCTAAAGTGTTTCTGAGGCTAACACTTGATAAGTACAAGCTAAAAGATTATATGGTCAACCTTAGTCATCAGTGCAGACACAAACACATGAATCAAAATAATATTTTTTTCTTTTAAAGACATATATCATTTGGTAGACTACCTGAGAACTTGCTGACAGGTGTAAATTGCCATACATTTTTAGAAGCTCCTGAATCTACTTGATTGCCTCACTAATAGATATTTCTAGCTATAAGAATATCTGTTTGTGTATTAAACAGAACAGATCCTTTTCTATTTGCTACAATAAAAAAATACAAGCAACATTGATAAGCCTGTGTTATAGCATAGTAGTCTTCTGGGTATTATTGTGAAAATATGCAATATAGTTTTTCTTAGAATTATGTCATGCAATATATCTTCATGCTGCTTAATTAAAATACTGAGGAATTTCACTTCCATAAAATCTAATTCCAAGTGATACAACTTTGATAGGAAAACATACATGACTGACAAAATAAGTAGTAGTTGGCTAAACTGCCATTTGATTTCATTAGTTGTCTGGCCGTAAATCTTTCAGTATGGGCCATAAAAACATTTTGCATGGTTCCTGTTGAGTTATGCCTGAAGTTTCATGGCATAAAATGATAGATTGAAACAGGGACTAGCTACACTTAAAAAAATCTGAAGAATGCTTGAGTCAGGTAAGTGCCAAGATTTCAAGGATTTATCCAAAATATATATTTTATGTGTAACATAGCCCAGGGACTACATCAGGATGAGTACAGTATTTCATTACGATGGCAGATTGAATGTAAGGTTGTGCAGGGTGACAGAAGTGTGTCTAAATATGCCATCAACTTGCACTTCCATGAAACAATATATTACAAAAAGATGTGGAAAGTTTCAAGAAAACATCTGTTGTGCTGTAACAGGTAAAGTATAGCTGTCCCACATAGCAGTTAATAGTGGAGGTGAAGTCAGATAAAAGGATGTCATATGTGCTCTGCAAGTGGATGCAAGTTTTTAGTACTGCAAGATACTTGAAGAATGTTGCATTTAAAGAGGCAGAAAGAAATTGAGCTGAACCATCCACAATTAATGACAGAATATTCAGAGTGGGTCTTAACCCTTTAAATTAATTCAACACAAGCATCTCATTTTAGAAAGAATTGGGTTATTTTAATTCTACTTCTTGAACTAAAATGGATAATTCAACATTTTTAAACACTAGTTACTAAAGAGACACCATAATCTTTCAATGTTTTTTATTCCTGCTTATCACACTGCATAAAAGATAAGATTATTAATGCAAATACCAGTGTCCTTAAATTTATATAAGGAAAGATTTTGAGTTACTAATGTAACTAATGTTATTAATGTGATCTTCCATGATTGCTTGGCCTGTAGAACTGTTGACATTTATTCCTAATCTTCTACGAAGAAGGAATGTACAATTAATGTTCACATAATAAAACATTGGGATAGAATAGAATAGAATAGAATAGAATAGAATAGAATAGAATAGAATAGAATAGAATAGAATAGAGTAGAATAGTTGGAAGGGACCTACAACAATCCTCTAGTCTAACTGTCAGAAGGGTTTTGTGTGTCTTTTCCTTCTAGACTGGACACAGTGACTAAGCTTGTTGTAATCAGAAACTACTACATAAGAGCTTTCTGTTAGCAGCAATAACTCTATGGATCTCCATGAGCTGTAATTTGTGCTGGAATGTTTTACTCACACTGTTTCTCAAAGACAAGTGGCTTTCTTATGAATCAGTCTGACAAAAAATATTACTTGCTACATAATGAAATGCAAACTACTCTTTGTTTTAATGCTAAAATACTATTAAAACCTTGTTGCTTTGTCTCAGGTCAAATGTAATCATAAAAGTATGTATCCTGATTTTCAAAAACAGTTCATACAATGAGGCCACTAGTAAGCATAGTAAAAGATATGTTCTTTTCATTTCATCAGGGATGTATTCTAAAGAATTCCATTGATAAGGATCTATTAACAAAGACCTGACAGTTGCTAGGAGCTGAGAGTCAGAACTGAATGCTAAGAGGGAACTCATTTGTAAAACGATTACCAGTGTCGTATCCCTGATCTCAATTAACTGCCAGCTGAAGTCAGATTCTCTTAATGTGATTCATTTTAACATAACAAGAGTAAATAGTTTTGCCATGCAGAACAAACTGATTATTTCAGACACAGTGAAGACCTTACTTAAAATGTCAGGCAGATTATGAATTCATGCTAAATAAGTTAATGAAAAGATTAATATCAGTGACAACAGTGCTTCCAGATATAACTCCTTATTATATCTAAAATAGGCACTCTTATCTTTTTTTTTTCTCATTTTTTATTTTTTTCCCCTGGCTAATACACATTTTCTTTGAAATGCATAATTTTCTGAACCAGTTGAAACTAAGTGGTAAATTGAGAGTTTCATCTGTTTTTACCTAGATAAAGAGATGTACATATATTACTGTGGATTGCTCTTGTTACTTTTCAGTCCTTAGGAATGAGTCTGTGCCAGCAGGGAAATGTCTTTACAATGTGTAAGTTGCACTCAAACTAATTTCAGAGAACAATCTCAGGTGGGATAGGTAGTATTTGTATAACATTTAACTCTCACCACTGCAATGCTTTGATCAAGTTAGCTTTCTTAAAGGAAGGCACTGATATAGGCTCTGATCTTGTAAGTTATAGGTGGTCCTATTGATTTCCAAGAACATGTTTTCTTCTTCATTCTTCAGTAAGTCCTTTGTTTTTCTGTTATCTTTTTTTTTTCCACTTGCATAATTACATATGAGAGTCATACTCCTTGCTCCCTTACATATTCTTGAAAGGTCAAACAATAACTGTTACCATATATTAGAATACTAAATTTAAAAAGCCAGCTAGCACTGCAGTGTTTCAGCTGAGAAAAGATTTATAGTCCTTCCCTTAACATTCTCCATTTCTTTCTGTTCATAAAGCAGGGGAGAAATCTTCAGAGCTTTCCTCTGAAAACATTCAAGGGAAAATAAAATTCTAAGTGAAAAAACCACACTGGAAAATATCGATATAAGTGTATGTGGGGGTTAAACCATAGCAGCAAACTAAAACTTGCTCATCTTCAGGAAAATAATTTACACTTCATGATGCTGGAAAGGGAACAGCTCCCTAACTCCCATTCTACCAGCTTAGTCAAAAACTGAAATTTATAAAATTATTGTAAAAATAGGTAGGAATGGTCCTGCCCTTTCTTAAATATCTGCAAAATATGTTAGCATATTTTGTTAGCATATATAGCATATATGGTAACATAAATAGGAGGATAGACATGAGCTTTGTCATTTTCAGTAGGCTTACGTTCTCACCATTAAGCAAAGAGTTTGGAGGGTGGGATGAAGCGTTATTTATATATGCTGAAAAACATTTACAAAAAAATCCCCAGAATCTATTGTTAAAAGTTACTGCCATAGACACTTATCAAGTGATGTGCTACAGAAATGTTCAACAGTACAGTATTATCACAACTGATCACTTATCACAGACTTTGTGAGTCCACCTAGTAAACATTGACAGTATTGACACAAGTATTTTAGTACCTGAATTTCACAGGGACTGTTGTATCAACCAGAGCAAAGGGTAACTGAGTACCTAAATATGCGGGACATATATGTTTTTCTTCCCTCAATTTTTTCCCAAACTTTTTCAAAATTTCCTTTTTTTTTTTACAGCATCTCTGTAGAATTTTGTGGGAATGCATGTAGTGCCATGGAAAAAAAATTTACTCCATCAGAAAATTAATAATAATCTGAAATTGTGATATTTCGTTACTCCTCTTATTGTCAGTGTTTGAAGAGTGAATCTAAAACGTGCTGAAATTCTCATTGTACAATCTTCAAGATTTCTTTATTTAATTCAAGGGCTTTCCCAGTGATAATGAAATATAAAAATGTGTTTAATGAAGGAAAACCAGGTTTATTTTCTTTCAAGACCTATTCCGTAAATAGTCATAAAAGAAAGTGCTCATATATTGCTACATATTCGAAGAAAGGTGAAAATCCAGGTATTTTCTGCCCATTGCTAGAACTGTGGTTATCTGATCAGAAGAAAAGAAAACAAACAAGCAACAAAGGCAGAGGGCCCATGGACAAAAAAATCTTAAAGAATAGGCAGGCATTTTTTTCTGTATCTCTAATCCAGTCACTGAATATACAGTTTAGGAAAGCAAAGCAGACACTGGCTGGGCTGACATGCACATGTCATTTTCCCATGTATTTAGACATAAATAGTGTGGGGCTAGCAGCAAGGGAGCGAGGCCTCAGTAGGGGGCAAAACCAAGAGAGGGAATTACTTCATTAATTGTACTTCCAATTGGGGATTCTTGTTAATTATGCTAATTTGTTAAACTTATAAAAGTGCTGAGGCTCTACATCATTTGTGCATTCTGATATCAATGCACCTTCAATAAATGGTAACTGCTTTTATAATTTTCATTTTGTTTGGTTTGTGACTTTAGGGCAGAAAAGGCATCAATAGTAAAAGGAGTAATGGATACAAGTTGAGAGGAAATTTAGGTGAAATATTAGGAAGAAATTTTTCACTTTGAGGGTGGTAAGACACTGGAATAGATTGTCCAGAGATGTTGTGGACACCCCAGTCTTGACAGGATGATGCTCAAAGTCAGGTTGATAAGACCTTGAGCAACCTGGTCTAGGTGTAGGGGGTAACCCCCTGTAACATAGCAGGGGGTGTTAGGACTAGATGATCTTTAAGGTCCTTTCCAACCCTTAAACATTCTATGATTTTATGTTTCTAGCAGATTCTGTGGAATCAATCAACATTCACTCTACTTTTTATTACATTCTTGTTTATTTTCTGTAACACGATATGAAAGGCAATGTAGTACTTAAATCACCCATCATATTAACAGGAATAGGAATTTTACCCTATGTTGTAATTCCAATTGTAATATTTTAAGGTAAAATAAAAATTACTCAATGAAATGTGAATTCTCCTTTATATTTCATAATTTTTCTTAAAGTTAGAAGCTCAAAAAGCAGCTTCTACTTTCAAATGTGTGGCACTTTTACTGAGTCTTCATGCTTTGATGCATATATGTGGAATCGTCATCTTTGCCTTCTTTCTAAAAGGCATGATGATTCCACTCATTTTTGTTATATAAAGGATATAGGGGTACACAGGCACTGGGAGCTATCCCTCTTTGCTTAGCAGTTTCAAAAGTGAAGATTTGTGCATTCCATAAAAATAATTTATTTACTCTTTTTCCTATTACATATCATATACTTGCAACAATAAGTGACAATTTTGATTAATGGGATTTGACATGACTTGTCTCACTTAGAAATTTCCAAATAGAATGCTGCTCAATATTAGTCTATCAGAAATGACACACATGTCACCATGTGATTAGCTTTCCAGACAAGGCCCAAGCATAGCCTCATTTCCTTGGGCATAAAAACACTGACACTGAGGAAAAAAGGATGATGCCTGTCATGTTCTCCTTTTCTCCACCAAAACTCTTCCAAAAAGCCTTTAGGGCTTAACTCTTCTCTTCCAAGAGCCTACAAAAGGATATTTGTTCAACACTTTTCTGTGAGAGACGTACTATTAGTTGAACTGAGATCACCTTTGAAAAAAATGTTTTTGATATTACTAACAAATTTCAGTTAAGTGAAGGATTCTTACAAAGGGGAAAACAGAGGTATATGCTTGTATATATACACAAATGTTCACAGTTCACACAGTTTTCTTTAATTTATATAATTTACACACTGTTCTGGATACCCAATATCATAGTTAACTATTGTAATTATGTAGTCTATTTTGTAATGGTTTTAATCGACACTGTGAGAGTTAACAATAACTACAGAAAGAAGATCAAATATTAAAAATTCAATATTCTTCATAATAATGTAAGAAAAGTATTACTAAATAATTTTTAGGTATAATATAGTATTTATACACATGTAAGCAAACATACGTCTATATTATATATGCACACACAGGGACTCACAGACATTTTAATGCAATTATTTTTTTCTGGAAAACATATGGAAATAAAAAATTTGTGAGACTGAGGATGCCTTTTGGCTATAATAATAGCTTTAGAAATCATTATTTTCAATCACTTACATATTCAGACAGCAAAAAGCATTAGAAGTGTTCAAATGCCTTCCAAGCTGGTATCTGATATTGAATAGCAGAGTGGTACTTTTTGTGCTTTTTGGTTTTTACAGCAAAAGATATGAGGGATTGTAAGAAAGAACATCTATAAATTGTTTCTGACTTTTAGTTCAGAATCAATATTAGGCAATGGCCATAATTTTCATATAATTATATAGGTTGAACCCCTTTTCAAGGTGGGTAATATGATTTAAAATGCTTTTCACCTTGGCAATAACTGTTGGACTCTGTAGTGTTTTATACAATGACAGCAGGACTTAAAGTTGGGAACAAGGTCAACTCTTCAGACAGTGATGCCTTGGGGAAACCAGAAACTGTTCCACTTCTCAGTCTGTGAAGCTACTGGCATCCCAAATAGTCACAAAGCACTTCAGTGCCTTAGGCTATTTCAAAGTCAGAGCTTCTTCATTCTTATTAAAATATATGTACACTGCTTAACAAGAAATAGCCTTTTAACAAGAGTACATTATTGTGCACGAGAAATCCCAGTTGTTTCTCTAAAAGCTACTTACATGCAGCACCATTTACTAAAACAGATTTCTAAGGAAACCCAAAATACTCAAATTTGAAGAAAATTTGATAAGAGATGAATAACGAACTCACTTTAGCTGTTTTCACAAAATGAAGAAGCATGAAGGCTGTCATAGTCCTTAGAAGGAAAAAGTCTGAAGATTGGTATTGTTTCTCAAAGTCCTCCAATAAATTATTGTATCTTGGAACTCATATAAATATATATAGTAATAGATCCCAGCTATTTTATGAGACTTTCAGAAGAGGAGTAATGATTTTGGAGTTGAAACTGAAAAGCAAAACTTGAAAATGAGAGGAGAAAAAGCAAAAAACACCAAGCAAACCAAGTAATATTTTGTTTGTCTTACATATACCTTTTTTTTCTTTTCTGTGTTGTAAACGAAAGAAAATAATGCATCCTCATTAACCAGTGTTTATCAAACTTGCATTACTTTCCATCTGTTCACAGCTCTTTAACAGTATTTTTAGAAAACATTTTTTTTAAAGGAGGCAAATAATAAACACTGGCAGTTACTCTAATTTTAGATAATCGAGAAGAAAAAACTTTACAAATCCAAATTTGACTCTCAAATCTGAGTTTAATTCTGAAAAAAAGCGTATATGTAACAGGCTTGAATTGTCTTACAGTATGGAAATCTAAGCTATTCTGAATGTATTGACAATCATCTAGTAATTATTGAGTTTTGGGGAGAAAGGACATGAAGTCTTCTCATGTGTAAGAGAGTAAAGTGAGAAAATATACTAAAGATAAAATGGAAATCAGTTGAGATTGCATGAAGGAAATTAACCAAATAGCATAAAAGTTCATTTAAAATAAAGATTCATAAAAATTCCATTGGAAGTTCTATGGTACGTTTTTCCATCAGTAGACCCTAAGATTAAATCAACAGTGCTGTAATAATGGTGTATTATATGTATTTGCTTTAATACTTATGAAAACTCCAAGTCAAAGAGCATGAACAAGCAAAAAACAAGATTATGAGGATACACATGCTGACATGTCATTCATAACATTCTGCCTACCTCGGTGAGAGGGGTGGTTCTTACCTTGTGGGATAACAGAATCCGTAAATGAAAAAAGCCAGAAAAGCTTTTCTTACCATTGAAGTGTTCAAGTAGACTGAGAAACAATGTGGTTTCAGACAGAAAACTGCTACAAATTGTTGCTGTTTATGTAATTATTGTTGACTGCCTAAAATGTAGATCAATGCCTAAAAACATAAAGGCAGAAGAAAAGCATAAAAACTCCACAGGTATTTTAATTTATGATAACAAAGTAAATATGTATAAGCTCAGGTGCAACATGGTGCTTTATATTTAAGCAGCTAAACATTTGTGAGAGTAATAAATGTACTGGATAAATTGTGAGGTTTCTGTCACATGACCTTAAAACTAATGAATTTAACTTTCTTTGTGTTTTTCATAGATTTGCTTAACTTGAACCTTGAAGTCAAATAAATATATACTGTATTATGCAGCCTGACCAACCTAGTGGCCGTCTATGATTGGATGACTACATCAGTGGACAGCATCAGTGGACAACATACAATAGTGAAAAAAGGTGTAATCTCTAACCTTTGTTCAAAAATCTTGTTGCAGTTTTCCTGTTAGTGGCTTAAAGCAGTGTCCTTAACCTTGGACCGTAGTCCAATTTTAACTTACAGTACCACATTGCAAGTATAATTCTGCATTTCTAATTCATAGACTTTATGATTATTACTTACTTGGTTTAAAGACATCGGACTTCTGAAAACTCCAAACTGTCACTAAGACCTCTTGAATACATTTCTTCTAAACAGAGGTCCAACACTATCACCCAGAGTGTTACAGGTGTGCTGAGACGTAGCTACTTCCAACATGGGGAAAGTGAGTACATGTTAATTGAATAGTAAAGTGGCTCAGCAAGGAAGGACACAACTCACACCTTAGATAGTAAAAAATGGAGGAGAATTATGCATCCTGTAACAAATGTTGTTGTTCCTGTGAAATACTGAACAAAAAAAAAGCTTAAGCCTTACAATTTTAATGTAAGTACTCTAACATTGGCTGGTTTCAGTTGTGATTTTGAAAAATATCCTTTTTATTAAAGAAAATGCATTTTATGCCAGGCTGGGTTCATTTTAGTTTCAGTTAATTTGTTCCTTCATGTAATCCCCAAGAACACACAAATGCTTTAATTAGAATTTAAACAGACTCAGCCATTTCCCTAGAGAATTCCTTCAGTTTTTTTATGCAAACTTATTGATTTTCTGTAACCAAACTTTGCCTTCATAATGGGTTATCAGACTAGTCTTTTCCATAATAAATGTCAAAGACACTTCATGGGGATGATGACATTCAAATTCTACATTTTTCGAAGCCTTAATCTACATTGTTCAAACAGTTTCATTAGAAAAAGATAATTCCATTTGGGTAGATTTCAGTCAAAACAACTAAGCTTGTAAAATTGTTTCAATTCTATTTCTAAATTGTTCAGAAAGCATTATCTGTTACTGAAGTCTCATACAAGATAAAGTCTGTTTTAACAATTGCTTTGGTCGTTAGACAAAGAACAACCTGCTTCATTAAATATAATTAATGTTTACCAAATATCTGTCCTTTCAACTGGCTAGGGTTGTTTGAAGTTAATATATGTAATCATTTCCCTCTTCTCTGACTTTTTATAGAGGAATATCGTTCATAAACTATTCATCTGAATTATTCTCAATGTCAGATGAAGCTGTAGTCTCACGGAAGGATTGGAACAGTAATTGGCATGGAGTGGTTCTTCATGTAATACTTGTGTCTGCAAAAACAAGATAATTAGAAGCAAAGATTTTTGTACATTAAAGCTGAACTGGGAGCTAGGAATGAATTTTCAGTTTATTTTCCTGTTGATGGAGAGAGTTACATGAAGTGTTGAACGTACCAATGTGCAATATGCTGTAATGGGTGGGAAAGGAAAATGGTTGCTTGGTGGGACAAGTCTTCAGCATCCTGTAGAACTTGGTCAGAGTTTTCATCCTTCCTGCATCTCCTTCAGAAACTGCAGAAAGATTTAAACAAGTTTATGTCCTCATTTTTGTAGGACCTCAGTTTTTGCTTCTTTGACATAAATGTACATGCTTGGGTAAGGAGTGTATTGCAAAATGTTTTGCCCAGAAGAGCAGTAGGTACCACAGAAGAGAGTATATGTGCTGTTAAAAAGACAAGTATTTCCAATTATTTCCAAAGTTTTGTAAAAAATAGTAATATTTCTAAAGTTTTCCCGACAGTGTTAGGAATTGCATTCATGCTCCATGTATTCTTCAAAACCTGATAGAATTTGTAAGACTCTTTTATCAGAAGATGCAAAGCTATTTCTTTTCTTGTCCTCTTTATTACTCCTTGCTTTTTGTTCTGAACAGTACTCAATCCTGAATATTGAGATATTTTTATAGGAAATACATGTTAATGGGCCCTCTACACAGAAATTGTGTCTTCTCCAATATCTTCTTAACCTCTCTTCAATTCTCCAAACTGAATTTTAATGAATTATAATTGTTCATTTTCCTACTGACTTTCCATATTGTAGTTTTAGAATTGAACTGACTCTGTCTCAGTTTAAAAAAATTGTATGGGGTGGAACACTCCAACATTAGTAACCTCCCCTTTATAGTTTTAACCACCCCCCTTTTATCAACTAGGCAAGAAGATTTAACATGCAAGAAGATATAAGTGAAAAAACAACCATTTGCTAAAGATCAAACAGCAACAAGATAACAGTAATAATCATAAAATACAAAGGTGCTGAATCCTATGGACTCTCCAGGAACAAAGATAACAAGATGGCGGATAAGCCCCCCCCCAAGATGGCAGCCACCATAGCTGACAGCATGGATGAGAAAACAAAGCTAATATGCCAGAGAAGCTCCTTCCCCAGAATGGCAGCTGCTTTGGAATACCATGTGGATCAGAAGATAAAGATGATATGGTAGAGAAGCCCTGCTTGGCCCAACATTCCTCCTGGAACAAAAATAGGAAGGTAGGAGCTTACAAAGCAGTTCTGGTGGCAAATGGGGGATGCTGGCATTGTCTGGGGCAGCTCCAAACCTGCAGTGTAAGTTTCCCTGCTTCTTTCCAGCTGGCATTGGCACTGCAGTTCTGAGATGTTGCTGCATTGCAGGGGGAAGAAAACGGACTCGCTGGACACCAAAACCTGCAGCCCTGGCCCCGCTGTCCCTGGCTTGTATTGTGGCTCCAGAAAGGTATTATGAAATTTGCTCTGAAATAGTTTAGGATTGTGAAATGTAGTTTCTCGTAGACCTACACCAGGTAACCCCCTCTGGAGCTCTAAACTCTTTCTGTTTAAAGCTGCTAACCCTTGTTCTGTCACTGCAGGCCTTGATGAAAGTCTGTTCATTTTCCTTGCAAACCCTTTCTACATATTACAAGGCTACTATAAGGCTTTTTTAGAGCATTCTTTAGGCTGAACAACCCCAACCCTCTCATTTTTTTGTCATAGGAGAGGTATGCAAGTCCTCTTATCATTTCTGTGGCCTTTCTCTGGACACACCAACAAGTTTTTCTTGTGTTGGGGACCCCAAATCTGAATGCAGTACTCCAGGTGGTGTTCCATGAAAGCAGAGTAGGTAGGAAGAATCATCTCCTTCAGTGTGCTGGCCATACTACTTTCAAGGCAGCCTAATTTTCTGGGCTGCAAGCGCACGTTGCTGGCCCGTATCCAGTTTTATATCCAATGTCCATTGTTCAGTGATGAAGGATGTTGATAGCATAATGCTTGTGCTAGTGTCTTTCCTTGTCATAAAGTTATCTTGTTTTGACAAAAACAAATAAACAATAAAGTTTATCTCTTATATTTTACAATTGGTGCTTACCTGACATTCTACAGTAATGTATCATCAATTCACTGGTCCACTGGTAATGTATGAAAGTTAATTTGTAATCAACACACCACGATTTTGATGATAACTTCACGGTAATGAATTACCAGGGCGAAGCCAGCAGGTGCATACTAATTACTGATCATATCACTGTAGTGTGAATTTCTTTGCTGTTTTTACAAGCAAGGAACTTGCTCAGGGTGTTCAGACTGTACTTCTGGTAGAAGGGTAGCTCTGGAGAGGTCAAAATGTGATCTAAAAGCCTACTGTTACTGCACTTGTAGTTTCAAAATCTTATTGTTGACATAGACAGCCACAAGCAATTCTGTCTTACAGTTATAAAAAATTTGTATGCAGCAAAAAATGTTAATTCTTCTTTTGTGTTTGCCCACGTATTTTTTTGTATTTCAAAACTGAAACTCATTCTCAGTGCCGATTTTCATAGGAATTTGTGGTAGATGAGGTAACAAGGGCAAAGAGCCATAAACTGTGGTTTAGGAAGTTCAGACTGTACATTTAAAAAAATTAAAACAAACAGAAAGAAAACCTGGAGATTAATGCAGAAACAGACTGCTCAGAGATTATGCAGTTTCTCTCACTAGACATTTTTTACAAGTTGCCTAGAAAAAAACAAGACTGAATGACCTACCACTCAAATCAACTCCTCCAATGTCCAACCAACTGTTCACAGAATCACAGAATAAGCCAAGCTGGAAGGCACCCAACAAGGAACATTGAGTCCAGTTCTGAGCTTTTCTATTACTCTGAGTGATTGTGAATAAATGCTTTGCAAGGCCCTTATCCCATCCATGTATATTTTCTCCAAGAGTGGCAGAATTTCCTCCTTCTACAACCATTTAGCATTTACTATGAATACTCTATGAAAATACCAGTAAGATTATGAATTGCCAGTTTGTTTGAGATAAGGAGAGAATTAGATAAAATATTTCTTCTGCCTTGAAGTAAAATATGAATTGTCACTGCCTCCATTAAGTCATCATATAAATTCTATTGTCTAAGAAGTATTAATATGTATAAAAAATAAAATGGCTGAGGTGACATTTTATAAGAAACTGAAAAAAACAGTAAGCCTTCATAGCAAGTAAATAATTAAGGTCAAAAGAGCTTTTCAAACAAGTTTATTAAAAAAAACCAAACAAAAGGTATTTTAAAAGTGTACATTCTATAGCAGGACATAAAGAGAGTACTAAAAAGTAGTAATTATAACTAAATGGTCATGACATCTTCATAAAATAGTAAGAGTTGGTTTCCTATATTTGGGGAACACAGTCTTAATAAATGCATTTCTAAAAGAAATACAGAGATCTCTCCAGGGCTTTGGAGATGAAAACTTGTTTTTCTCTACAGTCATAGTCATAGATATATTATAAATCTTGGAGGGAAAAGAAAAAGAAAAAGAAAGAAAAAGAAAAAGAAAAGAAAAAGAAAAAGAAAGAAAAAGAAAAAAAAGGAAACCTCCTTGACATGCAAAGAAACAAAACAAAAAAAACCAAATTTACTTTTCATTCTCTTAGATAAATGATGATTTTGAATCCCATTTCAGGTGCCAAGATATTCCCATTCTCATAAGAGGAAATACTATATAGGAAATTTTGTGATGTAACATGACAATGGATTCCACCCTATTCTAAAGTCACTTCCAGATTCTATTCTGTTAGTGGGCCATTGTGCACTGTCCTCTCTCCACCAGACTTTTATGGCTTTTATTTTGTTGGACTTCTAATCACTCAGTATTAAGAGGAATGGAACAAATTTAATACAGAGTAAATTATGCTCCAGCTTTTGAGTTGAAGAGAAAGAAAATCAAGAAACAGATTTTTCAAATGCCAGAAGTACTCCATTAGAAGACTGCCAATTCTTTATTTTGCATTAAAATCTTATGTTGTATTTTCCTCCTTTTTTTTATTTGTTTGTTTGTTTGTTTGTTTGAATTAAGACCTCAGTCACATCTCAGAATCTCATTTTATTTTATCATGAAGTCTGTTTTCCTGTAATGAAATGCAGGATCTTATATCTACTGCTGTTTCAATAATTTTGCTTTTCCACTCTATCTATAAATAGTACTTATGGGTAGCAGGTCATATAAGGAAAACAGGTGTATAAGACAAACAAATCTGGCATCTGAAGAAACATTCATTAGGGACAAGTACTGCCTCTTAAGAAATTCTGCCTCATTAAGGGATAATCATGAATGCATCAATGAAGTGACATAACTGATTACTTGTGCATCTGTCTCAATAATTTTTGTGCTGCTTAGTTCTGCCAGCGGTGGCAAGCAGGAGCAAATTGCCACTGCATTATAATGTTAGACTGATATTAGTGGAGGTACAATTGATGATTTCATTTTGATTTAAACGGTAAGATCTTACAAATTTGCCTTATGCAGATGTAGTTGAACTTGACGCACAGATGATTGCTACTGACACAAAAATGTCTATAAAGGTCATTAACAGGCTAAAATTTGATGTCTATTGAAGAACATCATTATAATTTGCATGATTAATACTAAAGAGTCACTGTTGTATAAGTAGAAGTTTCTAAAAACAGCATCTGCTAAGTGTTGCTTAGCAATACTTATGTATATTTTAGATGCAAGAGCATGTGTTGGGACAAAGTTAAAGACTGTAGTTTTTAAAAAAGAAAAAATAAAGGTCAGAAATGTTGAACTTGAATTTATTTTTAAAGTACATAGACATTATGTTTAATGTGAAAAAAAGTTTGTGGTTGTTTGTTAGTGAGACAAGTGATTTCAAGTTGCATTGTAAGTGAAAGGGAAGAAAAGGCAGCAAGAGTCTATTTGCTTCAAATTACATATAAGTGGAAAGAAGAGCAGTAAAAATTTCCTCAAAAATATCAGTTTTGTTATTGCCTTCAATAGGTCCAAGAAATGCAAAAGATGGTGTAAGATCTCTTGGGCAGCCATAAGTCACTAGAATTTTATATGATGAAAACTAGGTGCCAAAAGATGATCAGAATCCACTTTCATTTTAAAGACAGGCCTAAGACTGTGAGGATGACTTGCCTAATTAGTTTTTTTTTTTTCGTTGCTTTCCATAATTGTTGGCCCAGTTCCTTGAGTGTAAATCTGCGTATGCAGAAACAGAAATCCAAATCTCACTTGATTTTTTTTTCTCTGCTTATATTCCAGAAGTAGCAAAAGACATATAAACTCCCCGTATAAGGTTTTTTTTCTGCTTTATCACTCAAGGACTGGAGACAACCACAAAAATTCTGTGACATTTTCTGGCTGCTGTTACAGACTTGCTGCAAGTCTTTGGGCAGAATAGACAGGCCTTACAGAGAAGTAAGCATTTAAATCCAACCACCTTTAAAGCTTAAAAAATGTGTTATTTTTTGAAGAAACCATTAAAACTTACTGCTTTGTATTTGAAATTCTTTGTTTTAAGCAGAAAAATATGATCACATTTGAAAAGAACAGATACAGGGTTGCGTTATTTGGTTCTTATAATTGCATTTAATAATTTTTATTATCAAAAATATTATGAATAACACTAAGATTGAGCATAATTGGGGGGCACTATATATTTTTGAAAACACGATCTGGATTTCGCATGACTTCAAAGTGGGGCCTTTACATTTGAAGCCGTCACATTTCACTTATTTATGATAGTACTTTTAGAGTTAACTGCCCTTATAGTATGAAAACAGACCTCCATATAATGACCTTGGATTGCTAAGACGGGCGTGTTGGTTACAAGCTGCAGCCTTTGCAGTCATCAATGTTGTATTGGGTAACATTCAAAATATCTATTAAAATGCGTTCTGTAACTCAAAGATTTAGTGGTGGGCCTTGCTAGGACACTTTTTTTATGGAAGTTAAAAAATAATCAGAAGCAGAAGAAAGCCTTTAAAAACCTAAGGCTTGAAGTTTTACTTCAAAGGATCTGGTTTGCCTGATTTTTCCTGAACTCTAGTCTAATTTACACACCACATTCCCAAGATTTAACATAGATTATTCAAAATTTTAAGAAAAGTTATACTTTCTTTTTCCTGAAGTGAGCTATCCTTCATAATTGTCATGTTATTTCACTTTATTATTGAACTTCCTATCAAAAGATTTGATTATAATCTAGAATCTGTACGTATCAGAGACTCACCTTAAAACAGTCCTCAGATTTTCCGTGTCATACAGAGCATAAGCAAGTGAAAGGGGTTATTACACAGTACACTTCCATTACAGACAGCTCAATGAAGGATTGGGAATATCCAGCTGCTAATGTGTTTTAAATTACATACCCTTATATTGTGTGCTTTCTAATATTAGGAAAATTGGTGCCCTCCCCGTAATACTCAGACAAAAGGAATTCTTTTAATCTCACATCAGACATTTTAGCTGTTCAGAACATAATCAGGAATATCAATTTTCTAATCAAACAAAGAAAAAGCAAAAAGAAAGGGTTTTATTTTGTGGTATAGCAGAAGCATAAAATCCAGATATAGGTGATTTAGACAATAAAGGCAAAGACATTTCTGCCAAATTATACTGCCTTCCTTTGGTGTTGTAACTCCTCTTGAGTTCCCCTGTTAAGTGTACTAACAGAGTGCTACCTCAAGTCCTCTTTCCTGAAGTACTAGTAGGTTGTAGCATGTGTTTTTTTTCTCCTTGGATCTCTCTGGCACAGTACTTGAGCCCTTCTGTCTGCCTATTCCCTTTCCATAGTTTCTTACTACAAATATCAACTTCCATATTACTAAATTCTCCAAAACTCTACTTTATATCTCCCTTTATACCTAAAAAAATATAAAAATTGTCAGGGTGGAAAGTCTAAGATGTAAGGAGCCAAGGGCAACTGAGGTCTCTTTCATGGAAGGCAAGTAATGGAAGAAGTAGGAGTGATCTCAGTCATGCATGGAGCTGAGCATGCACCACAACCCAGTAGCTATGACACATTCATTAGTGTCTTGGGGTAAATTGGAACCTAAATAATTCCAGTGATATCTTTGGAATGAAGTAAAATACAGTAGAGGGAAACATGATGCTTTCACATGGAAAAGTAAGTGGAAAATTTGCAAGGATTGGATGAAATTTTGAGGGACCAAAATAGGTATGTGTTAAAGAGTTTTCTCCACTCTGTGCTGTAACAGAGTCTCAGACTTCAGGTCCAGTAAGGTAATTTAGGGTCTGTTTAAGGTCTAATTAAGTATTTGAGTAATACAGTAGTGGAAACACATCAAGATGGGTGCCTCCAGAAATGGATCCTGAACAAAGAAATCCCGGTGCAATTCTACTGTACAATCTAAATTCCTCACCTCTCTAATTACAGTTCCAACCAGTATTAATGTCTGGGGTCTTCCCATTCCTCCTTGGATCCCTTCATTGTCTCTAGGCAGGCCATTTCTTTTCTTACATTTAAGGCTGCAGCTTCTGTTGATGAGTGTAGCAACCTTCCTTGCTTCCTTATCTTCCAGTTCCAACCAGCTCCGAGCCTCCTTTTAGTTAACTAGGTAAAAGTTCAGCATATCCCAGCTTGCAGACTAAGGATTCGGCACACCTAAGAAATACTAATGGTAATTTAGGGTAAGGGATTAATATCCTTTATTTTGCTGCAGTAGGATTCAGGCAAATAGGGAGACTGGGCAGTGGTCAGAGACCTATTTGTATGATGCCTTCAAATGTAGCCACAGAGTTACAGAACTGCTGCCGCCTCTCAAACCATCCACAAATCACTTGAAATCACCACAATGATGTCTGTGTCATGCCATAATATGTTGTATGCTGAAAATTTTAGAATATAGATTTGTACACAGAAGGAGAATGAGGAAATACACGAGAAAATGTGTGTGTTTATACCTGAACATAATTTACAGCTTCAATTGGTTCTCCACCTTTGCACTTTTAAATGCCTATAGATGTGGTTTAATTATTGTCATGTGTATTACTGAATGGTACTTTTTATACTGTTAATGTTTTGGTATGTTATCTACTGACAAGCAGGTTATAAATTAGTTGCCAAATATGGGCATTACTTGACAATACAAGAATTTTAATCACAATTTTAAAGATGGGACAATTTGGCTCTGAGTAAATAAATCTGAGAAGTTCAACCTATTCAGTAAATTTAAGAGAAAACTAAGAGTTGAGGCCATGATCACAACTTGTAAAAGCCTACAGAAGGAATAGAAATAGTAATAGCGAGCTCTTCATGCTAGATCACAAGCATATAACATGATCCTATCACTTCAACCTAAGCCAGATAATTTCAGTCTTGGCACAAAAATTCAACTGCATTTTCCGAGCCATTACAATAATATCTCAAAAATTCTGCTATCTTCTCTCTTGCTAGGACCATTTACATCAAGAGCATTTAACTAAAGCATGCTTTAGTTTAGCACCAGCTGCAGGACTGACAAATTGTATCAGGAATCTCATTAGGCTCCCATTAAGTCAGAGATCAAACTGCAAGATTATAGCAGTTGCTTCAAGTCTAGAGTTTATGAAGGATGTGACAAGAAAAGGAAGTGTCTGCTTCCATAATGCATTCCACACCATTCAAGAGTACGGAATCTGCTGTTAGCCTTTAATAAGATTAGGATTTGTATATGCTGCTCAAAATCTCCCAGTGACATGTATATTAATGTATGTTGAAAAAAATAAAACCTTTCTTTAATGCCTGTTCCTCCTGTTCAGTACAAGAGACCTTCCACAGGTGATTTGATATTCTATAGTGACAGAAAATCTTTCACCAATTAAGATTTATTTAACATTAGTACTTCTTGATTTACATTTATTACTTCAGTGTACTGATTTTAGACAATAGGCTAGGTATAATATCTTTAATTGTGTCTTTCTTATATATACTTTAAATATAGTTAAGGTATAAGGGAGAAATGTCTGAATCTGCAGATTAATTATTCCTTGGCAATTCTTTAATTAATACTTACTCATAAATGACATAATGAAATGCATTTGCTTTCTAGTTCAAAAGGATTTTGAGGACAATTTCATAAACTGCATACTACCAGGTTAATCTTTTGACTGTGCCACTCTGCATCTGACTTGAGGAATCTCTTCCAGGCTTCTATTTAAAAGTCTCAGGTCTTAAGACAGAAGATGTTCTGAAATGTAGAAGTAGAGCTTTGCTTACTATCTAAATACCCTAAAATTAGATATTGCCAAGGAACCAAATGTCTGAGTACTTCCAGCATAAAGATTAATCACATGGATTATTTCTTGTTCTTTCACTTGCAAGTAAATTACTCTGTGTCAAGCAGGCATTTATGGCATCAGTCCCAGTTCTGATATGTTGCTTTTTCCTGGAAGAGATCCAGATGTAATCCAGAAACAATGGTTGGTCTTTAATCTACAAGAAAAATTATGCCATCATTCAGCAGAGGCTAACCTTGCTTCTTAATTAAGGTAAGACGTTAGTGATCTTGAAGGGAGTGGTAGCCTGTATCTTTCAATGTTAACATTAATTGTACAACAGCTCACTAATGGAGGAGCTCAGAGCAGAAACATAGTTCCGTGTCCCCTCTCCTCCCCTCTCTTGATCACGTTCTACCATCTTCTTTCTTGTACCCTCCTTCTGAAAAAGTTTTTTACCTCAAAATATTTAACAATATATTCTGTACATTCTATGATATTAAAAATTATCTCAGATTAGTCTTCAAAATCTGAAGATTTTTCAGACTCAGCATCATAATTTTATTTTCTGATGGGCTTATACCTGTAAGAAAAACATAATTTTCTGTGATGTTTTACTGAGTGTCCACTATGCTCATTTTTTATTGAAATGCATAAAAGGTATAACTGTTCTTAAAAGAATACCAAGAAGGTATTCTTTATAAATGTATTTTCTTGTGATTTAGGTGCTCAAAAAATCCTTGGGCTATTGTTGATTTTGGCAGATGGGACTACACCATTAGATCATTTTACAAAGCCACTCTTCAGGTTTCTTGAGTAAAATAAAAAGACAAACAACAAAGCAATCCACACTTTTCTACTGACTAAATTCACTTTTTATAAGAAAGATTATTTATTTACATTATCTTTGATTTGGACTTGCTGTAAGAACTAATGTATGGTAAAGGACTTTATGGTTGGAAACTAGGAATAATATTTTAACAGCAAGGATAGCTGAGTACTACATTAGACTGCCTTTGCAATGTGCTTCTGGGGAGGTTATTGCTAATAACAATCCTTGGGCAGGTTTTTGGTGTTGTAGTAGCATTACATGTATATATACACATATGTATATGTACATATATATGTAACAAAGTTAAATTATAAAAAAGTAAAAATCTGGTTTGCAGTGAATGAGCTAATGCTACTTTCAAATCTACAAAAATCAGATTTTGTTAACAATTGATCCAATATTTAGGAGCTGAAGCTCTACTATGACTCAAAGGCAAAGGTGTGAACAATCCTTGCAAATTCTTTCTCGTTATATTTTCTCTTACACTGTTCAGATTCTGACATTAACAAGCATCGGAAATCACGACAGAGTCAACAAACATATCTAAGGATTAAGGGATAATTAGTGTTACGTATTAAAATTTCATCATAGTCATCGATAATGAATTTTCCATTGCTGTCTAGACAAACCATAGCAATTAGAACTTAAAAAGGTAAAGAGTTTTTTAGCATAATCTGAGAAAACACCAAAGTGTTTTTAACTGCATGGAGGAAAGAGGAAACTACAGTGGCCAGCTGAAATGCTTTGCAACCGTGACAATAAATCATTAAGAAGAAGAAATAAGTGAAGCAACTTCTGACGTCATTTTCAAATGGCAGCAATGAAGTGGAAAATTGCTATACTATGAAGAAGAACGTTTAATAGTACTGTAATAAATCATTCACTGAATACTATCACAGTTTAAATTGAAATGATTTATAATTAAGTTTAAAGGACCTTTGAATATATTAGTTTTGATATGACTCCTAGTAATGTTATTCCACTGTCTGTTAGCATAAAAGAAAATGCTAAAGATCTCGTTTAAAAGGATCCAATATAGTAGGCCTCAGATGTAATTTTCAATAACTGCATCAATTTCATATCCTGAGAAGAGTTCAGCTATGACACTTTTTACAGACATGAGTAATTCTGACATTTTCTGAAGTTTACTCACAAGAAAAATAGTTTAGGTAGAAATACATACAAATTTAAAGTGTAAATAACTTTTGAAATATTACTGCATTGGTCAACTGCAATGTGCTGGTAATAGTACATAGTCAATGCAATAATGTGAGAAAAATTGTGTTCTGCAGCAAAAATGGAATCGATTTGTATAACTCACTTGACCTTCAACCAGTACTTCAGGATTGCAGAGAGAGTAGGGCACAAGAGTAAAATCATAGTGCCAGCACTGAATAAGAAGCATATTCTGGAATAAAATTCGGAATTTCTTTATACATATTTAAAATTTTGCACGGTACCTTTGTGAATAGTAATACTGTTGAAAGATTTTAATGTCTTTCCAATTCTGCAAAAATCAAAATAGGTAAATAAATTGGTATTCTTCCTGGGTAAACAGAATAACCATCAGTATAATTCTTCATGAAGCTATTTCATAGCTTGAATGCATGCTAATATGGAGCTATAATTTTGGGTGAAATTCATTTTACTCAATCACAATTTCATAAAATATTTTGTTATTTTAAAAAATGCATCATAATATTTATATCTTTTCATATCACCTTTAATGTCCTTAACATTGTTTACAACAGCTATAGTCATTATATGTATATAAGGGTAATAGACACGCTCATCTAGACTGTAGAAAAAACTTTCTTTCAAGAAGAAACACTACATTTTTGCTTACATATAAAGATAACAAATACTAAAATCCAGTAAGCATAACTTTTCACTACTGATTATTTTTCTTGAAGAGTGGGAAATTCGTGAACACTTTTTTTTTTTACATTAGCTTTCCAAATTTTAGTTTAATGCATTTTCAACTTATGAAAACAAGATTTTTTCTTAACTTCTCTCATAATAAAACAGAGCATAATTTCGTATTTATCATTCTAAAGTACTTAGAATAATCTTTTGGGGTATTTTGATATAGAGTTCAATCATAGCATGTTTAGAAGTTTAGTAGTTGACAGCTTTAGCATGTATGATAAATTAGCAACTTGCAAACTTAAACAGTTTTTCATTAGATTAAAAAACACAGAAACAAACAGCCAACATTTGTTTCTTTGTATGTCCATTTTTTTAGATTAAAACATTGTTTTGCTATCTCCTGTATCAAGGAAGATGTCAGAGCTGTTTTAAATCACTGGCAGCCAATTGATTTGTAATTTAGTCCATGCTGAATATTAATATTCCAAGGGAAAATAAAAAGTTAAATATTAGAATTAGAAGCAGTTAACTAGAATTAACTCATCTTTGGGGCCAGTCCTGTTTACTGTCTTTCTCAATGACCCAGACAGTGGGATCAAGTACATCCTCAGTAAATTTGCAGACAGCTGGGCAGGAATGTGGATATGCATGAGGGTAGGAAAGCTCTACAAAGTGATCTGGACAGGTTGGATCAGTGGACTGAGGCCAGTTGCATTGGGTTCAACAAGGCTAAGTGCTGGGTCCTGCACTTGAGTCACAACAACCCCAAGCAATGCTACAGACTTGGGGAAGGAAGATTGGCTGGAAATCTGCCCAGTGAAAAAAGACCTGGGTGTACTGGTTGACATGAACCAGCGTGTGCCCATTGACATCCTGGACTCTGTCAGCAATAGTGTGGCCAGCAGGACCAGAGTAGTGATCATCCTCCTGTATTTGGCACTGGTGAGGCCAAACCTCAAAACTGTTTTCAGTTTTGGGCCTTTAGTTGCAAGGAAGACATCGAGGTGCTGGAGTGTGTTGAGAGAAGGACAACAAAATCAGCGAAGTGTTCTGGAGTAATGAGGAGCAGCTGAAGGATCTGAGATTGTTTAGTCTGGAGAAAAGGAGGCTCAGGGGAGACTTTATCACTTTCTACAGTTGCCCAAAAAGAGGTTGCAGTGAGGTGGGGGTTGGTCTTTTCTCCCAAGCAACAAGTGACAGGACCAGAAAAAATGGACTCAGGTTGCATCAGGGGAGGTTTAGATGGATATTAGGAAAAATACTTCACCAAGAGTTGCCAACTATTGCAACATGCTGGCCAGGGAAGTGGTTGAGTCACCATCCTTGGAGGTATTTAAAATATGTATGTAGATATGGCACTTAGGGACATGGCTCAGTGGTGAATGTGGCAGTGCTGGGTTACAGGTTGTACTTGATGTTCTTAAAGGTCTCTTCAAACATAAATGATGCTATGATTTGCTGATCTTATAATAAAAATGAATTAATTTCTGCTTATTCAATAAAAATATTTCAATTTTAGTCAGTTTCTAAAGTGTATTAGTCTGACACATTTAGGCCATTTACATTTTGTGACAATCATCTCTGCATTTTAGGCCATTTACATTATATGAAGGTCATCTCTGCATTGAGTTGGAACATAGGTTACTGTGATTTTTGATACTATGATGACTTCTTTAGAAGCTCAGGGGAAGACAAGAATGTATGTACAATGAAAAATGAAGCTCCATGTTTCACAGCAGCTCAATGTGAACCACCCACAGTCCAGAAGACACAAAGACTTTTAGAGATGTATTTGCAGAATCACTTATGATATTCCACTCCGAGTGGTAACTCTGCTCCTGGGAAAATACAGTTTTGTAGCTGGCTGGCTGGGTCAGAATCCACCTTTTCTGCTTTCACACCCACCTTTGAGGAATCAGCCTGTCTTTGGCCTCTTTCTGTGCCCTTGTTTACTACCTCCACCTGACCTGACCGTTTAGACTATCAGTTTAGTCAATCCAATATCGTTTTGTACTATGTATAACACTCTGCATAATGGCTCCAAATTTAGTCTACAGTCTCTGTGCACTCCTGTAATGATGTTGCTGTACTAACAACATCTGGTAGGATGGCAGTAATTTTGCATCTGATCTGAATTCTGCTGTTGAAAACATTCATAGTATTATTAAGGTATGTATTGGATCAAAATAATTCTCAAAATATCAGGTCTACTGCCTTTTTTTTTTTCTTGTTTGATCGAATTATCAAGCTGGGTGACATCTATCAGAGTTAGGCTTCAATTTTAAGATTTTATTCGAATCTTGATTACTCTGTTTCTTGCGTCTGATAATGATTGGTATGTGAAATATTGCAGCAAAAACACTGCCTACAAGTCACTCAAGTGTTCACTGGAAGCTGGGTAGGCTTTTCTCTGCCTGGGTGAGCCACCAATATGCAATATACATTTTTTACTTTGGATAATTTTGATCTCTAGTTATTGCATTTCTTTCAAGAAATTGTTAATATTCTTTTGTAGAAAAATCTCATGCAAATCCTGAAAAAAAAATACAGCTTTATGAATCTTTGCTTATTGAATTTTTTTCCAGTTACTAGGGAGCAGATGTGCTCCCTCTTGCCTACAGGAATGACTTGAAGAAAATAGTTGCATATTTGAAGTAGCTCCCAGCTCCTAAGGCAAAAACTAGATGATTCATCTTTCCTACAAAAAAACAGCAATTGTATTAAATATTCACAGAATATAGCTACAGCATTTACAAAGGTGTATTCCAAGCCACAAAAGGGACAGACAGTGTATCTCAGAAGAGTCAGTGTGAAATTTTAAAAGTACATAAACACCAGAACAAAATGTCAACCACCTACTCCAGTGAGCAGACAAAGTACATCCTGAAAGTTAAACGATACAGTTGAGGAAACGCGATTAACTTCTGACACTTGAATCTTTCCTTCTCTTGCTCTTTAACTTTCTTTTTTAATTTTTTCTTATTGTGTATTTGGATAAATTAATAAATTAATACATTTATATCTCAAATATATGTGTATGTTTATATACATTCGTAGACACAGATGACTGTTCTATAAACATATGTGTATGGAGATATATTTGCCATAAGTTTGCATACACTTCCTTCATTATTTTATTTCCAAGGCCTTTATATCTCCTCAAATCTTTCTTCCCATGTTGCATTCCCTAGATTTACAAACGGAGGGAGAAAAATGTCCTTAGATTGCACATGTGTGCATTCGTTACCCTTATTTTTATTCTTTGATGTGACTGAACTGACTGTTTTCTGGTGAAAATATTCTGGATATGTTCAATCCTGCCCAACTGTAGAATGGTGAGGAAACGGAAGTGGGGGCATGGTACACATTTATGTTGTCTGAATCTTCTGTGAATCTTTTGTGCTTTTTACTGTAAAGAGTCTTTTTTATGTAATGAGCTTCAAAAACAATCCAGAATACTCAGAAGATTTATATTGCATTAAAGCTGTATTTTATTTTCTTAGATTTTTATGGGTATGCCATCACAGATGATCTAATGAAGATTTTCTGTGACATTCCACTCTTGTAAAAGGAGGTCAAAAATATGAGTTTTAATACAGAAACTTGCTGTGTGTCCAGGAGGCAAAACAGCTTTTCACAAAGGGCAGTGGAACTCCCAGAGATGTTTTTGTGTGTGATGTACTAAAGGCATAAAAACAGGGGTTACATAGCCTTCTAAAATGACAAAGCATGAAAGATGAATTTGCCGATGTAACATTAATTCGAAGAAATTTCCTACTTCCCGCCTGTCACCCCACACCATTAAATTAAAGAGACTTATAAAGAAAGGGAACTGTTTTTGTTGCCTGCACCAGAAAGGAAGTTGTAAGCATATTAAATTAGTTATTGTTTACAAAGCACTTCAGATGCTTGGAAGAAAGGTGCTGGATAAGTGCTAAGCATGATCATTATTATTGTTTTTTTCTATAGTCTGGCGGTGTAATTATGATGTCTGCACAGTCTTTCAAATGAACAGGCTACAGAAATATTGAATTTTGAGATATTTTGTCTTACTAGTGTTAGACATCAATAAGGCTGAATTTTCATTTCAGGTTTATGTCATTAACAAGTTCATTTATCAATGTGTCCTTGGCACTCAGCCCCATGACTAACTTATGCTGAGCTTTCCTGACATATATTTTTAGTAATGCAGGTGCATTTTATTATTTAATCTTTTTCTAGAAAAATATATATTCCTATGTATCATGGAAATGTTCGTCAGGACCTGAAACTTTTCTAGAGAAAGATTTAGTCTTGATTATAACTTAACTGTTGATTGTAGCTTCTTATAAAACAAAAGAAAGAAAACAGGTGAATTATATTATATCACTTTTCTGTTTATTTTTTTTCATTTCAGTATCAATATGTAAACATTTTATTTGAGATGTGTATGAAATTATCCCAATTATGAGCTGGATTCTGGGATACCTTGAACTCTGCATAGCTCATTGCAAATGCCTAATCCTAAACATAGCATCTAATGCTGCTATTTAGGGTGTTTGATCAGGTAAGGTTCTCTATATCTCTCTTATGAGTAATTGGAATGTTTTTAAAGATAATTCATCCCACCCAACCTGAGTGTGCCCTGCCCTTTTTCCACAAGATTTATCAAAGAAGGGTGATAATTTTAAAGGTTTTAAAATTTTATATATTCTATAAGTTTTATATTTTAAAAGTTCAACCAGAATAAAACTTTTTCATAAAGCATTACTTTTAAGTTCAACCTCAGGAAAGCAGCTGAAGGAGATGGCACCAGTTCTTTTCTCCCTCCATAAGACGCCATCACCTTTAGATATATGCTAGTCTGATTCACATAAAGAAACACTATCCATCTCTTTAAAGAAAGCTTTGCCACTATGAAGAAAATAAATCAAGTTCAATAAAGAAACTGAAGTCAGATTTGGAGAAAAGATGAGGGAAATATTGCATGCTGGCTAGAAAGTAGGACATAGTTGCAGAGAGGTTAAGGAAACCAAAGTTCAAGTTTCTGCTCTAAAACTCTTTCTGTGTTCTATCCGGTTTAATGACGAAAGTGGGATGCATGTGACAAAAGTGGTGAAAAATCTCTACACACCTTTAGATATGCAATGTAGAAAAATTTAAAGAAGTTAGTCAGGACCTTTCAAGATTTTTCAGTTCCTAGCTAGGAACATAGACCAAAATTAGTAACCTAAGAAAAAATCAGTTTTAAAACATTTTAATAATATCATGAGGCCAGTATGTAAAAATAGAATTAATTTTTCTCAAAGGGAAGTTTCTAGTTTTAATTTTGTGTTGAGTGCTACTAAATGAGGTTCAAAAGTCATTCTTCCACAAAATAGAAAATCTGGTGAAACAAGAGTGAGACCATCTATACTACGTATTTCAAAAATATTGAACTCTTTAATTTCTGTGTTAGAAACCTTATATTAAATATTAAAATTATATAATAATATAAATTAAGCACACTTCTTGGCCTGACGGCCAATATTCAATCAGTCAGAATATGAAAAGAATAAAATGTTAACCCTATGTTTCTACCTTAGACTGAAACCTTTCAGTAGTATTGAAATGGGTAAGTAAAGAATATTTTACTTTTACCTTCTGAACATTTTGTGGAAAATTTCTCAACTTGACTTTTAAAAGTAATTATAGTAAAAGAAATATTCTGGTTACACCGTTACATCAGGTATCATGGAATTTTGATTTGTTACAGCTTCCTCATTTATTTCTTACTCTAGCTGCTGCATTTCCTCATCAACTGAACAAAACGTAATAGTACCGTATAGTTCCATACTGTAAACATGATTCACAGTTATCAACTGCCTATGAACTGCTAAGCATTATACCTAGTCACAGGGAATTAAAATAAAAGGTTAAATTATTATGATTTACTAAAATAGGAGTATTGATCTAATATCAATACTCAGGACGGACAAAGACTCTCTAACAGAGTTGTTAGAAAGTGTATGTTTATTTAGCACCAGGCAGCTGCCTGGGATAGCTCCCTAATAGGCAGGGCAAAAGCACAAAGCAATACAAAGTCTATTTATCTGCAAAAGTTCGGAATATTCAAAATACAAATACACATTTATCACATTGATACCTCCCATTCTCCACTTCATATGGTAATTAGTTGAATAGTTATTAAGCATGCATGGTTTGTTCTTTAAATTGAGTTGGTGGTCGCATAATTTGAGGGGAGGGCGAGAATGATGAAGTAAAACTCATCTTCCTCACTTTGACATTTCTGCCTTTCTGGTTTTTGACAATACAAATTACCTTTGGGGAACCTCAATTTCCTCCCTTCATTCCTTCTCAATGAGAAAAATTAGCAATTGTCTACATTTCTTTAGATCTATTAATCAGTGTTTTCTGATTGTCATTATAAGCACAGCTGAGCAAATATGAAATTACAAGCAGTTACCTATACTTTAAAACTTACTTCATATCTAATTCTTTAGTTAATCATTAATTCTTTAATTAACTCCAGCTGGGATTGCTTATTAAATCTATTTTAAATAATTTCAGCAATACTAACCTTTGCCTAAAATCCTAATTTTTAAAACTCTATGTTTCAATTAATGTGTATATATAAACCATAAATTTCTAGAACCTAATACTTCGTTCTTCTATTTATGGTTTCCAGCTTTGGGATAGGTATTATCTTCATGTACTTGATGCATAAAACTAGGGCAAGATCACAATTTTTCATGTAAATTGAAACAAAGGTCAGGAAACTCTGTGGAATAACCGATTACAGGATACAAGAAAAAGAAATAACACCAAACAATGAGCAATATGGTTATGCTTGAAACTCCTTAATGTCAAAAGCTCAGTGTTAACTGAAAGTCTGCACATTCATATGCAGATTTTATCAGCTCAATATAAATTCATTCTCACTGAAAATAACAGTAGGGTCACAGTGGAAACAGACAATGAAACACGATAATAAAGGTAAATTGGAAAACAAGACAAATTTGTTTCTATCTCCTAGTGTAAAAAAACCAAGAGAGGACTTGCAATATACAGAAAAATGAAAGGCTGATAAATAAAAAAATAAATTTAAAAAAAAAAAAAGATGGCAAAATGAACAGGTAGAAAATATCCAGTTCGGCAATCTCACAGCTAAGACAAAGAAGACAAGATCTCTGCCTCTTTTATCACTTAACTTCACTCTCACAATCAACATACAGAGGTTGGTAGAACTTCAAGGCAAACCTGCACTGATGAAAAAGTGGTGGTTGGCCCTGCATTAAGCTTCCTATTCATTTTCAGAACATCACCAATATATATTTTTCTTCATTTACAGCACAGTTCTTCATTTAGTTCTCTAGGGTTAGCACTAAAAGCCCATTTCATACAGCGCCTAACGGGATGGCCGTGGTTTTCAATGACCTGCTAAGAATTTATCTGAGAAATGTGATTTCTTCACATCTCACTTATCTAAATTTTGAGGGGGTTGCTTGGTTTGGTTTGTTTTTTTTCTGATTTTTCTCTTACATGATATATGATGTACAAAAATTGCATTTTAGCTTTAATCTCTACTTAGACAGGCATTTCCCTGTCTTCAGTCTTCCCCATGCAATATAGCACATACCAACAGTGTTTTCAGAGACTGTTTAGATATTTTCCCCTTTTCATTTAGGGCCCCAGATGCATCTTAAAGTGTCATTGAGGAGGGACAGTGGAGAGGAAGGAATTTTTTTTTTATCTATGAACATTCACAGCAAAGACTGTCTTTATAAACCATATCTAGAGTTTAAAAGTGCTATCACTAGTGCTATCTAGTGAACAGAGTACTTCAATTTATTAAATTTCGAGGTCATAATGATTTCATTTCACTACTGACTAACTGTAGGATCTCAAAGAAATAAGTTAGTCTTTGAACTCAGATAATATTAAAAAAAGACAAATGAGTCATCTTCAGATTTGAAATTCCCCAGAATTAAAACAATTTAAAAATTAGTGAATTGTTGCTTTGGGGTAGAAACTCCAGCTTTAAAACTGTCAGATGTTATAAAACTGAACTTTGATATAAAATATATATTTATTGAGGTATTAGAGACCTCGAAGATTACTGAAAACGCACTATAGATTAACATATTTTCTGTGTCTCTGAATTATTTTAACTAGTGAAGGAAGAAAAAGGTAGTAATTTTTCTGAAAAGAGCAAAATGCAGACACTTTGAAATAAAGCAAAAATACAAACAGGAAATAATAATTTGGTGAGTGTTACCTTCTAGTGAATGGAAGGACATTTCTGTAGGTCCAGATTCATAGCCTGTTATTTTGTAGAAGTGTTGGGGGATAGAGAGAACAAAACAGACCAAAACATCTACTGCCAGGTTCTTCAGAGAAGAAAATAGTATTTTTATCAGCAGAAAAATAAGTAGTTTTTACTTGAAAGGGTGATGGGCTGAATGGGAAAAGCACTATGTAAATCTCTGACCTTTGCAGAGAAAGAGTTAAATCCAGATTGCCGTGGTTTAATCCCAGCCTACAACTAAATCCCACACAGCCTCTTGCTCACTCACCTGCTGAGATGGTGAGATGGGGAGAGAATTGGAAGAATAAAAGTGAGAAAACTCAGCAGCTGAGATAAAAACAGTCTAATAAGTAAAGCAAAAGTCATGCACACAAGCAAAGGAAAAACATGGAATTTAAGCAAAATAAGGAATTCATTCATCACTTTCCATGGGCTGACAGGTGTTTCATCCCCAGGAAAGAGCAGTTACTTGGGAAGACAAACACTGTCACTACAAATGTCCCTCCCTTCTTTTTCCCCAGTTTTTTATGCTGAGCACTATCTCATATGGTATGAAATATCCTTTGGGTCAGTTGGAGTCAGCTCTCCTGGCTATGTTGCCTCTCAACTGTGCACCCCAGGCTCCTCACTGTTAGGGTGATGTGAGTAGAAGAGGCCTGGATGGTATGTAGGCATTTCTCAGCAGTAACAAAACACCAGTGCATTATCAACACTATTTCAGCACAAATCCAAATCATAGCCTCATACTAGCTACAATAAAGAATATTAACTCTACCCCAACCAAACCAGCACATAGGTGGACAAACAACATAGATCTTTCTGGTTTTAAGTACTGTGAGCTTCAAAACAGCTTTGTTTTAGTTGTTATGTAGGCATGCCTCTCTTCATTTTCCCCAGGAAAAAACAGTGTTTTGTTTCTAGACCAGAAGCTCTCTAGTCTTGACTAAACTGCATTTGTGCTACAATCGCCGGGATGACAGAGTCCCTCTTTCAGGTTTTGATTGTGGAGATGTCTACAGAAGTGTAGGCACATGTGAAAGATCATAGGTTTCTGTGTTAGAACATCTGAGCTCAACTTCAAGATACATGAAACAGAAAAAGAGAAGTCAGGTTAAAAATACAAGAGCAAATAAGTGAACTGAAACTGATGCCATGTATGCATTTTGGGAAGTGCTCCAGTTTAAACTGAATGCAGTTGAACATCTTTGAAATTGCTGATCTGTTTAACTGTCTGGAGTCTGCTTCTCTCTTGTTCACTCCTTGTTTAAAAATTGCTATTCATTCATAATCAAGAACTGAACAGAGTAGAGTATGGAGTAAGCAGGGTAGTGCATTCCTAGGAACCAGGCAGTCAGGAAATGATTTGCCAATGTTTCTACAATCTGTGCCTTTTATTTTGTTGGCTTTCTCATTGCCACAAGAGCACCCTTGAAACTACTCTCAACCTTGCAAGTTCATATAACTGCACCTAAGATACTCTTCTGCCTAGTATGAACATGCTCACAGATGTGTATCACCCAGTGCTTGCTTCCACAGACCTGAAATCTACCTTTTCTCCACATTGTATAAAGACTGTAAAACACAGAGATGGATATACCCTTGTATACACAGAGTACACATGCAACAGAGAGTATGGTTGCTTCAGTGAGAGCAGACAATTATTTAAACAATAAATGGCAATTACTTTGACAGAAGAAGAATCCTTTTCAGTAATACGATGGCACAATTATGCTTTTCTTCATTTGTGTGGTGATAATTTCTTCTGGAAATACCACTGCTAAACACTGGAATTGTTTGAGGAGTACAGTATGATTTAATATAAGTAAGCTACAGGTCCAAATTGCTTCTGGGTAAGTAAGTACTGGACAGATAAGGATCTAGCAAGCTTCTAAGTCAATATGAGAGTTAGCTATTTTTTTCTTGTAAAAGCTATCACATATAGCCAAAGAGTTCTTCAACTAAATACAGAGGAAAAATAGCCAAGAATTAAGATAGCTACCTAGTGAAAAATCTGCATTTTGAGAAAAAATGTGCATGTTTGATTTGCATTACCAGTTCAACTAGACACTAAAGAAGCCAGACTTCAGTATTAACACTTCCTTACTAATATTGTTATGTCCTGGTACCTAAAGCCAGTCTCCATATATCATTTACAATGTACAAAAACAGAAATTACGTTTACCAGAATAAATGGAAGAGGGATCATACTGCTTGGTATCTGCACTAAGAGGGAAACTTTTGAAACTTTCACCTTTCCATATTAAAGTTATTAGCAGTCAGTTCCTGCTAGGTATTGTGAACAATGGACAGTGTCCAAACTGAGTAATCAGTGGTGTCAAGGATTAGAGGCCTCATCTGATGGTTATTTTCAAAAAAGTTTCAATTCAGTTTCAATATATTTTATCATCTCTCTGTTCTTTCCCTACCCCAAATTTCACTAATTTCACAGAGGCTATCACAACAGTACGTGTTTGTCCACAGTTTGCAGAGAAGGCTAAACTGTGCTATTGTGTAATATGAATAGCGTGATCAACTTTTCTGTCTTCCAGAATTTAAACAGGTCAATAAGAACCATGAAGACAACTCCTGTCCTTGTTAGGAGGGGTACTAGAGAGGATCAGAAAAAACTGACAGTGAGAAGTTATGATTGATGGCTCTATGTCCAGGTAGAGGCTGGTGATGAATTATGTCCCTCAGAGCTCTGTCTTGGGATGGGTACTCTTCAATATCTTCATCAATGACACAGAGAGTGAGATCGAGTGCACCCTCTGCAAGTCTGCAGATGACACGAAGCTGAGCAGTTCAGTTGACATAACAGAAGGATGGGATGTCATCCAAGGAAACCTGAACAAGCTGGAGAAGTGGGCCCACAGGAACTTCATGACATTCAACAAGTCCAAGTGCAATGTGCTGCACCTGGGTCAGGGGAATCCCAGATATGAGTACAGACTTGGAGAAGAACTCACTGAGATCATTTCTGCAGAGGACTTGGGGATACTGGTGGATGAAAAGCTGGATATTAGCCAACAGCAAGCACTTACAGCCAAGAAGGCCAGCCACATCCTGAGCTGCATCAAAAGAGGGGTGACCAGCAGTCAAAAGAGGAGATTCTCTCCTTCTACTGTGCCACACAGAGGCCCCAGCTGGAGTGATGAATCCAGCCCTGAAGTCTTCAGCACAAGTAAGATGTGGAACTGTTAGACTGGGTTCAGAAGAGGGTCACAAAGACCAACTGAGGGCTAGAGTGTCCCTCCTACAAAGACAGTCTGAGAGAGTTGGATTTGTCCAACTTGGAGAGGAGAGGGATATGAGGAGACCTTATAGCAGCCTTCCAGTACCTGAAGGGGCCTATAAGTGAGCTGGAGAGGGGCTGTTTCCAAGAATATGTAGTGAGAGGACAAGGAGAAATGTTTTTAAACTAAGAAAGGAGATACTTAGATTAGATGCGAGGAAGATATTCTTTACTGTGAGAGTAGTGAGGTGCTGAAACAGGTTTCCCAGAGAAGTTGTGTCTGGCCCATCCAAGGAAGTGTTCGAGGCCAGTTGGGATGAAACTCTGAGCAACCTGATTTAATGGGTGGCATCCCTATCCATGTCAAGGTGGTTGAAACTAGGTAATCTTTAAGGTCCCTTCCAACCCAAGCCATTCTATAATTCTATCATTGTTCAATTAGTATGTTCAATTGTTCTTGCTGAACTGTATGAGATTTTACAATATCCCTTTCTAAAACCCCTCCAGGTCTGTCTGAATGGTGTGGGAAATAAGAGTAAGAATCTTTTTTACCTTTGTTAAATTTATTAAAATTGTTAAAATCTGTTCACTGAAAGGCACTCTGGGAGAGTCAACTGGGAGTGAGGCAGTGATTGGTTGAGGAGATGCGTGGACCGTATGAACAGGGAGCTGATTGGATAAAGGGACTCATGAGCAACGACACTGCAGCTGCAGCAGCCAGTGACTGCTTTTCTTGGTTAGGTTTCCAACAAGTTCTGTTAAGGTTCAGTTAAGTTCTGTTGAATTTAGAGTATAAAAAGACTTGGTTTGTTACAATAAGAGATCTTCTTTGGAGGTATTAGGAGGTCTGTGTGTCTTTGTTCCCCATTACTATGGAATGGCACCGCCACCACTGGTGAATCACTTTTTCCAGTTTTTCATCATTGCAGCCTTTCTGAGAGTGCATTCTGTCGCATCACACCATCATACACAATATTGTTCATAACAAAATTCACTGTCTGGCAGTGTGTTGTCTTTATTGACACATCAGTAGGAAACAGACTCAAAAAAATAAAAGGTAATCTGCCACATGGTCTGACAAGCCTGTCATTTTGATGACTAAATGCAGCTTATGAAGGAAATAATTTTTGTAGCTGTTGGCTTTCCTAGAGGGAAAATAAAGCTGTCCACCTTATGTCTTTTAATCAGATGTTACTTAGTGAACTTTGCTAAGCAAGCTACTCAGTCTGGCATTCTCTTTCTAATTAAAAATGGTATCCCCCTGAGTTTAGTGGAAGTCTTGTTAAGATTAAATTTTCAACGGTTGTCTGTTTCTGTTGCTGACTGTATTTTAGAGAGTGTCAGAATGCTTACCATCTTGGAGCAACTATTTGTAGACAGATTTACAGGGAACAGCTGCAGGTAACAATCAATCATATTTGGTTCAGTGACAGAATTTAATTAGCTGACAACAAAGTGAAATAGGCTATAGAGTAAATGAATTGTTATTCTTGCACAAATACATTTCCTTTTCAGGTGTTGATATAACACATAAGAGACAGGTGAAAGATCAGCATGTGATCATCCATGACTGGATCCAAAATGAGAGGTAGAGGTATCACCCCTCCCCTTTGTCTGTTGTCAGGATGCTTGCTTTGCAATTAGTAATATGCAGCTTCTTTCATCACCAAAACAATTTTTATTTCTTTATGCTCAGTGCTTTGTCTGACATACATGTTTTTTCTATTGATTTTTACTGTACAATGGGTCAGTTGGTTACTGATAAATTCATCCTTGATGAATGCAAGACTTGTCTCTGCATGAAGGGTGGGTCAGATATTCTCCCACAGCTAGAATAGTGATTTAAGACAATTAAAACAGTGAAATATCAATTTCTTGGCATTTTACTATCTAGTTGAGTATAGACTCCAGTTGGATTCTTTGGACTTTCTAAGCATTGGGAAAAGTGATACAACACTCTGAGGAAAAAATGGCTACAATGGGAAAAATTTTATCCATTGTAGGAAAGGACAAAAAAGGGACTTTACTTTTGCATTTTGCCCAGAAGACATCAAGTGGAATTAGACTTCTCTTGAAGTGGTGTCAGGGAACAATAGGAAGAATTTCTTGCTATATCTAACAGCACAGTACTGAGTTGAACTTAGCTTTAGCAAATGGTTTTCATGCTCTTCTTTTTCACATGTTATAACAATATTTTAATCCAGTTTTGAATTATAGATTGCTTTGAAGGTGGCCTTTATGAATGACTCTTCACAAAGTCAGTACACTCTGTAGAACAAGAAGAAATTAAATGCTACAGAAGGCATCATATGTTTCAGCAAAAAAGGTTCAAACTCTCAGGCCCAACGAACCATTTTACTGCAGCTCTCCCCAAGGCTTGAAATGTATAAGAAAACATTAAGTGGTTCAGCCACATCATGCTTTTGGTAATTTTTTTGTGCTAACTCACTGACTACAGGTAGCATACTTCTGTCTAGAATTCCCTTAATGGAAATATGCTCACTGTGTTGTTCTTCCTATGTGTACAAGCTCATTTCCCAGATGCATTAACAATCCTTTCTCACTTGTGTGATACAGTGAAACTCACAATAGCTCAGATCATGTAGGCAAGGTCTAAACGTGGCCAGGGTGCATATGCTCTAGGAACTACCTTTTCCCAGGTGTATGAAAGATCAGTCAAAGTTCCAACATGGATCTTGGAGTATAGACAGTTTTGCCAGGTGTATATGTACACATATATTTTTGTGGAATGANTGTACTTTCATCAAATTTATTTGTGCTTACCTCTCCAAAATGTACCATATTTCATGCAGTAGACAGACATGACACATGGCTCTTGTCTAACTCACTCTCTCAGCATTTCAGATGAAGAAAAAGGAGCATATCTTGCTTGCATTTGTCCTGTGCTGCTCCTTGAACAATGTTTATGCTCTTCAGTGGCTTCTGCAGCCTAGCATTAGAAGGAAGAGCCCTTAAGTAATTTAAAGACAGCAGGAAAATGGACTTTTCAGAGGAGAAGGTTATGTAAAGGTGAGTTAAAAGTCACATTTTTGCATTCCTTCTGACTTGCCCCCAGTGATCTGACCAGCCACTAGTACACTATTCAAAGAGCACAGCATCTACAGAAAATGTGCTTTTGTGGAGAAGCATCCTCAGCCTGAAGCTACCTTTTCTTTCTGATGAACATTTTTTAAAATTTTTTAATGAAATGCTTATTAACCTGAAATATCTTGGAGAAACTCTTCTGTAACTAATCTCTTAGCTACTGGCAATATACTAAAAGTGAATTTTTCACCCTTCTGTTTTTAATCAATGCTAACAGTAATAAGAATAGTTTGCAGGTTTATAACACATTTGTTTAAAACTTCCTTTACTCTCAAGTAAAATTTGAAGGGGGAAATAGCAAATTATTTATTAGCTAAAGCAGTTTGGTAAAAAGAAAATTCCTAACTTTACTGGTGTTTTGCTATCACACTTAGAACAGATTGGATTTGTTTTGTGGTGCTGAAGGGCAGAAATTTTAGCCTGTCCTTACAAGGCAGTGCAGAAAATGTAGCTTCGCTCTTCTATTTTTGGCAGCTTGCTACTTGAGTAAAGGGCCAGGATGAATCTCATATCTAAAGATTATTGAGAATTAACTGAATTTTATTGACTGGCATTAGAGATATATTAGACATGCAGTTGCAAGATCAGTTACTGTGATTGCACATGCCACTCAGGTAACTGTAGGCTTAAGTGCCTATTTATATGCAAGAGAGGTTTATCCAATCTACATAGATAATTACAGATAAAACATATATAAATGAAGTTCACCATTGGGCCTGAAAAAAGCACAGGAATTTGTGTACTAACTCTGTTTAAACATAAGGATTTTGTACAAAACTCTCCGGCTTTACTTCACATTTCCTTTTATCTGTGGAATTATGGAAGCAGATAAAATAATAAAAAATGTAAAACAATGCAGATACTCGCTTATGCTAAAAATGAAGACTAATATCAAAAATGGATAAAGTACTGAGGAATACTCAAAATAAGATGTTAAGGATAACTTTATGAACTTTGTTTGGAAATAAGCATTGCTGTATTTTCTTAACCATAGCACAGTGCAACAACCGTGGATTTAAGAGTGTCATTTACTTGTCATTGGGGCATGAGTATTCCTGTACATTAAGAATGTACCGTTTCTTAGAAGTTTGCATTAGTTGCATTAAATCTGATCAATTTCTGGGTGTAAATCTTTGAGGAATGTATGAACATAAAACTCTGTGTACAAACTTAAAGTGTCAGATAAGGAAAAAGTGAATTAGTATATTGATATATTCTGAAAAGGGGGTACACCACTTTGGATACAGCATCCCAGGGCTCAGACTTTCCCAACGGAAGTCACAATATAATGTCCTTTCAGCACTTGACATCATGATACAGGGTGAAGACCAAATATCAATGTTGCAGCTTTATTTGTCTGCAGCTGAAGTACAATTTCTGAAACAAAAATTTGTGAAGTGGTATTGACCTATAGGGGGGGTTGTCTAGATATTGGACATGGTAATGTTACCAGGCTAATTCTAGGAAAATATAAAGGGAACCAGCATAAATGGATTGCACCATATCTACATAATCTTTTCATTATAGAGGTGAAAATGTTTCAGGAGTCAATCAGAGGTGGACCAATATCTGTCTTGGGAGCTGGCATACATTATCACTAAGTCTGGAAGAAACTGAAAACAACATATTTGTTTCTCTCTGGTAGAAAAGTGTGCTTCTCCCCTCTCGTGTCCAGGAATGAGTAAATAATTGCCTCTAACTTTCTCCATCTAATTAGTCAGATTTAAAATGTCTCTTCCTTTTAATAATGTGCTTTTCTCAGGGTTTTAATCATATATACAACAAATTTTCTCTCTATTATTAGGGTTAAATATTATTACCGGACAGGGAGAAAAGTACCTAGCACCCTTCTTAATCAATGGGGAAATTATCTTTCACTTCAGTAGGAACTAGATCAAGCTCATAAACAAGTTTTATTCTCTGTGCTCACTTTTCATTAGAAGTCCTTGGTGTTTCTGCCCTTGAAAATTCTAGCATATTCTAATTTCATATGACTGAAGAGTGCTGGAGCTGATGGGTAATTTGAAAAAGTGTGAGTAGTGGATGACCTGGCTACCACTGGGGGAGTCAGCAGAAAGCAGAGGCAGGGAATTTTGACTACACTCCTTGGAGAAAGCTGTCCAGCACAGGGAAAACTGATGGTGTCATTGATGTGTTTCAGGGATGTGTTGAGGCAGTCATCCCTGAAAGCTCTTGACCTGGCAGCCCCCAGCTTCCAGAAGGTCCCTGGCATGGCAGCCTGGAAGATGAACAAGTCCGAGGTCAGGCACAGCTGTGAGACCTGACTGCCTGGTTAAGGAAGCCCAGCCCCCCTGAGGACCCTTCATCCCAGACTGCTCCCTGCCCAAGGTCAGTGCAAGCATGACTGTGTCTGTCTCTGAGTGTGTTCTCCCAATGAATTCTGAACTTTCTTTACCTCTGCTTCAGTAGGCTACTCTCACTGAAAACAGAGAGTATCTTGTACCTGTTTATTCCTTGAGCAACTGTGATAAAGAGATACAATAAGTAAAGATAAGCGCCTAAGGTCTCTAAAACAAGGACGTAAGTTTTTTGGATTGCTAGAATAAATGGGAAAAGGAAAGAAACTTAACCAGTATTCCCCAAATTACTGCCTACAGAGATATTTATATTTTCTTCCTTTTTATTGCCTTCTAACCTCAGCATCTAGTAATATGATTATTCCAAAATTCCATTAGTCAATGAAAAGGTAACAGATTTTCTCTCCTCCATCATAATTGAGTGATAGGTTGGAAATATCACTAGAGGTTCAGCAAGGTTAGGAAGAACACAAACAATTTTCCCAAAGTGTTTTGCACTTTGTAACTCAGCAGATTCCCTAATAGCCTAGTTAAAAGAAGCTAAAGAAACAAGCGGTTGAATTAGGGAATTAAATTGTAAGGCTAAGTCTTGCAGTTTTCTGTGCAGATGAAGAAATTTGTTCATTATTTCTTAACAGCTTGTTTTCTACAGGACTGGATATTAATGAAATTTTAGAACTTTCCCTCAAACAGCTACAAAAACCTTTTTTGTTTCTTTTTTCTTTTAAACAAAAGCTCCTAGTATTTAATAGTTTGCAGTTTTATGTGAAAGAACTTAACTGAATGTCTTAATTATTAAATGAAATCTCAAGTGCTGATTTCACAAAGAAAGGATCTTGTGTCTTATACTATGCTGAGTTTATTATGTTCTAAATCATCACATTCTTTCATAAATGTGGATTTAATCCATTCCAGGGTAAAACACTTTTGAAAGGTTTTCAGGATAAAGAAATCTATGTTTGATTGACTTAAGAGTAATCATGTAACTCCCAAAGGAGCAAACTCAAATATATGTATTGACATTTGGATACTTGTAAGTGAGAAGTACTTTGATGTCAGAGACTATATGACTTTTGTGAGATTTCTGGTGTGGTCACAGATTTCCATGGAGATTTTTTCTTTCAGCAGTCTTCAAGAATTAATATTATATATTTAAAAAAAAATCTTTGCAATATTATGTATGAATGTTTTGATTAATCAAACACATCAAAAATAAGTTTAATGTAAGATTGTCTGTAAGATTTAGAGGTAGTATTAGCAACAGCTGATAAATTTTGACTTCAAAGGAAATGGTTGCCATTTGTCTTGTATCTGTGACTGGACAATGGCAAATGTAGAATTAATCATTTCAATGTTTTCTGATATTGATTGAACTGGCATTCACCTAGGAAAGAGTTTGGAGACTTTGAGATAAATTTCAAAAACATAGCAGGTAGTCATATTTAGTTTTGCATTACATGTGAAGGAAAATCAGACATAAAGCCTTTTTTTTAGTTAATAATCAATTTTTATTGATTAAAAAAAGAAAGGAAAGGATAGAAAATGCTTGATATTTAGCATACATATGATCTTGAAAAGAAGGATCACACTAAAAAAAAGCCCTAAAAATCCCTCAAAAATACTCCAAGAACAAGACAGTCTACACATAAAAGGTCAGAAGTAATTACCAACACACCTTTTTTCACCTCATTATAAACAATAATACAAATATAATTGTATAATAGTCTGTAATAACAGATAGACACTACCAGAAGTAGCAGGCAGGGCAACTCAGTATTTTACATGACAGTTTGGAGGGTGCAATAGTTATGGATTAGGCATTTAATTATTTGGCATTCTAGGCATGAAGAGGGCTGTAATGCAGTGTTTAATCTGCATATGAAATGATTCAGTAGCTACTAATGTTGCCTGAAGCAGGAATGACCTTTGTCCCAGGTTGAATGAAAAGAGCAAAGTATATGACTCCAGAGTGCAGAGAAAATTAAAACAGGGTCTACCCTTTATTAACAGTCAAACACTTAACAAAATGCACTTTCTAAATAGCAGGGTTGTGGACAATATTGCACGATTGAGGTTGTGTGCTTACATTTCAGGACCACATGCCAGATAGAAGGAAAACAGGCTAGACACAAACAAGACAATTCTTTAAATCTCTCTGAGCCATATTTTTCAAGGTGGTTTAAAAGGGGTCATATGTCCCGTTTCCAAAGATGACCCTGACCCTCTTTCTCTCAAAGAAATTACATCAAGTTGCAGCAGAGGAGGTTTGGATTGGATATGTTGAGCATCTGGACAGGTCAGTGGTTGAGTCACCATCCTTGGAGGCAATTACCATATGTGTCGTTATGACAACTAAGGACATGGTTTAGTGGTGAAGTTCACAGAGTTTGGCTAATGTTTGAACTCAGTGATTTTAAAGGTCTTTTCCAACCTAAATGATGCTATGGTTCTATGTTTCTGTATGACTCCCTGTTGTAACATTGAGCCTCTAAATATGAAATTATTGCACCTAATGATATAGCCCCAAAAATAATGTTGAAGTACTTATATTTTTGGAGGATTTTGATTCAGGATCCCTTAAGTATATTATCAGAGTTCTAAATTAAATCCTTAAGAAACAAAGCTTTTAAATTACTGCTAAATTGTATGCACTGCCATGCACGGCTTTTAAATGGTGTTACTCAGCAGAGAATCTAAATTTTACATTATCGGTATATCAAGAACAGGATAAAAGAAGAATAATATGGTTGGAACAGAAAGCTCAAAGAATTTGTGGCTTCTCCATTCTTGGAGATATTTAAAAGCTGTCTGGACACTGTCCTGGGCAACCTGCTCTACATGACTCTGCTTGTTGAGGGGGCTGCTACAGGTGACCTCCAGATATCTCTTCCAAACCCCGTCATCCTGTGATTCTGAGATTCTCTATGCAAAAATTTGCAAAGAGACAAGAACAGGAAACACCAATGACAGGAATTTTGAACACTACTGATGTGTGGGAGATATATGTTTGTGTGCCCTTTGTTGGGATATTCAAGACCATGCCATGTGTGAGTAACTAGCTTCTGTCAGGTGTCGTAAGTGTGCCATGGGGTGGAGTGCACTAGGAGGACTAGGGAAGAAGCTCTTAGTTTTGTGTAAGTCAGGATCCTGCCTGTCAGGCAAGGAACAGTCTAGTCCCCTGTGGCAGATAAGACCTAATTGCTCTTTATCTATCTGCTCTATACAGTTTTATATTAAACTTTGTTCAATAAAATAATAAGCTGAACAGTAGAGAAGGCTATAGGAGGCCATTCTCTTGTGGATATGAATGACATTAACCCTCTCCTGAGAGATTTAAGTATTAAAACTTACCTGGGAAAAACCTCTGGACTTGATATGGAGCCAGCATCTCCTGGTGCCATAGTGTGACCATGGAAATGGGGCATGTCAGGGTTGGGGAGCATTAATATGGCATCAGAAATCTAAAATACTTTAGAAGTTATTCTAAATATTTAAAAGTGGTTGTAGTGTGACCCCAGTGAGTAACTCTGTGCCACACAGCCACTTGCTCACTCACCCCTGCTGGGATGAGGGAGAAAATCAGAAGGGTTAAAGTGAGAAAACTCAAGGATTGAGACTATGACAGTGTAATATGTAAAACAAAAGCTGCACACAAAAGAAAGGAAAAACAAGGAATTCACTGACTCTCCAGAAAAGCAAAGATCCATCTTACATAATTGTGACTTGGGAAGACAAACTTTAACTCTGAACATCTCCTTCATTTCTGTTTCTTCCCCAGAACTGTTCCTCCCAAATTCTAGTGCATGCCCAGCCTACTCACTGGTGGGGTGATGTGAGAAAGAGAAAAGGCTATGATGCTCTGTAAGCACTATTTAGCAATAATTAAAACATTGGTGTGTTATCAACATTGTTTTCATCACATCTCAAAACATAACCCCATCCTAGGTACTATGAAGAAATTTCATTCTATCACAGTGAAAACCAGTACATCTACACAATGTACTGCCATCTTTTCTAATTCTATTGCTATTTTTAAAGTCACTGAATGTTACTGATTTGAGTAAAGTCTTGTAAGATGCAGCAGGAAAGAGAAAATGCAAAATTTGGTTTCAAGTTTGGTTTTTTATTATTATTTTTTATTGTTTTATCTGAATTCTTTGACTACTAGATGCATTTCTTTCTGTATCTCTGTTTAAAACTCACTTTTAGCTCATATTGTAATTGAATATATCTGCTAAAAGATTTAAATTTTTTTTTTTATTTACCTCAAGGAAATTATATAGTTGGTCATTGTTCAGAGCACTGAATCCTGTCTCATTGTGCAGAGATACTCAACCATAAGAACAAGAGGATCACCAACACTGCAAAGAGATTGCACGAGTTGGACAAGGATTCAGATATATGGGAATGTTACAGGATCACTTTTTATGCTTTTAGTTGTACATCTAGAACCCAAGGCAGACAGACTTTAAGCATTAAAGCTTAATAAGCACCTTAGAAAAAAAGCAAAAAAACCCCAAAAGAGAATAAAAGGCTTCCCTTTTGAGGCTGTGACTTGAGGACTTTGGTTCAATTAACATTTGGCATATGTGTTTTTTTTTGGTTTTCCCCACCAAAATTATTGTGTATTTCTTTTAAAAATAATCCTAGGTTATTTTTTGTTGAGTTGTTTTGAGGGTTTTTTTAGGGGCCATGTTATTAATTTTTCTGAGTCTAAGTTAGAAGTTCTGTTAGGATGTAACCTTGGCATCTTTTGGAATATTTATTTTTGTTGAAATAGTATTATAATTTAAATACTGACACTGTTTCTTTGTTGCTGCAAAACATTTTAGGGGAACACAGCAGAGAATGGAATAGGATAATGTTACTTTAGACCTTAATACTTGCTCCAACAATTGACTTCTACTTTGAAAGAGAGTGGTGGCATGATTTCTCTGCTGCAAATAAACCAGATTTTACCTTGGTTTGGTATCACATTTAATTAGAATTTTTGCTGCATATTTTGGCTTATTATTTCTGTAAAAAACCACAGAGATAGTAGAACGTAAGAAAGGAATTCTTGACTTTTCTATTTTTTCTTCATAGAATATTGTTAGTGACCATAGTAGGTTAGGTGAAAATAATACACATAATTGAAGAAAGATCTTCATAAATTCCAGAAACAATATAAGAAGCGAAAAATGAAAAATAAACCCTGGGGAGAAAATTTAATTGTTTTTAACTCTTTGAAAAAAATGAAAAAATGCCATATTTAGTATTTTTGATAGTTTAGGATGTTCATAAGTTCTCCATAAACAGCTACATATATTTCTTCATATACAGTTTCAATTTTTCATAGATGTGTTTTTTCTTTAGTATAGGAGGTAATGTCATTCTCTAATGTACTTATTTTGCATATTGAGTTCACTAATCACATCTAATCTGTGTACCTTGGCTTATAGTTCTTGCTTGCTTTTCTTCTTTTTCTAACCAATGGATGAAGAGATGTCCTCTATCTTATCTAACCTCTATGTATTTGACTGTGTGTTTCATGCATGTATCGGTCTGCTGACCTATCTTAAAAACTAGACAAGCTACGATTTCCTTCACCCAAAAGGTCAGAAATAAAAGCAAACAAATTCTGAAGAATATCTAGATACCACTTTATTCCCTGTTCCTTTTCACTGTTGCAGTATGTTTGATTTCCAGTCACCAGGCAAGGGGAGATTTTCTAAGCATTGAGCAAGTAAAATACTGAAAATATTTTTTGGTAGTTGTGCACTGCTTAGTCGGTATCACTCTCCTGCCCTTCTGATAAGCCTCAGGGCAAGAGCATGTCTGACTCCTGTTCCCTGGATATCTCTACAAATTACTTGGCAGCTTGTGGTCACCTAACTGTGAAGTAATATTGTACCAATGTAGGCCTCTGTCAGATCCATGTTCAGTGTTTTGCTCTCAACTGGAAAAGCTCTTGGCAATCAGTATATAATAGTACATCACAGATTAGAACATTTTCATTTAATACCAGTTTGAGCTATTGCTTCAGCCATTTCTTTAGATTTATTTTGAGGCCTGTTATCAAGAATTTCTTATTGCAGCTATTTTGCCGTGTTTCTTATGGTAATTGAGCACAATATATGTCTTTCAGCATACAAAATACATTGCATAAAGCTGATCAAAGAAAAAAATATGAAATAATTCTCAGGCAAGCAGTTGCTTATTCAAAGTTGATGGCTAGGTATTTTAAAGCAGAGCAATTAAAAAAATAAGCTGTTGTTGAAGAATACTGCAGAAGACTTTTGCCTCATATTGTTATGTAGACAAAGAGTAAATCCTACTCCTTTACAGAGATGATATATGCAAAGTGAATATTCAGCTAAATTCTCCCGTAATAGTCCCAGAAATAGTAACTTATCTTAAAAAGTCAACAGGCGTTTTATTTTTTTATTTTAATTTAATTTAATTTCTTTGGTTTTAATACTATTTAATACACTTTTTTAAAAATAAGGATTTGGAAAAGGTCGGGAAGAATGTGTACAAGGATGGAGATAAACACAAAGGCAGAAATTAAACTTGCCAGGAGAGATCTGTGTGTTCAGGAAATGGACTTACACCAATGTCATGCTTTTCAGCATGGTATGAATTAACGTATCAGTTTTTATTCTACTGTTTATATATGCCAAATTAGGTTTCTGCTTTTCTGCATGCTAACTGAAAAGAAGGACTACGCTTATACATCCAACAAAAAGTAAGGAGAAACACTATTTCCTGGATTGAAACCTGTATTGTGTATTTCTTTATCAGAATGAAAACCGGGAAGCAGAACATTACTATTATCTTCAGATAAAATACATTTTTTCATGAAATTTTTTTTAATTGCTTACTTATTTTTAAGACATTTCTGCTGTTTCCCAGTTATGCATTCCATGCTTGACCTTTCTTCACTGAAATGTAAAAAAAAAAATTGCTTATATTTAATCCAGTTTATGGCATACAAAAAAAAGAAGGTATGTATTTTAGTTACTATTTACATAATTATTTTTTATTTAATTAATTGCCTAAATTTCAGTCTTACATATGGATGGAGATCAAAGGTTTAATTTTGAGCTAAGATGGAGAGCTTAATTTGACTGGGTTCTCATTTTAATGAATATCTTCAAAAGACTGTCTGTGGCAGTAGGAAACTCAAAATAAATTGTAGACAAAACCAAATAGTGAAAATAATCTACTTAACTAAAATATCTTGTCTTGATTGTGTTGCCAAAAGAAAAATTCTAATGCATACCCTATTGAGCATCTCTGGAGCAAGCAGAGATTTTATTCCATATTAATGGCAGGTTTTAAAGTTGGAGTAGGTTATAATGAATTTCTGAGAAGACAGTACAGCATCCACTTTTAAAGCATTTAATGCACTTTCTTAGAATTATATGTAGAGTGTTGAAATCTGATATATTAAAGTTGATGTCAGGCAGTTCTTCCAGTGATCCACCCAGTTGTTAAAACAACAATTATCAGAAAACATCTGTAAATGAGATGTTTAATTTGAGCTGTGTTGATTTATTGAGCCATGAACTGCATTATTATAACACTGTACAGAGCCATACACTTTTGAACTTATGTTCCTGCAAAGAGAAATTCTGCATTCTTGAGTGTCCCCTTTCCTTTGCTTCATATGCTGAATTATAGATTTTGAGTAAGAGGTTCTTGGAATTTGAAAGAAAGAGAAGTTCTATCATCAGGTTGGCTGGAGCTTCAACTCAGATATTTTAAGTTTTCTGAAAATGTTCAAATCAGTAACCTTTACAGAGGAGAGCCCTGTGTCTTCTAGTAAATGTTGTGTGCTTGCTATAGACATCTCTGAATTCCATTTCTGCAGTTTTTGATTCAGTGAGTTGCAAGAGCACCCTGTAAATGCTATCATCGTCTTTCAGTCTTTGGTCATATTAGTTCTAGTGCCTATACTTATGTTTAAATCCTAATCAGTTCCTTATATTCAGTGGATTGTAGGGACTTAAAGTGCACATTTGCCTGTCTCAAATATCAGGGCCACAGAATCAACTTGCCATAAGACAAGCCTGTCTCCTTCTGTTGAAATAATTCAGACATCAGACCACAGTCTGTTACTGAAATCAGGATAATGATATGCAGTTCTCAAGTGGAGGTTTTGAGGTAGTTTCATATCCACATTTCTTGGAGCAGAAAGTAAAACATGAAGCCATAGGATGTTAGGGACAGAGATGATCTGGATGGTTTGTGATGAAGTTGCTCTTCTTTGCAAATTTTTAATAATACAGATGAAGGGCTGCATTTCAGAACTTTCTTGAACTATAGACCTCAATAATTATCTAATAGCAAACATATACAACACAGAATAAAATTAAGAGGAATTTATTTTAGATAGATTGTCATGGTTTAGGAATGGTATTTTCCAATTTAGTATTCCAAATAAAACCATGTGTTTCTCCCCCTTCCCCCTCCAACTGGAGGCACAAAAGGCAAATATCACAGGTTCAGAACAATTTACTGGAAACAGCAACAAGAAAAGGAACAGTAACAGCAACAACATTAATACCAAAAGTTATAAGGAACAATTCACATGGAAAAATAAACTCAACAACAGACAATACTGGATGGCTTCCTCCACTGGACAGAGCTCCTTGTCCCCAGAAGAGTCCTTTTCCCCATCCCCTGGCAATGATGTGAGGTGGTATAGATTAACTCTGGGTCCTAAACCATGACCCCTCCTGACTACTGCAAAAAATTAACACTGTCCTGCCTGGATTCAGGACATTGCTCTATGTTTTAAGAATGATCTTTCTGGAAAATCTTAAATTACTGGATTTTATTATTACATAATCCCTTTTAAATTATAACAGTTTTATTAAAAAGTAAGGTTAGATGCTTGTTTTAAAAGCTGCATTGCCATATAGGAAGTTATCAGCATGGTCTCTGAAAAGAGTGTTTTCCCTTTAACATTTTTTTCTGTGATAAACATTTTTTTTCATATTCGGAAAAAAAAAAACAAAACTTGTTATTCTGACAACTTTTAAAGTAAGGAGACTGAACATTGAAATCATCAGAGTCTTAGTGCAACTGAATCTGCTTATTTTCAAGTCAGAGCTACACTTATTTGTCCTGCTGAATAGGTTCATAAATCTATTTCTACTAACTATAAAGATACTTCACAGAGTAACATTCTGCAGCTGCTGTCTTGATACCCATTTTTATATTGCTGTAGCCCATCAGCACCTCATATTACTATGCTACTATTATTTTTTTCTGTAATAATTCAAAATGACATAATGGAAAAAGTAATTATAGGCATGAGAGCTATTTTATTCTACTTTTTCTAGTACAGACACCTTTCCCCTGTGTGCACAACTGTAGTAATTAGTTCTGGTTTGTTTTCTCCCTCATCAGGGAGTTAGTAGGAATTTGGCCATAACTAATAAGTGCATGATTAGTTTAGAACCTTTTAAACCATACACTCCTTTCTACTGACAATCCTAATAATATTTCTAGAGGGTCCGCTGGGATTCTGAGAGCTGTAATCATGTTAATATGATCACAAATTACATTCTAGTAATCCGGCATTTATTAAAGAGGATTCCCATTAGAAGAATAGATGCAATACTCTCATACTTGGCAGATTTCAAGAAAAAGTAAGCTACTTGCTTGAAGTCTCCAGCTCTTTCCAGTGGCTCACAAGCATTTTCATACAAATCCAAGATTTATTCAATACAGCCAACACATGCTAAATTCAAATGTAATTTCTGTTTCCATGATAATATATACCACAATCATGGTAAAGATTTAGGGGTTAAGTTAAATAAAGGTCTGATTTGATCATGTAATTCTTAGATCTTTTTCAAGTCAGAAGGAAAGCTTTTATGTATCATTGCTGCTGTATTTCTGCATTCAGACTATGTAACTTAGACCAGGAACCTTCATGCTCTTAGATGTAGAAAAATACAGTGAAATAATGTCCTTGCACTAAGAGAAATGTAGAATGGAAACATGCATACTGATCACTTTACAGACTGGACATGAAGTAAAAAGAAGCTAAGTGACTACACAATGTCAAGCAATAAGGCTAGAGCAGGAATAGAAGACCACTTAGCCACAAAATCATTTAATGTGTTTTCTGAGAGGAAAACTAATTTTAACATAAGGTATGTTGTTAGATACTCCTACTGTGCAAGTAAAATAATATCACTTAGATATTATTATTATTAGCTTGAGTACTAGTAACTTGTGTTATATAGCTCATATCAGGTGGGCAATTGATGGTTTTGATTAACCAATATATCAATAAAAATATTTTGAATAACTATTAAAGAAAAATCTGGATTGAATTTTATTTAAGAAATGAGGTGCAGTAAGAATAACCATGTGAACAGGTGTGGTCAGGATGGACTTATGAAAGGTAGGTGAAGGGTCTAGAGTACAGGTCTTACGATGAGCAGCTGAGGGAACTGGAGTTGTTTAGCCTGGAGAAGAGGGTGCTCAGGGGAGTTCTTACTGTTTTTGACAACTACCTGTGAGGAGATTATAATGAGCGGAGAGTTGGTCTCTTATCCCAAGTAACAAGTGACGGGACAAGAGGAAACAGCCTCAAGTTGCACCAGGAGAGGTTTAGATGAATATAGGGAATATTTCTCCACCAAAATTGTTGTCAAGCATTGAAACAGCGTGCCCAGGGAAGTGATTGAATCACCATTTCTGGAGGTAATGAAAAGACACGTAGATGTGGCACTTAGGGACATTGTTCCATGATGGGCTTGTTAGCTCCACAGTTGAACTCAATGGTCTTAGAGGTCTTTTCCAACCTTTATGAAAATTATTGTTAATGAAAATGAAATGAGGATTTTGCCAAGTAAAAAGCTGAATAACTTGTAATAGTCTTAGTAATTTTTTGCAGGAAATATTTTCAGTCTAAATATAGGAATGTTTTGAAATTTTCTTGATTAGACATGCAAAGTAATACTGAATTCCTTTTGTTCTATCATAGTGCATTGCCATTACACCATACATTACACTTAATGAGCTATTTGATCAGTCTTATTGAAGAGGCTAATCTCATCATAATTGGGTTTCATGTTACTATGCCTTTTTTGGCACATGATCTAAGAAAGCTTGACTTCAATTGTAGAATATATTGCTTTTTTTGTTCCAGGAATCCTTTCAACCCTTTCTTTAATTTTTTTTTTTTTAATTCCTCCAGCCCTTTGGAAGAGCAAATAATCGAGAATATGACAGCCCAGGGGGTCATGTTCCATAAGCTAGGCTGACTTGGCAACCAGTGAAAAGGAGTTGTGTCCTCCAGAGTTCAAGCAGATCCCAGACATTCCCGAGTCCTGCCTTGGCAGATGCTTCTACCGTGGGAGAGCGCTGTGCCTTTAGATAATAGGGTACTGGGGAATCATTCTGATTAAAATGAAATTACCTTTTCCTTCTCTTTCCTCATAATTGATTCAATTACTGGGTTTAGAGTGTTGAAAAGAACTCTGAATATTTAAGGCAGACATAAGCTAATTCTTAGGAAAATGCACTTATTTGGAACGAATTTGCATTGCCTCATCAGTTCAGAATGTTGATATCAGCTCTTCTTCAACTATTGCACCACAAAGGGAAAGAAAATCATAATTATTCCTCCTTAAATAAAGTTTAAAGGCTGCATAAATTCATCACCTTATTACCATATCTTCTGTGGGAATGGAAGAATAATGATATAAGAGATATGAAAGCAACTTTTTTTTTACCCTTAGGAAGGATAAGCTAGGTCAGTAGCACAAACCAGAAAATTACTTGTCCCAGTAATGATTTTTTTTTCCCAGTAATGACTTTTTTCACCAACAGTTACAGAACTTCTCACATACTCGTACAACAGGAATTCCCCTAATCATTCCCAAGAAGAATCTTCCAGCAAAGCAGGAAGGGAAATCATGCTAAAGCATAGAAAAATTAACAGAAAGACACAATTCCTGTTCTCCACTTCCTGTCATGTTTATTTATACACAAAATATTCCTGCTGCCTCAATTTAAGGAAAAAAAAAAATCACTTCCTCATTTCTGTAACTTTGATCATAAAGTTACAAAGTCCATCCAGGAGAGATGGACTTGAGTGAGCTGGTGAGATTTTCCTGCTAGTTATTTTTCAGCTACTTATGAAATTATTTCTTAGATGAGAGAATATTATGTGTTGTTCCAGCACTGGGCTGTCCCTAACTGATATAATCAAGTCACATTTACCTAGTTAGATGATGACTTGCCTTTAGGCTTTGCTGCTTCTCTAAGAGTGGATTTTCATCTACCTGTTAAAACACTTGTAGTTTAGCTGCAGGTCTGGTTTCCACTCTTCACTGATATTTCCAGATTTCACAGGCCTATTTGATACATATAAACTGGAAGATATCACTGAGACATCTGTAAGGCTATTTCATACACATTTGCGCCAGAACCTTCACAAACAGATGTGTGTTAAATTGCTCAGCAATAATACTGTCTGTCTCTTACACATGAAGATCTCAGGAAATTAGATACAAAATACAGATGAACAAAACCAATGCTTCTAAATGGACACTGGTTGGGGTTTTTTTAAATAATTCTTGAACAGCCATGTTTGTTTCGAGTGATCACAGTAATGGTGCTGCAAAACTTCATTCATAAATATTGAGTTTTTAGCATTTCCCCAGAAGATATTTTTACCTCACTTCCTATTTTTCACTCTTCAGTGATACCTTTAGAATTACTGAGGGTATAGGTACCCACTCTGCACCAGAAATTTAAAATAGCGTTGCTATTATGTACTTGCTTAAAATTAGAAATTTGTGGAAAGAGAAAATATCAATGAAAATATTTTTTTTTCATGCAATACTAATTATTCTAAATTACTCCAAGCATGTGAGGAACTGTTCACTACTGTGACCTCATTTCAGAGCACCTAACCTCCAAACTCTTTCCAGAAACTTTTGTCCTGAAGGTTTTCTTCTTGCCCAGGTTTTTTTCCCTGTAATTTTACAAACTGTTAGAAAACAATGGACAATAAAACAGTTATAGATATGTATTTGTTTTGAACATAGGCTAATATCTGCTTTTAGACAGACCCTCATGTCCACTGCATAAATTATTTTGGTCTGTTCATTGTGAACAAAAATGGAAGACCTCCATTCTGAGAATCCTAAAACACCTCAAAATTTGCCCATAAACAAAGAAACAAATAGAAAAAAGCTAGAGCCCACTGAAAAGATCCTTTCATGACCAATTATTTCAGCTGAAATCAGAATTTAAAAGCTACATTTTGGTGCTATGTACAATTTTATGTCTATCCTTTAGATATAAGAAGATGGTACAAAAAAATCTAATTCGGAACATCTGATTCTGAAATAAACTTTTTTCTTGAATTCAAATCATTTGCTTCATATCCGCACTAGCTTCACTTGCTCATCTTGCCCCAATGAATATCAGATTTGTAGACAAATAATATGGACCAAACACATTCTAAAGAGCTGTAGCAACCATGAGCTCTTTGATCCTCCTTTGTACAGCAGTACAGTAAAGAAACACCTAAAAAAAAATGATCAAATCAAAAAGCTAAAACCCTAAACACTAAAATGCTAGGATCTTTCTCTTTCACAGGGAATGATTTGTGGTCTGCATACATCATTTGTAGTTTCTGAGGTTTTCAGTGTACATAGTGAAGCATTTGTTCATCAAGCAGCTACACAGCAGAGGCAGACAGAATGCACAAAGCCACTCTCCCTGAAGCTGCTGGTTAGCTTCAGCTTCATTTCCTTTGTTTACAGTGTTTCACAGAGCTGGCAGTGCCAGAAAAACCAGCAAAATTATTTCCAGCATTTTGCCAAGGTATGTCAAAGATGTTCTGTAAGATCTCTCCCCTAGATTTTAAATATGGGACACATTGGGGTGAACTGCATATTTTGATAGATGATGCAGTATGTTTATGACAGTGACAAATTTGTATCTGTTCTGAGAAGCTGACATGATACTGTGCACTAGACTAAGGTAAAAAAATTGCATTGCACACATCTCATCTGATTGATATTCAGGTCTGTATGAAGCAATGAAGACACCATTAAATCTTGTATCCCAAGGTTTTAAAATGAATATAATCATATCTGGTTTTTAGAAAGAGAGACAATTTTTAGAGAAGACAATAATTCAGTCTTCAGATTTGGCACTTTGAAAAGAAAATACGCAAAAGCACACTTCAATATTTCTGTTCAACCTAATTAAATCTGATGAAAGACACATATCTAAACTCTCTGTGAGATCCTTTTGTCAGATACCCAGGCACCTTTTTTTTCTCATGGAGTAAAATCATAATCTCAAAATACAACACTTTTTCTGGGTAATTGGACCCATCACTGTCCAATATCTGGAATTTTACACGTGTACGTAGAATGCTGGCAAACTCACGAATATCTAGAAGGAAGTAAAGCCATCCACATTATCAAAAAATGCATTTATTTAAATGCTCAATAATACTCTCAGGATGAGTTGAGCATCTGATTTAATTAAGTAAGCAAAATTGTGGAACACTGGGATCACCTGACAATAAGATAAAACAAGACTAGCTATAAAATCTAATTCTTGCAATACTGTATGAATCACAAAAGATAAAGTAAATATCTAATTCTCTCTTATGACAACAAAAGTATATTCAACAAATAGTCTCCATCCATTACTAATCAAAAATCTAGCTTGTGCAGACACTGGTTGGTGTCATTTACTGAACACAGCAGATACAAAGACCCATTGCACTGACATTAATTAAACTGAAACATTAGAATTAATACCTCAGGAATCTGATGCTGAGTTCTGATGTGAAAAAGTTTCACAGATGACAAGCCTACTTCACCTCTAAATATAAATGCTGGCAATCGATTGCTATGACAACCACTTTTGCAAGTATTGTTTTCTGTGATGATAAACACTAATGCTTGATGAATTATGTATCAAATACATCTTATAGACTACTCTGGACCTGTTCTTATGGATGCATTATAACACTTACAGCTTGGTGATGCATAAATGAGGAAGGAACCTCTCCTACATTGCAGAAGTGATAGGGAAATCACATAAGTGAAATGCTTGAGTAAATATATTCAAGTGGTTGCACATTACTATTACTTGACTTAGTAGTTTTGAATACCTTCTATTGACATGTCTATCTGAGGAAATTCCTCAGGTTTCTTCTTTCTCTGCTGCAGAAACTCTTTAGAATTCCCTGTAGTAAACACTGAAATTGTCTTCTTGAGTATGTTTTTTGTTACTTACGCTACTTTTTCATCTCAGCTGTACACTGGATTAGTTCTAGCTTGTAGAAAGCTGTTTGCTTGTTATGAATTGAAACATTTTATTATTAGTTTTAATACCTTGAGCATTTGCTTTTCAAAATCTTTGAAAGGTTCTTTTCTGTTCTACTCATTTTGATATAGTTTCTACTTTTGAAGGGTATCTTTCATCCATAAATAGTCTCTTGTAGGCTTCTCATCATACTGAGGAATTAGTTCCTTTATGTGTTTTTTCAAAGGCTGTTTTGAATGGCAGTCTGCATTTTCCCTGAGTTTTTAATATTGCATCCTTCTGAAAGGTTACAATGTATAAGCATTTTATTCTTTCAGGTGAGAAGTTTAATTTCTTTCTAATGCCTTCTAATTCTTCATCTTCAAAGCTCAAAAGTAGAAATGTTGGCCTTCCCAGCTACAAGAAAGCTGGGTTTATATAAGTCTCTTTTTCCTAATGTGAGTTGACTTTTATATTCTAACATCTTGAACTAGCACTTTTCAGGATTAAATTAGATATTTTTTTTCTGTGTGAGTTTTCCAAGTAACTACTCCAAGAAGCACTGAGTTTAGCTTTAAAATACTTAATCTTCATCATGTCCTGATGTGTAGTTTTTCTGACCTGTATATTGCCTGTTGCACAGCTGGCTACGACAGAAACACGCAGGCTTCAGAGCAGCAGTTTGAACCACCAGGCAGGACCACCCAAAAGGGCCTGCCCTTCTTTATTCTCTCATTTATATATCTTTCTTAAGACAATCATGGATTGGTCAAAGAGGTTAACACCTCTGTAAGTTCACAGGATAAAGACATGGTCAATCATCTTTCTCTGCCTTAGGGGAAAGGAATGAAAAACAATCTAAAAGTTCCAAACAGTCTTGGTCAGTTAGGAAAACAAGGACTATGTTTATACAAAATGCATGGGAACTTCTACTACAAAATTACAAACATGGAACACTGCAAGAAGCAGGGCGACAATTGCCAGTTTACAATTCTTTGGTTTTAGTGTGGGCAGGTTTTCTGATCTTCTGTAGTGCTTCATGGTCCTTATTCTAATCATTCACCCACGCCAGGTCCCTCCATACACTGGAACTAGTTCAGACATACACAGAGTGGAAGAGTGGATTTACGGTCCTGCTCCAAACTTCTGTATTCAGATACCAGAGCTTCTTTAAAAGGGCAATAAACAGCACAGATCACATGATTTTCTACTCCTTATATTCCCTATTTCCTCTGTTTCTTTTCTCTGCTTCTTCCTTCTTTACCACTCTCATCCTCTACAAATAAATTCTTTCAATTACTTTTTATTTTTTCCATTAGTTCCAGCTTTGCACCCAAATAAGTACCCAAATTTTATATTTCTGATATTTCTAAATGGGTGACCATGGCAATGCATAGCAATACTGTTGTGAAAACAAAACCCACAAATACAGGGATATTGCTTCCCATGGAATTAGAATTAAATTCTAGAAATGATCAAGTAGACCCTGAAATTTGCAGGAGGAATAGAAAAGGCTGTTTGTGGAAGAGACTTTAATCACAGGTATCATCAGACAGTTTTAAGAGGTTTTAGTGGCAGAACTTTGTCTCAAAGACTGATGAATCATTTTTGTTATTATTTTTATTCTTCCAGTCTTCTAATTCAGTTAATCCCTCCTCATCTTTAATATATTGCCTCTCAGAGGATTTTTAAAGAAGATTAATGTAACTTCTTGGATGTATTTGATATGGGCATTTGGCTCACTTTGGTTCTATAGTTCCTTGTATTCCCTTTGTTTAAACGGTGATGTGCAGAAAAGTAAACACTTCACTTGTAAGTGAAGCCAGGAGTTTATTGCTAGCTTTTAAGAAATATTCGCTTAATGCAACCAAAATACAACAGACGGTTATTGCTATTAACCCAGCTAGAATGATGCAAACACTTGCTATCTGGAATATTAATTCTACATAAATTTCATTAACATTACTAAAATTGCAAGTTGTTATACAAAAATATAATATCTATGTATCTTCACCTTTTTTGTTGGCATTGTGCTCTGAGCTTTTCACTGCTCTTCTGGATCTTAATGTCAAGAGTTCTGCAGAGAGAGAAAATTGCAACAAGTTGTCAGCATCCCAAGCATGGTTTATAGAGAGGTAAGTTCCTTCCCTTTTGGTAGTAGGAAGAAAACATTAATATTCAAGTTTTTCTCTTCCTCACCTTAGGGTTTTCTTAGGATTATTTCTATTGTTTGATTTGTGTGTTTTACGCCTCCTTTCTTTAGAATGAGAATGGTAGAACAGTTTGACTTGAAAGGAATCTTTAAAAGTAATCAAGCCCAAACTTCCTGCAATGAGCAGGGACATCTTCAACCAGACCAGGTTGCTCAGAGCCCCATTCAATCTAACCTTGAATCTTTCCCTGCTTCTACCATCTTTCTGGGCAATCTATTCACCATCTTCATCTATTCATCATCTTTCTTTCTCAGACCTAGTTTGAAAGTACTGAGTTTAAAACCTGCCTCTCACTATCTTTCTTACCAGCCCCTTTTAAGTATTAAAAGACTGGAGTAAGGTCAGTAGAATTTTACAGCCTTGTCTTCTCCACACAGAAAACCCTCAGCTCTCTCAGCCTATCCTCATGAAAGGGGTGTTCCAGTCCTCTGATTGTTTTTGCGATCTTCTTCATTGAAACACTGAGTTATATCTTACTTTGTTACCTTTGGCATGTTTTACATGTATAAGGTAGAGGTTGGTTTCATTTCTGTTGCACCTAAAACTACTTTTGTCCAGCTCCTATCTTTGCATTACTGTCAATATATGGGCTACTGATGACTTCGATGGACTTTATTTCTCCAGTGTCATCCTCTTCTTACAGTTTCCACTGTCACTGTGTGCCTGCTTTCGTTTAGCTCTGCTCTGTCTTTGTCCTAGGGTCCAGCACAAAGGAAAACTACTTGCTATTATTGTTTACATAAAAAATTATTGCAGTGCTTGTTAAAATTTTAAAATATTAAACCACAAGTTAAGCATTACACCCCAAATATAAGAATATTATACTCCAAGTTTAACAAAACTAAAGCAAGCTGGATAACAGCTATATGATTATTACACAAATGCTTTTATAGATAAATATGCTAAAAGACAGCTATAACAAAGACAAGTTCAGAGAAAATGCTTATGATAGTCCCAGGCCTGATGAATGTGATGTTAGCTGAATACAAGGAGTGGTCTGTTGTTGTGAATACCAGTACTTTATTTTATAACTACAGGGCTAAAAAGGCTTTGATAAAAGAAAAATCATTCTGTCTTTTAAAAATTTCTATAAAAGTTGAGTTTTGTTCTTGCCTGAACTACCGTGCTACCATAGAAAGAAAAACAAAGAAAAGATGGCTCTTGGTCTTGATAACAGAGGTCTTACTACAAATGGGATGGCCTTTTGAAATATTGTTACAAAGCAATTACTGAGAAGATGAGGGAACACTGACTCAGGGGATAAATTTATTACAAATTATTCAGGGAAAATATGCTGACTTATTCCACTTTATTACATACACTCCAGTCCATGATATAGTAGAGAACATCATAAGATTTAAAGCATATCAATTAACAATTCAAGTTGAAGCCTCTAATATAACAAGAAGTAAACAAGAGCAAAAAAAATCTAAAGAAAATAGTTTTTTATGAAGATTGAACAATGACATACAGTCAATGTAGTCTTCAGGTAGTTTTGAGCAGAATGAGCGGGGAAGTTTTGAGCAGGGGCTGCCACATTTCTCATATGACTTCTTAAACTTTTGAAAGGCAGTTATTTCTTCTAAAAATAAATTATTAAAAATACAAGAAAATACAATATACTGCAATCCAAATACTTCAATATATGTACTAGAATTCATTTCAGGTTTAAATTTGCCCTTTGCACGACTGCATAATATCATTGATTCATGGTCCTTTTCTGATCAATTAATACGTTCATATATTTCTTGTCCTGCTTACATTTTAGAATGTGAAATTTCAGTTTATCTGATGAATTCTTACTAGTCCTTAAAAGTGAGAGACATGCACCTAATATATTGACTCTATTTCCTTTATCTCTTAAAATGCAGCCCATTTTTAAATACAATACTTTCCTTGATTTTTAAAAATATTGATTATTTCTCTTTTGTGTCATATCAGTAATGGAAATATTAAACTAAATCAGTCCTTAAAAATATTTGAGGGATACCATCTTCCTCTTTTTTCCAAGTTTTGTGGTCAGACATCAAGAGAGGAATATAATGGATACCTGTCAACAGAATATATAATCAGTTCTTTGACTTTCCTTTGTTGGGCTACATATCTTTAACAGCATATTAAATTCCTTTCTATTACTTCAGATTGTTTTTCTTTTCAGTGAACAACTAAGTGTCACTGTTCTTATAGTATTTTGGAATGCTGGTTAACAATACTCTCAATTTCTAGGGTAGTTCCGCAAACTAAGATTATAATCAAGGGAGAAACTGCCTCTCATATCTAACTTCCACTACAAAAAGCTAAAAAAAATATGAACATCATGTGGTTTTTAAATCTGTCTTCAAGCTTGTTGTTCCATAAAACATGTTCCTCATATGTAAACACACTCAGCAAGTAAATATCTGTCATGTTTGCCATCTGTACTAAACCCATCAATACCCCTCTTTAAGAAAAAAAATCATTTCCTCTTCAAAGCAATTTCACCAAGGGAGGAAGTTCATTCCCTGAAATGCCTATCTGAATATAGACAGAACCTCTAATGAGGATTCGCTTGGTTTTGTTTTGTGTTGTTTTGTTGAGAGTTTTTAAGATTGGGGGTTTAGGGTTTTGGTTGGTTTCTTGGGTTTTTGGGGGTTTGGGGTTTTCTAGAACTGAATTACGAATTCAGCATTTAATCTTGTTGGTAGGTAATCTACTTTTTTACTGACTTGATGACTTAGTTTCATAAAGTCTGTCATTTGCTTTGTTAAATTATACACATGAAAGCATATTCTTTTCAGAGCTGGGGTATAAAAATGAGTTTCTTTGCTGTCACCAAAAGGCTGCCCAACATCTTTCCTTCCTGCTCTACATGGGCAGTGTTGTAATAGTTTCTTGGTGTAACACGCACACTGGGTAAAAATGGATGTGACATTGGAGAAATAGTTGGAAGATTAAACTCATAGCAGTCAAAAAATGGGCATTTAGAGTAGGAAGACTTGCCTCTAATGATACGATGGACATCCATTTCATGATGGAAGAAGCAAGTGTATGTGCTAACAAGCTAGCTAGTAGGTAATGGAGAGGAAAGACAAAAAATGGAGCCAAAATATCCAGATTATGTCAGGTAATAAATGGACTGGAAACAGAAAAACTCTATCAATGGAGCGCACAAAATGGCCCCCATAAAAAAATAGACTGTGAAATAATGAACTCTGAACACTCTTTTAGTTTTATAGTGAAATCAAAACATAAGAATATCTATGGCTATAATGTGCTACTGACCTATTTATAAAAGAAGTCTATATTTTTTGCAACAGAGAGCTGCCTACGAATTTAAGTTCCCTGTAATAAACTTTCTTTTATTCCTTGTGTGTTTGGTTTGTTGTGTGTTTTATTCTTTTTTTTTTTTTCCCTACTCTTTTGAGGTTGGAGCCAGTAATAGAACAGCATGATGTGAATACTGTCACACAACAGGGATGGAAGGGATGAGCGATAATTGTGCTTGGATAGTCTTCCGAAAAATTACAACCATCCTTTGATATAAAAGCCATCTCTTCTCTAGTTACAGGTCTTCAACAGAAGTTCAACCATTACTCCAGCAAAAGAGCTGTCCTTGTGGTTGAGCCCATCCATCAGCATTCTTAAAAAAAGGGCATTTAAAATATTCATCTTTTTCCCTGCCTAACTGCACAATCACAGATCTTTGAATACTGATCCATCAATCAGTGCCATCCATGATCCTTCTTTTCCTTAATTCCTTCTTAAACTTATTTCTCCATTGTTATCACTATTCCAGAAGACGGGACACTGGACAACTGAACTGAGCAAGTCACTACATAAAAATAAAAGAGAGAAATAGACAGAAAAATAGAGAAATAAAACAAAGAAATAAACAAACAAAACCACAGTAAACTCTCCAGAGTAGTGCAACCATTGCATCCAAATTAGAACCAAGTCTTAGGCAGACCAAAAGACACCTGATACTTACATAAGACAAAGGAAAATATCTCACTCATGAATTCAGAAATTTACGAATAGTTTCATTAGGTTGCTAATAGTCTATTCAAAATTTATTGCTGTTCAAATTACAGTGATGGTAGTATTTTTAATCTGAAGTACTTGTGAATATTCTCTCTTCAAGAAAGGATGTCTTGGTCATCATTCACTCATCAAAACTCCCTTTGACAGATTATATAAAAAATTGCAATAATGTATTTATCACTGTCACTTGTTACAAGAGAATGTAGCTGCTATAAAGCAATTATATTTAAATTACCTGAGACTTGGAAGTCAATAAAAGCAGTAATATTGAATTAAGCATTATGGGAACAAGCAGGGCTTCTTATGTATACCAAGAAATTATGATATACATTCTCTCAGTTTATAGTTAATGCTTCATTCTGGAAATGTCAAGTTGGTCTTGAATCTTAGAGTGTTCTCATATGGTAGGACTGTGCCAGGACTCCTGCTCTGTGTCCAGTTTATAATTTCACCATCTGTTAAAACACGGAATCTGCTTCAAACATTATGACAGCCACCAAAAGTAGAAACACTTGTTAAACCAAACAGATCTGAATAGATTTGTTCATCAAGCCTATTATTAGCTTCCAGTATCACACTAACTCAGACACTTATCCTGATTTAAAGTCCAAATTTCCCTCTGTGTTTTTATGGCAGAACTCCAAATGGTGTTCTTGCCACTAATGGAAAGGAACAAATTCAAAAATAATTATTTCTTTTAGGATTTTGTACAGCTGCAAGAGCAGTATCCAAAAGAAGCCTAAAGGAAGATAGCTGTTAAAAACTGACCATAATCAGTCCTACTGATAGAATATTATCATCTATTTGTCTTCAACAAAATTATCTTTGAGCAGGCTCTAGGCTAGTAAAAACACTTAAATTGGGGGTCTCTTCCAGCTGCATAAAAATTAAGACTGGAGAGGGAGCAAAAGGAGTGGGAAGTGTTTTCTATAACTCAATATGCAGATCTTCAATTCAAAATATTGAAATTCTGATTTTCAGAAAGTGTTTAAAGAAGCCTTGTGAAAAGTATACCCCTTACAGAAGTCTCAGATTTCTGAGGGTAATAATTTCTGTATGACTGAAACTCTCTCTAATTGAGAGTCAAGATGACTGAACTGACTAAACAAGTCCCTATTTCCCCAATCCCTCATAGTCTTCAGAACTTTTGTTTTATTTAGGGTTTTTGTTACTGTTTTCTTCTCTTAACCTTACTTTCTCACCAAGAAGAGACAGTCTGTTTTCGCTCCATCAGAAAACATAAAAAATTGTCTGTATGTATCTATGCCTCCTTAAAAGCACAGAACATGGTACCCTGCATTTAGACTTTCAGCATTTACAGACCTTTGTCTGACACTTTACATCTTCAGGCAAGTGCACAGCTTGTTTTATGGACTCTGTCAACTTCAGTTTATTTCATAGCACATTTGTCTGTCACAGATTGCTTGCAAACAGACTGCCTTAGGAATGTATATTCGTGTCACATACGTTTAAATATCATAAGTGGTCTTTCTCTTGTATTAAATTTTGCCAAGGGGAAGTCATAAGTGACCAAAAAATTTATCTCTTATTTTTGCTCATTGTCAAATGTCCTTTGTTGGTAAATAAGAAAGATAAAATGTCTGCTTGCTACTTCTCTTAACAAAATACCTGACTATATATTGTGATGGCAACCTGACAATCCTAAAAAGTATTTATGTACTATATTTATCATAGAAACAAAATTATTTGTTCCCTCACCAAGTATATTTAGAATAATTAAAAGTTCTCTTTCAGATCCTATTATAAGAAGAACAAAGTTGTCAAGGCTAATTTTTTTGTTATATATTCCTTCCATTCATCACATATTTTCATTTCATATTTTGCAGTAGTTCCTCTAAGAATAAAAACTGTGTTCGGTGGCCGGCTTGTGACGACATACTTAAAATTTTCAGTAAAATTTAGCACATTGTAAACAGGGCCTACTAGTCATAGTAGCATAGTACTTATAGACAAACTTTGAAAAAGAAATTATGCAAGTGGGCTTAGGTTTGTAGCCAACTTTCCCTTAATTTTCAAACCTGTATATTTTAACTGCATACTTTCAAATCAATGGATGAAATGAAGACAAATAATAAAACTAATATTTGCCTTTTTAGCGTCTTTCTTTATTTGATTTACTTTATACAACTCTTGTAATTACTAGTTTTGGTTTGTGTTAGAGTTTGATTTGGGTTTTGTTGGTTTGGTGTTTTTGTTGTTGGAGGTTTTTTTATTTTATTTCCTGCAAATTTGTAATTTTAATCAGATTTAATGAGCTTTTCAAGCAAATTTAATAGATGACAATAACCAGACTAATGGTGTCAGGAAAAAGCTTTCTGTCAAAAAGACAACTGTATAAGGCATATTCAGAAACCTTGGGAATCTGGTTTGCAGTAGATATTTCTTGTTACATCATGCAAACTGAAAAATAAAGCCCTACATTTCTCCATGTTTACTTGGTCAGCATGTCTTTGATTTTCCTGGAGCTAGAAATTATCAAGTGTGTAGTCTGTGCATTTTAACTATGAAGATGAGCTGCTTAATCCCATGTGTACATCATCTGTATAGAGATGTGACTAAACCAGATTCTTATTCAGCACCTTGATGTGTGTATTTATTAATGAAGTCACACAGTGCCATTCCTATTCTAAGAACTGTTATTACCTGTCGCACAGTTGGACACGAAACAATCAGGCAACTCCAGGAGGTCAACCACCAAGGCCGGGTAGAGAGCCAAAAGAGACCCAGCTTCTCTTTATTCTTATATTTATACCTTTTTACAGACAGTTATGGATTGGACAAAGAGGTTGCCACCTCCCAAATTCCATAGGTGAGAAACACAGTCCATCACATTCTCCACCCCAGAAAGAAAAATGAAAAACAACATCCAAAGTACAAAACAGTCCTTGGCTGGTTATAGAAACATGGATTGTTTACACAAAATCCATGAGAACCTTTGCTACCAACTATAAACACAGCACTCTAAAAAATCAGGGCGACAATTACCCATATTACATATACCTTAAGTATGTATCAGAAAATATATTTGAAGTTTATAAAAAAATCAGTTCATTATACTCATTGTACAGTAAACACACAGAGAAAAATGATTAAATTATGTAACTCAGCAATTTTTTTTAGATCATTAATGACAATGTCACTCCAGTGTTCTGTGATTGATTTATACAATATTGGCTATGTGCAGCTGACAATGGTTTTTATGGAAAACAAGACTTTCAAAGAAATAAAACTGGTATTTTTCCACCAATCTCTCATAGCTTCAATGCTAGGAATATACAGAGGAATGAAATATATTTCACTTAGGCAAACAGAACAGGAAAAAAACAAAAGCAGATATGGTGATGTGACCTGTATCTTAATATTTATCACAACTTCTGAAACCTGCTGAAAGAACCAAAGGAATCACAGAGTATTCTAAAATACAAAAGTCTGTGACCTTTCCATTCTCCATCCCACATTTTGCCTGAAGCACATGTGGATGTAAGGCATAAAGAGAAGATGCATCACAAGTCATAAACTACCTTTTAACTAAAAGTAAACAAAAATATTTTAGTATCAACCACCAGAAAATATCTTTTTATGCTTACATATTTTCTCCAATATTTTGCTCAAGCCAAAGTAAATGAAAAATAAAATGAAAATTATAGCATTATTAAATGGGAGGATTTTTAATTTTGTGCAGTTTTAAAATATTTGTTAGAAACATGTATTTATCATCTAGGTAATTAGTATAATAGACTAAAATAGTATATAAGTAAATGTTAACCAAATTAATAAAACCATATGGAAAATATAGCTTCTTAAAATTATATAATCATAATGATTGATTTAGTGAATATTGCCATGCTGAACTCACCATTGCCTGGCACTGGTGGTGTCAGGTGGAGGTGTGGGCCAAATTCTGTTACTGACACACAAAGGATAACAGTTTTCTGATGTTCAGAGGGGACTTTCTCCTTTTCAGTTTGTGCCCATTGCTGCTGGTCCTGTCACTACCCTGCACTGAAAAGAATCTGGGTCCATCCCCCCTACATCTTCCCTTCAGGTAATTATATATATGAATAAGATCCCCCTGCAAGCTTTCTCATCTATAGGCTGAACAATTCCAAATGTTTCATCCAGTGATGAAGTTCTGTTTTTTATCTGTCTTCACTTTTTTTTTTTGTTAGAATAAGTAATTGGAACAAAAGCAGGATGACAGAGAAGGGCAACTGGTGGTGTAGGGCTGGAAGGCATGTCCTGTGACAGCCAGCTAAGGACTGTTTTAGTTTGGGTTGGAGAAAAGAGAGCTGAAGATAGACCTTATTGCTTTCTCAAGAGGCAACAGAGAGACAGAGGTGCTGAACTTTTCTTCCTGGGACACATCATTGTTCAAAGCTACATCAGATGAGATTTAGATGAAAATTAGGAAGTGTTTATTTACCAAAAGGATCATCAAACAATGGAACAGACTTCCTGAGAGACATGTTCAATGACACGCTTGTCAGTGTTCAAAAGGCATTTGGAAAACATGCTTTAACTTTTGGGTAGCCCTGAAGTAGCCAAGCAGTTGGATTAGATGATCTCTGCACACCCCTCACAGCTGAAAACTTTTTTCTCTTTTTTTTCTTTTCTTTTCTTTTCTCCTTTTCTTTTCTTTTCTTTTCTTTTCTTTTCTTTTCTTTTCTTTTATTTTTTCTTTTCTCTTTTCTTTTTCTTAGGAATTTCAGTTGAATCAATTGAGTAATTTACTTCTAAATTTAAATCTGTATATTTCCAAATTAAATTTGGCTTGACAAAATAGATGTAAAATTACTCAGTATCTGGCCTGCTCTCCTTATGAAAAATACCATTAATTAATGTGATCCTTGTTCATATAATTTCACAATTATAAACTGCTTCTTATGTCTGTCTTATGTACCAGTGCTCTTCTAATTGTAGTTTTATTTTTTTGTGAAATCTTTAGTAGTTCTAAGGGATTTTGGTTTAGTCTAGGATCAGATGGTGTTGTCAGTGTTGGTCAGTCCTGGCTGAACTGTAAATTAAGGATACTTGAGGTAGATAAAATTAATTTTTGCTCCTTCTGTTGGGAAAGGGAAAGGAATGCAACATTAAAATATATATTCTCTAACAACATTGAATTATTGGATGTTTTAATTTGATTGTCCCCAATTGATTTTTAATTCCACAGAAAAAAGTTAATTGTTCTCAGCCTCCAATGATTAACATATTCTTAAAAGTGTTTATAAGATCAGCACAGTATCTGAATATTCTGTGGAGAAACACACACCAAAACAAAACAAAATCAACAGATATATTCTTTGCAGGATATTTATGTTATCCAGCTGATTTTCAAATATGTCCAGGAACTGTGGGTCACTTCCCAAGGTGATTTATCCATCACTTTCAGTGTTCTGTGTATCACACTGCTGTTACTCAAGAGTCTACTAAAGAAATCCAACAGATTAAAAATCCAACAGCTATTTATTAATTTATATCTGTCAAATCCATCTTCTGATCTGATTGATATCCAGTACATACCAAAACCCTGAGGGAATCTACAAGCTAAGATTTGTTTCACTTCCTTTTATTTCTGATACTAATACTTATGCAGTTTTAACTCTGAAGGAAGGTTTACAGTCTATTTTAAAAGGTTAGTCTTAGAAAATGAGCTTTCATGTCAGCTAGTATTAGTTAATACCTTTCAGGTTTTTCAAAGTTACTAATAATCTATAAAAGTCACATTATTCAAGGCTATAACATGCATCAGTTTTCAGATAAATCTGCTAGTGTTAGCCTTTCATCTAGTTGTGTGCAGTTAGTATTTCTTTCATCATTAATAGATAACATCCAATGCAAATAGGTTCTGTAGCTTGACATGAACATTTCATAGATCTGAACAATATATACTAACTGATCTAAGCCATGTGTACTATGCTTTCTAATGTATCTGAACAATGCATACTAATTATATATTAAAATCCAGCCCCAAATATTCCCAAATCCAAAAGTTCTAGAGAATGTAGTTTATGCTACTTCTGCAGGCTGGTCATGTCCCAAAGCTAAGCACATTATTCTTCCACAGCTCTCTGCCAGACCAGTCAGGACAACGTGGGTTGGAGATGCTTGCATCTTAAAAAATGACGGGTTCTGGGGTGAATTAATGGATGTTCGGAGATCAGCTTCTATCTCCACACCTCTTTTGCCTACACAGTTTGCACACAGGAGACATAATGACTTAGAGTCAAGTAGGTAGCAGGAGGTCTGTGTCTACCTGTCATTGTCAATAAAAATCATTGCTAAATGAAATATTGTTACATCTTGGAACAGATGAAGGACAATTCTCTGCAGTGGCATCCCTGACCACGATTCCATATATCTTTTTTTGTGAGATGGAAGTGTCAAATGAACAAGAAATTATTTTAATTATTATTTTGTTATTATTACCAGCCTTAGATGCATGTGTTTGTTTCCTTAACATCTTGCAAATATCCATCTGCAGCACTAATGCTGCACATTTTAAGATTCTTCTTACAAAACTATGCACTAAGGGAAAAAACTAGTATAAAAATGGAGTTTCTTAGTACAAAATACCAGTGGATTTGGAGTTGTCATCTTTCTCATCTGGAGTGGCAAAAGTTCATTTAGTTCCACCTGATGAAGGACTTGGGACAAATTAGATCATCTGACAATTTGATTACAAACAGAATATACTATTCTATACTGAGTTAATACATATTCACAGCAAAACATGTGCCTACAGTGATTTTTTAATCTTCACTCAAATAGCCTCTGGCTGTGGAGCACCTTTTCTAAAGATATGCTATACAGTATCAGTTTAACAAGCTTTTTACTTATCATATTCTTTTTCTTGAAACTTAAAATTCAAGGAGTGAATTTTTCCTCATACTGAATTACTATCTACTCATATATTCTGTGCTACTGATTTAGAAATTAATAACATGCAGAAATTACCTTCTACTTAAATTATGAAATGGTAACACACCAGGTAAAATGCGTATAAAGTGAACTAATTTTTCATTTGGAAAATGAAGCCCTCTTGAAACATTTCAACTGCTAACAAACTTGTTTTAATTATTTTCCTTTTCACTGATTTCTTCTTGTTATTCTTTGCTGTTTTATACCATACCTCAACATTTTTTTAAATTCTTTTTCTGACATACAGAAATCTTTTCGGACATGCAACAATCTTTTGAAATAATGGCTGCATTTGTGTCTCTTTCAGACTCAGACTATTGCATCTGCAAACGTTGGAATTGGAACAAATCCCCTTTTTTAAAACACATTTTTCTTCGGCTGCTTCAACAGCAACAGTAATGGTAATAGCAGGGAAGAGGTGTGATGGAGGAGAGTAGGGGACATGGCTTCCTACTGCTCCAATTGTGTGCTATTTTTATGCTTATTTATGTTTTTAAATTTGTTTTTATCTTTATTTATGTTTTAGTTTTATTCTCCCTAAAGAAAATGTATTCTTAGGCTGAAAGTTTATGAGAGATCAATAAGAAAAGCCACACAGGAATTTGCTTAATAACAGAGTTCTGGCAAGATAAGGGAAATTTCTTTACCTCTTCAAGCAGCCATTGGAAGTCAGAGATTGTGGTTTATAATCAGATGGAAAATTAATAATAAAATTTAAAAATAATAATAATATTAATAATAGTATTAATAATAATGAACAAAAAAAACCAGAAATGAAAGTGAATGGAGCAGGGGCTTTAAATAATTTCAAATGTTTCTAGATTGAGGTCCTTTTTCGGCACTAATCAATTCAAAATGTGTATCTGACACTGAGAAAATTATACACCTTGCCTTAACTGACAGACAAGTTTTTTATGAAGTGTGCTTGGTAAAGTTTTTAATAAATTTAAACTTGATAAAACCCAACTTTCACTGGAATAAGAACAGCCACTTCAAAATGAAACATACTTTTGACAGCACAGATCCCATTGATTAACACAATCATCAGAAATCATGAAAACTCGTCTTCCAGGCTGTTACAAAAGAGAGAAGAGCTTAAAACTTTTATCTGTGGTGAATCCTTTTCTGTGATTTAGGTTGAGTTGTTCGTTTCTTTTGAAATGTCTTCAAGCTCAAGTCAAGAGCACAAGAACATACTGGTATGAGCTGAAGAGAATGCAGTCCAGGGCAGATGACAAGTAATGGTTTCTGGGGTAGGGAACTGCCTAAAATCCTCAGTGAGGAACTGCTCAGTTATCTTAATTCTCCTTTCTAGCTACCTCTTTTCCTTACTATTACTGGTTTGTGGTTTTTTTTT
>VZTZ01028744.1:0-13170 GCA_013400955.1 Drymodes brunneopygia | reverse complement strand
CAGTCATTAACACCCTATGGGAGAAAAATTCCTGAAGGAAAAAAGAAAAAGAAAAACCCAAAATAGCTAGATCCAAACTCCGACAGAAGGGATTGCTGTTACTGACAGAGAACTGAAAATCCACAGTACTCTCTTAACTGAATGAAAAAAAATACTGAACTGTTCACTGTTTCCTCATTGAGTTCTTTTTGTATCTTAATCTCTCTGTCTCCATTCACCATCTATGGAATTAGGATAATAATTTGTAATTATGTATAATTATATTTATTACATTTATAAATTGAAATAATTTATCATAATTTCTTTAACATTGAACATTGTAGACTTCAAATATACACCTTGGTACTGCAAGATTTACCAGAATTATTGGGGAAAAGTTGAACTCATATGCTCCTCCATGCCCACAGTTTTTCAACATACCCAGCAACTCAGAAGTAGTGGATAGAGGAAGGTCTAATTCTTTTAATAACATTCTATTGAAGTCAATACTGTAGAAGTTGTGGCTTTGATCCCTTAGTGCTTTTTAGTCAGGGAGATCTCTGCAGCAACAGCAAGTGCCCACCAGACAAGCTCTAGAATAACACATAAAATAAGATCTAGGATAATATATCAGACGATTGAAACCTGTTGAACAGCACACTGAATATTATACTGAAGAAGAGAGGCTCTGAAAGTGATTTAGGTGACATGCTGGGCAATAAAGAAACCATAAGGACTCTGTTTAATGCTATAACAGATTGGTAATTCATATCTTTGTTGGCTGAATCAATACAAGAATAGTGAGCAGGTTGATAAATGTGAAGACCAATATTAAGCTTTTTAGTTTTAATATCTCCAGCAAAAACACTGAAGATTTGAGGACAGTAAAAGCCATGGTACAATAACTAATAAATTCGGTTTTAATGGCATATATAAATATGCTATAACTAATAAATAACAGTTCAAGACAAGAACTGTAAAAGTGTCCTTAAGATAACTTTACTATGCTTAATTTATTAAAGAGATTATGTTAAAGTATAAAAGTATAAAACAGTTTATATCCTGGGCATAATGGTCTCTGGAATGGAACATTCCTTTGATAAGTTTGGATCAGCTGTCCTTGCTATGATTGGTCCCATTTTCTTGTGCAGCTCCTCAATTCCAGAGTGTGCAACGCTGAAAAGTCCTCAGGGTAAGCACTGCTTAATAACAATCAAAACTTCAGTGAGTTTATCAATATTATGCTCATTCTAAACCAAAATCTAGCACAGTACCAGCTACTGAGAAGAAAGCAAACTCTATCCCAGCTGAAAAGAGGCAGTATACAATCCTGACATACTGGAAAAAATGACATTGGAAGTGTTGCACTGAGGTCTCCATTTCTTAATAATGTCACAATACAATGAAACATTTTCTGAAGCTTAAGCTTTACTCTAACACCGTTTGTAACAGTAATACAAGATTGATAAAGTAAATTATTGTAAATTGTGTTATTCAGAACATCAAACTGGATTATATAAAGGTCTTTGTACTGTGGAAACTCATTTATTAATAAAGTGAAGTGAATTTCAACTGACTAGCTATTTTGTATTATTTCTTTCCTAGAATAGTGGTTCACAGTTAACACTGGCTTTTAAGACATAGGGCTTATTTTTATTTCTTCTTATTGGAAAGTGAAGATTTTTCTGTTCTGATTAGAAATATTTCATCTTGTACTTGAAAATACTATTTTTGTAGTTTCAGAAGGATCACAATATTTGCATACAAAATATTTTTATATAAAAAGTAGAAAATTCCTTGATTTTACTAGTTATCCTAAGTCAAGGCACAGAGTACGAGGCAAGCAGATGCATCTAGGTCTGTTTATCCCATATCCTGTGTATCTTTCTTTATATTTGGTTCAGTAGTATGTGTATGGAACCCATGATCATATATTTGAGTGAGACTGCAATCTGGAAATTATCTCATACATTTTGAAGTTACCAAAACACAGGTATTTCACCCTTTCTTGTGTTTTTTCTTTAGAGAAGTTCAACGCTCTTTAAAAAAAAAACCACCAAAAAACCCCCAGAAACCCAAGAAAACCCCTACAAACCCAACAAAGAAATCAACTTTAGACTTCATTTGTTTCTGAGTTTTTCATTTTATTTCTGTCACTAAAAATATGCACATTAAACTCTAGTCACAAATCTCCTCTTAACTTTTCCTTATTATTCTATTTATTCTTTTAAAGATCAGCCTGCTTTTCTGCAGTTCTGCACAGGATATCACATCACCCCTAGAGCCTGTTATAGTCACAACTTTTCATGATACTGTTTCCTAATCTAGTTATAATTTCCGTAAGTTATTTTTAGAATATTTTTTTTCTTCTTCAAATGAGGTGAGTTCATGTTTCAATAAAAAAATTTGCTATACGATTACTCATGATTAATTATTCTTCTGTCAACCTTTGCACCATCTGAAAATGTAATCAACATTGTACTGACACCTGCTTCAAGAGCATAGATTAAAGTGTTAACAGGTTTGATTTTAATATCAATCAGTCTGGCGTTTCCCTCAAACGTGATTCCCCCCTGACAGCTATGCTTTTAAATATGTCAGTCCTATAAGGTTTATTTCAAGTAATATCTTCTAGTAATTACAGAATCCCAGAATGGATGATATTTGAAAACACTTTCAGAGACTGTATAGTCCAAATTCTCCTGCTTAAAAGTGGGAGAAACTAAAGCACCTTGCTCAGGGCCATGTATAATCAGGTTTTGAACATTACCAAGGTGAGAGGAGACTCCATAACTTGCACAACCTCTTGTCAACCTCTCCAAGGTTTGATTCTCACAACTTCTGCTCTTGTCCAATGCCTTGATCATCTTCACAGCTCTACTTTTCTTAAAATATAATAGGTCTTTAAAATCAGAATGTCAGAAGTGTGACATTGAATTGTGAGTTGACCAGTGTTCCAATCAATTGTGTCTTTGTCAGAAAAAAGGAACCAAGTTTTAGAAGAAATTGTATGTGGAAAGCCATTCCAATTATTATTAATTTTTTTCCTTTAATCCCTTATCTGATTCTATATCAGGATTTCTATTAGTATACCTGAAATAAAGTATTAAGCTAATTAGTTTTAGAATTAAATCACCTTATCTATCCTTTCTGAATATTGGCATAATTTTAGTTTCTTTTTATTTTGTCATTTAGTCACAGATAACTCATATTTGTATTCACCCTCTGAATGACTTCTTTTTGTCTTTAAATAGATGCTACTTTTTCATCCACATAGGCTTGGTATTTCTTGATTGATTTCTTCCTTGGTGTGACGGACTGCTCTTGACCTTGGTGCAAGTTATTCCAGAATATTAACCAGCTTTCTCAAGTGCCTCCTCCCTCCAGGACCTTATTCCTTGTGACTATGATGAAAAGATCCTTGAAGTGATCGAAGTCTGCCTTCCTGCAATCTTGCTTTCTGCTGTGCTTCTTCCTCTCAGGATCCTTAATTCCATCATATCATGATGAAATTAAGGATCCAAGTCACTGCAGCCAAGGCTGCCTTCCACCTTTATGTGCCCAATTAGTGCCTTCTTGTTTGCAAGTACAAGGTCCAGCAAAATACTTCTCTTTTGGCTCCTTTCTCACCTGAGTCAAGAAGTTGTCATTAAAGTCCTCCAGGAACCTCCTGGAGATTTGCTTATGCCCTGCTTGTTTTCCCTCAGCAGGTATCAGGTTGGCTGAAGTCCCCCATGAGGGCCAGGGCCTGTGAGAGTGAGGCCACTGGCGACTCTCTGTGAGGGCCTGATCCACACAGGGCACCTTCCTGGGCAGGTGACCCACAGCAGACACCCACTACAACCTAACCCAAACCAATCTTGTCTGTGCTCACCCATAACACATGGAAAGAGGATAGAGTTTGGAGTTCCAAAGGTGTCATTACATTCCAGATTGAGAAATGGTTGTATCTTTCATTAAAATCAAACAAAGAATGAAGAGCAATTAGAGATCTCAGGGGAAAAGAGCTTTTATATTTGTGCATATGAAAACTGTTCCTTCCTTTAGAAAATTAATCATTTCCCTGAATATAATGCTTTGAAAAGTGCTAATTCTGTCCTAATCAGCAAATTACTGATATAAGTCTTAAGTAGTCTTTCTATGTGTTGTTTTAGGAATATCAAAGGCATAATTTGTGTAAGTGAATATAAGATGCTTCTAATTAGCTGCATTTAAAAAAATCACTACTTTAACAATGTTAATAAATCTTCCTAGTTAATATATAGAATAATTATTGTTAAGGCAGTACAACACACACAACTAGAGACAATATTTCCTCTTTTTATTGCATTTACTTTTTCCACAAAGGCAGTTCATAATACACTTATATGGAAAGTGATATGGATCAAACCTCATCTGACTGGTTCCAGTGAATTATACCAACAATAGCTATTCAAACATTATGTTCAAATATTATATGAAGGTAATATAGCTTAAAATATTTTATACGCAATTAACTTTTTAAGTTACACTAAATGTAAAATATATATATCATATAGTTTGGAGTAACAGATTTTAGTACTGAAACAAAATTTGAGTGTAGAACAGCTAACAGCAGATTAATTTTAAAAACAGAATTATGACTTTTTCCTTATGTCATGCCTACCATCATGTATCAAGATTATTCAGTAATTAAGATTCTCCAAATAAATTTATAATTCCAGATATTTGGACATATATGCATGACACTCTGCTAATTTCAACAGCAATCATAATTACTAATTTAAAAGATCTTCCATTTAATTATTTTGCATAAGCCCAGCCATACATTCTGAAACAGTAAGAAAACATTCAACCCAACATGAAATGAAAATTCTTTTATTTCTGGATTTTAAACCCAAACATTATTAAGCACATAAAAAAATCTACATCAGCTTTTCAAATATAATTTGCTTAATATGTAAAGTTCCTAATTTTTTCAAGTTTGTTATTATTTCATTAATATCCAGTAAATATCTTTGAACAAACTTTTGCATTTAGCATTTAAAATTGATTACCATTCTGTATTAAAATTAAGATGAAGAATCAAAAATACGGTGTCATCTGGTGACTGAATGGACTAAACACTTAGACTCAAGCTGTTATGAATAAAAACATTTTTTTTCACACTGTCTCTAGTAATCTGTCTCTGCAATCAAGATCTTGATGATCATGAACAGAGTTGGAGCAAATTAATTGCTTCCAAAAGCATACTGAATATATCTTCAATTTTTCATCATCTATGATTTACATGGAAAATCGTTTTATATTTTATGATCTGAAATATTCTGGAATTTCTTCCCAAGGAGGCAGTGTTATCTGTAGCTAAATCAGCCATCAAGCTGTTGATCTATGGAGTGCTGTGAAGTGTCTTGGACTGCATAGTTAAATAGCATAGGACACAACTTGGAAGGTTTTCACTTTTTCTTTTCTTCTTTTCCTTTTTTTTTCTTGCTGTTCTTTTCTTCTTGTATTCTCCTTTCCCTTCTCCTTCCCCTTTCCATTTCTTCTTTTCTTTAGGTTTGGTTTTATTTGTTTAAAGACTTAAAAAACCTAGAATGCTTTATGAACAATAATGTGCACAAGACACTGCAAGATGACAGAACACTTCCATTCCTAAATGCCAGTAGATCATATTTCAGTTTTGTTTGTTTGTTTGGATTTCTTGGGGGGAGGTTGTGTTTTTTTGTAATTGTTCTAGCAAAAAGCTAGGGGAAAAAACCCCAAGCACTGAATGCTTCTTGTGACAAGGTGTACTTGAATTAAAAGACCAATCTAAAATAACACACAGTTTGAGTTAGGAAGGTGGTCCTGAAATATATTGTCAGAAAAAGCATGATTTAACTGACCATGTCAGAATAGTGAACATCTGAAGAAAACAGGCAGGTGTGGTGCCAAGATAAATTGGCTGGGCATATAAAAATTATTCAGATTTCTCTTTCATTGGGACTTAATGAAACATGAAATGCTGGTATTCATGTATTAGGCTGTCAATATAATCATGACAATTACCCTTTGGAAGGAATTTTCTTGCTCTTTAGCATATGTTAAAATATTAATGTTGAAATAATCAAATACAATCTCAACTACTGCATCATTCTTAGAAAAGCACAAAATCACAGAATGTGCTGAGATGAAAGGGATCCACAAGGATCATTGAGTCCGGTTCCTGGCCCTTCACAGGACCATCCTCAAGAGTCACACCATACGCCTGAGAGCATTTTCCAAACACTTCTTGAACTCTGTCAGGCTGGTGCTGTGACTGCTTCCTGGGGGAGCTGTTCCAGTGCCCAACCACCCTCTGAGTGAAGAACCTTTTTCTAATATCCAGCCTAAACCTCCCTTGACACAACTTCAGGCCATTCCCTCAGGTCCTGTTACCGGTCACCACAGAGATCGGTTTCTGCCTCTCTTCTTCTCCTCATGAGGAAGTTGTAGACTTCCATGAGGTCTCTCCTCAGTCTCCTCTACTCCAGGCTGAACAGACCAATTGACCTCAGCCACTACACATATGGCTTCCCCTAAAGGCCCTTCAACATCTTCACTGCCCTCCTTTGGACACTCTCTAGTAGTTTCATGTTTAATGTTCTGGCACCCAAAACTGCACACAATATTGAAGGTGAGGCTGCCCCAGTGCAGAGCAGAGCAGGACAATCCCCTCCCTTGCCTGACTGGCGATGCTGTCCCTGATTTCCCCAGGACAGGGTTGGCCCTCCTGGCTGCCAGGGCACTGCTGGCTCATGTTCAACTTGCCTTTGACCAGGACCCCCAAGTCCCTTTGCACGGCACCACTTTCCAGCATCTCATTCCCCAGCCTGTCCGTATATCCAGGGTAGCTCCATCCCAGGAGCAGAATCCAGCACTTTCCCTCTTGAACCTCACATTTTTTGGGATTACCCAGTCCTCTGATTTGTTCAGGTCTCTCTGCAGGGCCTCCCTGCCTTCAAGGGAATTAAAAGCTTCTCCCAGTTTTGTATCATCTGTGAACTTGCTCAGTATCCTTTCCAGTGCTGTGTCCAAGTAATTTAGAAAATATAGATGAGCACAGGACCTAAGATAGAGCCCTGTAGAACCCCACTAGTGACAGGTCATCAGTCCGATGTTAGCCCATTAAAAAAAAAAAGTTAAAATACTGAATATTCATCACCTTGGAAGAAAACCTGTTTATATGACATTACAATGTGCAATGTAACCTTCCCTTCTAGTTATAAGCTTATTTTCAGATATTAGCAATGAGAGTTTCTAGCACCTGCTTTTTGTTTCAGCTCAGTCTGGTGCTGTGGTTCCCACCAGTGCTTTCATTCCTTTCTTCAGATGACATGGAGTCATCTGAATCTTTCTTTGAGGTCCCATGGCTGTGCTTGAATTAACTCAGATTCATTTTTGTACAGAAAACCTATGCAAACATAATTTATTTCACTTCCAAGTACACTTCAGTATTTACTCTTCTACTGAATATTTTGACTGAAATGCTTGCACAAAAAGAATCCTCATATCCTGTGAGGCAAGAGAAATCAGATTGTTGCTTTCATGAGAAAAAAATCCCTCTAAGAACAAGTAGGCAAAAGTGTGTGTGATGATAAGAAATGTCACAAAGAAAATAAGAATCAACTTGGACAGGTAACATGTTATTTCTATTCTGGTAAGTAGGTACTTGGACCTGTCAAATGTTAGCTTTGTGGCTTAGTGGCTCCTGTAATAGAGTATGGATTACTGTCTCTACAATCAGAAAGGTGTTTTTACTAATGCAAATAGATGGAAAGAAGAGCTTGGTAAGTAGACAGAAAATTAAGAAATTAATCTAGTCTGCCCAAAAATTAACGTTTGTCTGATAAAGGAATTAAAAGATATGTTTTTCCAGATTAACGTGGTTTTAGAAAATACTTTAGCATATTTTAAACATTATTTTAAAAATAAGTTATTTATGTCAGTTGAGTAATTAAAGCTGAAAGAATTGTAGATTTTGCTGGTTTGTTCTAAACTAAATGAAAGAGATTAGAAGCTTGATAGTTGAGCTGAAGTCTGTTGGGAAATTGGAGGAATGGGTGTAATTGTGTGGGTTTTCTTCCTTTTTTTTTATAAGGTGTGCAGATTGAAAATAATCCAAAGTAGTACTAATATTTCTGATTAAGAATACACCTATCTTTCCCATTAAGAAATAACTTATAAAAGTTCTACAAACCACTTTATGAGGAAGAATTTCAGTTTATATTTACCAAAACATAAAAAGTAAAGTATGTCCTAACATTTTGGATTGTACAGATATTTTAAAAGCATTGTGACAACTTGCATTGGAAGTCATTCAATTGAGATGACAATTTAATTCTAGCAGTTCAGAATCTGGTTTTACAGTACTATTTCACCCAATAGATGACTATTAGGCAATACAAGCAAGAAAAAATTCTGGAGGGAGACTAAAATTTAAATAGCATAGTGTAAATAAGCCAGAGTATAGACAGAGAAGGGTTCAGGATGGAACCATTAATATACATATATGTAATATACATATATGTATATATACTATATGTTCATTTGTATGAAAAGAGACAAATAATAATGCATATTTCTTCCTCAAGCAAAAAGTAAAAATATTTTAGTTTAGCACAAAAAAGAGTTATTAAGTGCACAGGAAAATAACATTCAATCTTTGATAGAAATCGGGAGAAATATGCATTTTTCATTCAAAAAAGTAAATTAAGAAAACTGTTTCTATCTTTTTCAGACAGTACCTTGACAGCTGTTGAACAGCATAGATACCTGTAACCTTTGAGCCAGAGGCATCACTTTAAGATGATGACATCAATCTGAGTCACTTCCCTGGTATAGACAGGAGAAAAAAAGGGAAAAAACTCAAAACAACCATAACCTTAAAAGCGCTAGTGAACAATAATAATGCAGTCTTTTATATGTGCTATTTATTGTCAGCATTATGTACATTTCCGTCTGACATTGAATGGAGAGTGAGAATGTACCTCCCTGTGAACAAGGAATGAAAATTTTGCTCCATCCATCTGTCCTGGATTTACTTTCCTTATAATATGTTTCTAAAATGCATATACAGTTCTGAAACCAATTATTGAGGTTATCTCAAGTGATCTTTTTGCAATTCTTTAAACTACAGAGGGTTAGATTTAGATTGTTTGACATTTGAAATTGCCTTTTAGTAACAGCTTAAGAGGTGTTAATACAGACAGTACTTTATTACCTGCATGGAATTTAAGGAAAATCTCATTACTAGAACACCAAGTTCAATGCTAATGTATGTCAGGAAAAATTCATAACTTGAGATTATCTGCCATATAAAAAGTATTTTATTTCAGGCCAACTTATGATTAAATATGTGGTCTTTCTTGGACAGACTGATTTAAACTAACATAAAATACAGAATGTAGGATCCTTACTTTATTTGTAATCCAAATCCAGTGAACCAGATGTCAGAAAAAAAAAAATTGTGCGAAGACTTTAAAACCTTTTCACACCAAAAGAAATCATTGGAAATACAGGCTACCATTTTGGAACTAATCATTAGAAAGTACTTGCTAGACTCTGGAAAATGTAACAAATGTAGAGAACAGCATCGAAATGAAAGTTGGTTTTCTCCTTTTTCTTTTCTGGTTTTGTGGGAATATGGTTCAGTGCATATGTTTTGTTGTAGTACAGTAGATTGTTACTGATTTTTTGAGTTTGAAATATTTAATTGCATCAGAACCGTGTTTTTATTACTCACAAATATGTTACCAACTGTTAATCATTCATGTAATAGCAAACAGGAAGAGCTAAGTCTTCCACCCATCCATCTAGGCTTCATTTATTGGAGGTTGGAGTAGATGACCATTAGAGGTCCCTTCCAACAAAACCATACTGTCATCACCATTTTTTATGGAAATTCTCATTTCAAGTAAGGATAGAAACATTTAATTAATGTAGAGATGCTACACACACTACATTATTAAAAAATAATTGACATTCTATGTTCTAAAGGCATTATTTACTTGTGAAGAGCAGAAAACTTAGTAAATTCACAGACGAATTTCTAACACACAGCAGCTACTGGGGGGAAGAACTCTTCAAAATGTTTGTTATGTACAAAAGGTCAGAGTCTAACTTATCCCCAGAGTAAGGCAATACATAATGAAAAATTACCATTGGTGACTACATTGAGTAGGACAAAAAGGTGAGCCATCACAAATGTTGTATTTAATACAGAAATATAGCCTATTCTTTCCTTCTTCCTTCTTAAATTTGATCTGGTTTGCATTAATGAACATGGGATTTAATAAAGTTTCACACAGTACTCTGTGACATTTAGACATTTGGAGTGAGAAATCCTGCTTAAAAACTCTCTCCCTCTGAATTTTTGGTGTGTAAATATTGGGAAAGCTGTCACTTGCAATTATTGCAATAAAAGTTTCAAATATACATTACAACAACATTTAAATAATAAACTTGGAAAACAGAAATGCACTTTACAGTAAATGGTGCTCATACTAAACAAATATTTGTGGGAAACAGCACACTTTTCTGCAGATAGATTTCATTCTGATAACAACTACAAGAAGAGTGAGAACCAAATATATGCAGGTAACCAACATGGTCAAAATCCACAGATGAAGTGCTTAAAGAGTAGATTTATTCCATCATCACACTGGCAAAAAGGGGACACATACACTGCTAAGCTTATTCCCTCTTAGCAAGGGCAAAAAGTGCATGTTTATTCCCTGCTTTAATACATCATAGGGGTTTCCACATGTGCATTCCTTCACAAGACTGTGTTTTTACAATCTCCAAGCTTTGTAACTCTCATCCCCTTCCCCTTCTTCACAACCTAGGCCTGTGGAGAATGTTTTTTAGGTCTTTTTTACAACATCCTGTTATCTTCTGCAGAAATTCCACTCCCCAAGGTAGACAGAAAAAACACCAGGTAACCGCAACATGTGAAAATTCCCACACCCAATATTCTTAGCACATTCGAGCTGCCAGGTCATCTTTGAGTGAAAACAACTCATTCCTGTACTTTTCACTCAGCCTTCCATTTTCAATCCCTTTCTCCCTGCATTACCACATGCAATAATGTATCTTGCACTATGCTTTAGAAGACAAGTTGTAGAGTTAATGAATTTATTTTGTAAGCAAATTTTGAGAAAGGGAAATTTTGAAGCAGGCTATCCACTAAAAAAATAGTCAGGGACAAATAAATGAAGATGAAGGTACTCAGAAGTGATGAATAAAGAAAGTATAGCACAATCATTCTCAGAATATTACCCCCGTGTTAAATTATCTCAGGAATGATGCATATAGATTGAGACACTCTAGAATCCTAGTTACGTTGAAATGCTATTAATAGTATCCTTTTGTTATTCTAGGATGTTCCTCTAAGAACCTGAGCAGACACATGGGAAAGACTGATGCATAAGATTCACTTAATATGCATGATATGGTCTCAAAGCTGATACATTATGGCAATTTGATGTGATAGGCTTGAGGGCTTTCTTTTGAAGGATATGTTACATTTTAGTAAAAAACCCACATAATATAAATTCCTTACTATTTTCAGTACCTAACTACAGAATGAAGAATCAAGCAAGCAGCTTTACCAAAGTGAAGTTTGCACATATCTTTATTTTTCGTCTGTAATTAGGAAAACAGACTGTCTCATGTTGCAGTGGTTCTCCCCTCGTCATCGGAGTCCCCGCCCCGACTGAGGTTTCCGCCCCTTCCTGTGAAACTTCCGCCCACTCCACTGGTGGCCCATTCCCTTTTCCGGTTTCTCACGCCCCCCCTTCCGGTTCCGGCAATCCGGAACCCAGAAGTGGGGAAGCTAAGGCCTACCGGATAACAGGTAATCTGGAACCCAGGGGTCCAGTGGTGGCGGCCTATGCCGTGGTGGGAAACCGGCCGGCCTGTCCAGGTTCTCACCATCAGGAACCCGGAGGCCCAAAGGCCACGGCATATGCCATGGAAGGGGAGGGGAAAGGTTGTTTCCTAGGTTCCGCCAGACCAGCCCGTGTCATCGGCTCGAGTCTACGAGGGGTGGCGTGGAAGTGAAGGAAAAAGAAACTTAACTTCAAAGAAGAAGCAAATNTAGATTGTTCTATGTTACTTGGTTGCTCATTGGTTTGTACCCCTGTCTGAATTCCCTCCTCCTCCCCTTCCCCTTCCAGATTGGTCCTTGTCCCTTGTCTCTCCCTTGTTCCGCCCCTGCCTAGTACTGTGATTGGTTCTTGTCCCCCAATAAAAGTCTGGTGCTGCCGGTGCTCCAGGTCCTTAGTATCCAGATGCCCAGAGTGCTGCTACCTGGTGTCCGTGTCTCTATTATTCCAGGACTAAGGATCCCTCCCAGCCAACTCCGGCTCATCTAGGGAAGGCGCTGCCGACCAGGTTCCGGGGTCACTGGGGAGGCTACTGCGCTCCCCCCGTCGTCCGACCACTGGCTTAGCTTCGGGGCCACCGGGACTCCCGGAACCCACCATCCTAGCAGGTCGGCTGCTGCTCCAAACCCTGGAAGCGGCCGCCAGGAGAGACTGGCGAACGCTACAGTCTCATTCAGGCCAATTATCACATTTTTATCTAAAGGCATTTTGTCAAATAGACAACATTACCATAAAAAGTAGGTCTCTTCCAGTTTCACTACAATATAAGTTAAATTAAGCATGAAAATATTTATGCGTAGCAGGAAGCAAAAAAATCTAAAATCACATAAATTACTACATTTATGTTTGAATGACTGTTGTTTTTACTACTGAAACAGTTTCGGTTTACTGTCCATCTACAGCATTCCTTGTGCACATGTATATCAGTGGCAAATGCTAAGATTATAATTTGTCAAGCACTCAGAATAAGCAATTTATGCCCTTTTTAAGACATTTTTAATTATTATAGTAGACAATAGAATAATCATAATAGGTATTTGTGTATTTGTTTTTGGTAGAATATTTTTTTAAATATCACAATTGCCTCAACATTTACACTCTCAAGGATACTGCAAAAATTTCAAATATATTATATATTTTAAAGAATTCACAGTTTCAGACACAGAAGCAACATAAGCAACCACCTCTAGGTAACATCTGGAATAGTACTTAGGAACTTCACTTCTTGAAACATGGATACCTTACCGACTGAGACAAAAAACTCCTGTAACTCAGCTAATACTGTGTCGGAGTTTGGATCTTG
>VZTZ01028743.1:6657-39334 GCA_013400955.1 Drymodes brunneopygia | reverse complement strand
TTATTTTTTCTAATAATTATAAATTAAAAAGAAGGGTTCTTTTAATCTGCTGTGTTTAGAGACTTTATTGGATGTGTTGTGGATTTTCCAGTCTATCATTAATTATTTTAATATTATGGATAATCTCTTCTGTGCTACTAGAACATGATCATGTTATATGCAGTTGTTGCACTGTGGGATGGATTTCACCCTGGAGGACACATCTGGTCATCTGTCCATCCTCTCCTGCCACTGACCACACTGTCCCAGGCTCCAGGGGACACCTGAAATACTCCCACCCCTGCACTGGACTCTGCCTGGGAGGAGGAGGAGGAGGAGTTTGTACCTTGGTGTGTCTGTTCAGGGGGAGAAGTGGGATTTGAAGCCCATCTGCCCCAAAAATAATCAGGAGCAGAGGTGACCACATCCCCAAATCCTGTCTCTGCTGCAGGCTGCACCAGCAATTCCCAAAAACTGGAAACCACCCTCCAAAATTCCCCTTAATGAGCCTTTTGAGGTCTCATTTTGGCCAGTAGGTGAAGACTTAAAATGACTCTCAGAGATTCAAGGGAAAGGGATTGTTTTCTTTTCTAATTGTTGCCACAAGGCACGTCCAGCAATGATCATTTAATGTGGTAAAAAGTTGTGTCTTTCAATATATGCACCTATAGAACCCCATCTTCTGTGCTACCCACAAACACATTCCTACAAACACATATTTGATTAAGAATTTATATAACTTCAGGCTTCAAGGAATCTTGGATCAATGCCTTTGTTTTGCCTTTATAAACAAATAAACTCAATTAAAGAGTACTTACGACAAACCACAATGGGCAGGAAACTAATTTTCCTGAGGCTTCCCGTGGCAATTTTTACCTGTTACATGGGCCTAGGGAATCAATTACTCCCTGAAGGGAAATTATTAGGGCTTGTGTCACCTTTCCCACTCACCAGTGGGAGAGAAGCACAGGGAGAGAGGCATCCAGAAAAAAAAAAACGAGCGTTCTTCAGACCTCTTACAATTTGCCGTAATAAATTAAAGCATAAATAAAAGAGAACAAAGCCCTGCAGGCTTTGCAAGCAGTGCTTGAATCAAGGCTGGATCTGCACCAAGTCACTGTGCAGCTTCACAGGGCCCATAAATCAGGCCTCCTGAACATATGTAGTGTTTTGCATTACTGTATAGGGTGTTAACTTTAATGCCTTAATATATTCACAGAGTGGTCAGGTTACAGTTCCTGTGGGAGCCATAAATTTGCATGTCCTGGCCAATCTGCTGCTGGAAAAATAAAAATAATAATAATAATAAGTTAAAACTAACCACACCACTCTGCATTGCCTTCAGCAGGTTTTAGTTTTTCTCCTTTCTGTACTGGAGGGAGGAAGAAGAGGAGATTGTGAAGCTGAAATGGATGTGAATCAATTTTCATCCTTTTCTTGCATGAAGACTTGTGTGTGCCCAGCCCAGGCAAGTGTCAGTACATGAAAAAGATTTACTCTTGGGTGTGATCAAGCCTATTTCTGGGTCAGAACCATCTCACCCAGGACATGCTACAACCTCCTTTTTCATAATCCACCGAAACCACTTCACTTCACCTGCAAATGACAGCTACAAGGAGAAACAACCTGAGCTGATCCAGTTTAACCCAATTTCTGCTGATTCTTCCTGACCCACACCAAAATGATCCTGCTCCCAGTGGTTGGGTTCTCACCTGGTTTAAGGCAAAGGGGGTTTTTCTCTGTCCCATTCTTCCTCCAGCCTCCTTGTGCTTCCAACCCCATCATTACTCTCTTCAAGATTTGAGTATTTTTGCCTGACACCCTATTTTTTTAAATCCATGTTACAACTCTGTTTACTTCCTGAGAAAGTTGTTTTTGGAGTCATCAACCATTTTCAACATACCAAAAAAAAAAAAAAAAAAAAAAGCTGGTTTCATCCAGGTTTGCTCCCAGTGCCAACAATTCCCAGTAATTAACACTCTTCATTCTATTTGCACTGGTTAATTGCCAGCAGTGTCCCACATCCTACAAGCAGCCATGGCCATGCCACCATGTGGGAGTGCAGTCAAGGACAGAGTTTTTCCCCCCTGAAATCCACTTCACCAACAGCAGTAAAACAAAATTGGTTAAAAGCCCAAGAAGTGATGCAACGCAGACGGCGTGAAAACAAATCACAGGTAATTTGCACAGAATGACCCCATAAATATTTGATGTATGTTGGATTTGACCACAGTTAAATGATGTGTTATTTATTCCCCTGTTCAACACCAGATCACCAGCTGGTGGACAAAAACAGACTGTTAATTTTTATAAACACTCAGCTGAAAAGTAACATCTGTGTCCAAAGCTGGTGGTGGGAATCCTCAGTCAGGACAAAGGAATTCATCACCCCTTTGGTGTCTTAATTTCATTTTCCTGACACCTAAAACCAACTAAGCAACAAGGTCTAAGGCAGAATTGTCATTGCTTGAAACTTAGTTAATATTAAAGCTTTAGTCCACTGATCTGCATTAATGATGAGGTCTTCAGTGGCTCTTCAATTCACTCTTTTTTTACAGAGAATCATCAATTCAAAGCTACAAAGTACAACCATTCCTTATTAAGAGGTTGTAGAAAATCAGGGGGCACAGCAAGGTGGGGAGAGAAAAGCTCTTAGGAAAGCAGAAAACCTGCTGACTGCCCCTTAAATGAAAAAAAGTGCCAAAAATACCAGAAATAATCACTGAAATTGGGCATAGACTTCTGGGTTTTGGTGGCACAGCATCAGCTGCAAATGCCTGCAAGTTTTGTAGCATTTAGGATTTCAGAGGCCAACCTAATCTCAGCTGGACCCTAAACTGCAGCCAAAGGATCTCCTGATGTCAAAACTCTCTGGAAATCTGTGGAGATTTCTTAAACCCACACATACACAGTTATTAAATCCATGGTATTTTAAATTACTATTTATAAAAGGCTTCATATTTTTTGTATATCTACATATAAACTTAAACATATCTTTACACTCAATAATTTCCATATTAAGAGGCACACGTGCATCTAATTGTATTTCATAGATGCATTCATATACATGTATATACATGTATGTGAATATATTATAAATAAATATACATGTATATTTATTCACATACATGAAACTGATTCTGTGCATCATATATGGAGTAAATCAGAGAATATATGAATATGTATACACAAATCAGAATAAATATATATACTCCAATTCTATACAGTATTTATTCATTGAAAATTTTCCTAATATGGGCTAAAAGAGAACAAAAAGGCTCAATTTGCATATGTAGATAATTGCTAACCACAGGCCAATGTAGCCAAAGAAAGCAGAATAAATAATCCCTCTTAAAACTGGGGACAGGTTTGATAAAAACTCTTCTTAATTTCTTCAGTGAAATTGTCCTTGGAATATGATTTCACTGCGCCTACAAGCCCAGCTTCCAGGAAAAGGGGGTGTAGGGCTGCTTTTTGATGTATTTCATAGCAGACAAAACTCCCATCAAGAATGGAAAAACAGCCCCATGAGGACAGAAAAGCAGAGAATAATTAAATAGGTCTTATATAATTCTTTTTCCCCCCCCTAGTCCTGTTATCTTCCACCTCCAAAGACGTCACGCATCTCTACAGGAAAAACACATCACTGGCTTCAATGTAGGCAGTGGAGGAGCTCCAAGCTCTTCAGCATCATTAGTGGGGTTAGAAAAGAGCTTTATTTTAGCACTGCACTTCCTGCCAAACACAGAGACACACATGAGCTTACCTGTTTGGTGCTCCTCTGCCCAGTAGGAAGCAAAGCTTTGGATTTCTCTGCTATTTTCTGTTGAAAGGAAAAAGAAAAATGAGAGGGGGAAAATGACTGAGAAAACAGAGTCCAAATATTTAGAGAAGGAGTCATAGGAAGCTATTTTCTTCTGCTTTCCAAAGGAGAGGACAGAGAGGAAGCTCTTACTCTTCAGAAAGAAAAACAAGAGAGGATAAAAGCATTGAAAAGTTCAGTCTTGCAGGCATTAAAAGTCTTCAAAGCTTGCAGAATGACAAGGTTATCAAAACTGAAACAGGCATTTAAGGAATGACAGCCAGGACGTGGATAAGTAGCAATTTATCACTCAGATTGGTTTCCTGACGCAGCCGGGCATTCACAAACTGCAGTGGTTAATTTTGGCACTTCTGAATTGATGGCAGCTTCTAAAATAAAAGAAATCCAGCCTAGATATACAGTTCAGATGGACTGTACTCATGAACATTAAGGGGGAAAAAAAGCATAAAAAAGGTGTGTGTGTGTGTATGGGGGTGGAGCTCTTTACCCAAATCATTCCAACTTCTCATTTAACACATAAAATAATTTCATTTAAGGACCCCACACTCAGTTTCTTGCATAGGACAGGTAAATAATTTGAAATATGAGGCAGCACTGAAGATGATGCAACTCTATAACACGACAGACGTGCTGTTGAACTGCAATTTTATGTACCTCTGTTTATTTATTTAATTTTTAAGGCACAGGCAGCAAGTGCTGGGCAATCAATCAGCCCAGAGTGTTTCTAATAGAGACACATTATTAAGTGCATGTTTCCAGCCAAATTTCATTACACCTCTCTAATTACAATATATCCTTCCCACTGTTGCAGGCATGCGACAGACTCATTAAAGTGATCTAAGAAAGCCACCAGAGTTTGTCCAGGTTGTATTTTGATTAATCCAGGGAGGGAAGGAGTTTGGGGATGCTCAAATTTAAGCCATTGCTACAGTGTTTAAAAGCAAAGCAAATCTGCTCATCAGCAGAGCCTCCCCAGGGGAAAGAGGGTGAGCAAGAGGCAGATGAAGGAACTGGAGTTCAGGCTTTGTTTGTTTTATTAAAAAGCTTGATCTTGGTGACAGATCCAAACCACAAGACGTGCCTGGAAACTTTCTGGCACAGCAGAGCCAGAAGGTGGGGTAAGATTTGAGTGATCAGTGCTGCCTGAACGTTTTCTGCAATCACCTCTCACAGGTGCAATCACCTCTCCTGCTCCCCTGAGAGTGGAGATGCAACAAAATAATGCCATGGCTCAGCCAGGGGAAATACATCCCCCTGAACTCAGCACTGGGGAGGCCACACCTCAAAGCCTGGGGTCAGTTTTTGGGGCTCCTCATGACAAGAAGTTCATTGAGGGGCTTGGGAGTGTCCAGAGGAGAGAATGGAGCTGGGGAAGGGTCTGCAGCAGCAGGAGCAGCTGGAGGAGCTGGGAAAGGGGCTCAGCCTGGAGAAAAGGAGGCTCAGGAGAGACCTCACTCTTCTCAACTCTCTGACAGGAGGGTGCAGCCAGGTGAGGGTCAGAGTCTTCTCCCAGGCAACAAGAAACAGGACAAGAGGACATGGCCTCAGGCTGCCCCAGGGGAGATTTAGATTGGATATTTGGGAACATTTCTGCAGAGAAAACCTTGCCAAGCTGCCCAGGGAAGTGGTGGAGGCACCACCCCTGTTCAGTAAGGACATGGGTCAGGTGGTGCTGGGTTGATGTTTGGATTTGATGATCTTAAAAGCCTTTTCCAACCTTAATTCTAAGATTTCATGGTTGCTTGACTGACAAAGAAAGAAAAGAGAGGGAAAACTACACATTATCAGCCCTGTGGAGATGCTCCAGGCTCCCAGGAATTACACCCACACTTAACAGATTCCCAAATTCCCAGATGGGAGAGTGGCAGCAAGGGGGACACTCACTTTCTGCACAGCTCCATATCTCTGGATGGCATCTGACAGCTGGTTCTTCAGCCTGTCCAGCTGCAGCCGTTCTTGCTGTTTTGGGAAAAAAAAAAAGGATCTGGTTAGCAGGTCTGTTACAGATAAATCCAATAGCAGGCTCTGTCTGTGACCATGGGAAATTGTCCTGGTGGGAGACACCAAATAAATAAGGTGGGCAGAAAAGGCATCCTATAAAAATCAGCCTCACTTGGGCCTTTAGGATGCAACAGGATTTTATTTTAGGAAATGTGATGGTCGTTGGTCTTTCAGGCCAAATCAAATTTTAAAAATTGCCAGTTTGGATATTCACGATAGCATTGGAGAAAAGAACTGAAGGGATCCTCCTATAAAAAGTTCTTTATTCAGATGATAAATCAGAGCTGATCACCTCATCTGGGAGATTTACTGGGCTTGAGAAGTCAATCAGCCACAACATCCCCTCCTCTCTGCTTGGTCTGACTGTCAGAAACCAGCTCATCTTCATGTTTTCCAAAACATGTACCCAAAAATCGCTGCCTTTCTGGGTGGAGATTGCTCCAGCAAGATTTCAGTCTACGTATAAAAAAAACCAAAAAGCTCTTGGGAGGAAGAATTCAGTCAGCCTGATGTAAGTACCAAACAGACTTCCAAATCTCTGCTCTCAGAGGGAATGGCCAAACCCAAACAGTCTCAGGCAATGGAAGTTCTCCTGCACCCTGGATTTCAGATTTCACATGTGCAGGAGCTCACATGTCCAGATTTTACAGAGGGAAATGTTGCAAGGAAGTGGGATGTCTCCTCAAAAAAAAAAAAAAAATTGGAAAACATAACCCAATCTACATTAAAGAATCTGAGCAGAAATGTTCACTTTCCAGCCATTTCAGCTGTTTCAGGAAACTGCTTGGGATTACAAAATTAGATTTTATAAAAGATGGGATAAACATCTTTAATTTTAATGGCAGCATTTTCACACACAGAAGAATATCCCAGTTCTTCATCTAAAGATTTAAAACCATTTTTAGAGCAGGGCAAGTCTCATTATTCCCATTCCACAGCTCAAGGTCCATAAACCTTATGCTTGTTCCACGTGCAAAATAAGATAAGATTGATCCCCTGGAGAGCTGATCTTATGCTCCAGCACTCACTCTACCAAAAAATGGATATTCCAGATCTACCTCTCTGTTTACATCCTTTGAGGTTAGTTTGGAATGAAGCCCTGAAAGAGCCATTTTCCATCAGTCTCCTGCCTTGCAGCACACTGATCCACTTAGAGCAGCATCTTTGCTCCTGCAATACTATCAATTTGCTCAGTTGGGCATCCTGACTCCAATAGCTCCAGCAGCACTTGGAGATTTATGGGAAAGCAGAGAAAGTCCCATATTGCATCTCCTTGGCAGAGCATTACTGGTGGAAAATAAGGAAAAAAGGGGGAAAAAAAAAAGCTTTTTTTTTCTCTGTGTGTGCATGCAAAGCAATCCAGAGAAAAATGGATTGGTGAGGAGTAACTATAAAGCTCTGTAAGGATTTTCATGCTGTGAGGAATTTTCTGGGAGGAGAGTTTGCAGTGCTACTCAGATTCCCAAGAGGGGCTCACTGACCAGCAGCCAATATCCACCAGAACAATTTAATCTTTATAAGGGACAGGGCCTACAGGCTTTCTATCAAAATTTGTAGGTTTAATTACTTAAACTCCACGCTGTTAGAAAAGAAGAGTTAAAAAAAAATATGAAATATGCTAAATGAATTGACCAGTGAGCAGAAAAAAAGTTATGTGATGTAATAGAGAGCAGCAAGTTTATTCCTCATATTACTGAAATCGTTTGTGTGTCTAATTCCTTCAGCTCTTTAACATTTTCCCTTCAACTTTGCACTTTTTCTCCCCATGACAAGAAAAACTTTTCTCCTGAAAGTCCCCGTGGGCTCCAAGGGCAAGTAATGACATTCTTGAGTGGCACTGTAATTGGGCTTAATGTGACCTTGCCTGATTCCCCTTTGGACCCAATTTGTGTCACAAAACAGAGCCTGGAGATCAGCATAAAAAAAAGCCCCGATCCCCTTATCTCCAAGGCAGCATCTTCTGCTTCATCAAGCTCAGNTCTGTGCTACAACAATAAAATGAATATATTATAAAAAAAAAAAAAAAAAAAAAAAAAAAAAAAAAAAAAAAACCAAAAAAAACCCAAACAAAAACCAGTCCTTGCCATCCACCACAAATCAAAACAGTATGTTAAAAATGATCCTTGAATTAAGTGTGATGTCTACATGTGGAAACAGACATTCCAGGCTTCCCTCTCCATCCTCTGGAGTAAACCATCACCCATTCATTTTTTTTTTTTTTTAGGCAGGCTGAATTGCACATGGCCCTTCACAGGTTACCAAGGTGGCCTGGTGTGATTCAACTTCTAAATCTTTATCTCAACTGCCTGTTGGCAAGTGCCATAAATCCAGGCTGTAAAAACCACCTGGTCAGAGATGAGTTGTGTCTTTAGAGCAGTCTTATTTCTTAGGTGGAAAGGCAGTGAGAGCAGAGGTGAGGTAATACAGAACTTTGGAAAATGGCAGGAAGAGAATGAGAATAAAACATGGATTCAGGAAAGCTCCTGACTTAGAAACCACATGGATGCTGGAAGCAAGAGTGTAACACAAAATTATTTGGCAGGATCAAGTAGAATTGACCTTATTTTCATTTCAGGTGCTGTTATGTGGGTGAAAATTCTCCTTTAACTCTCACACCAGCTGGAATCTGGCCCCCACATGTGTTCTTGCCCATGATGCACATCATGAGACAAAATCAGCACGAATATTTGGGGTATAAAATCATTGTAGGAAGGTCAAAAACCTTTTGTTTGTCCAATCTTTACACTGGGGACAACGGGATGGGGATGATTCATCCCCTGTGACACTGATGCTCAGATGAGTTGAACCTGCAGGTGACAGCCCAGTCTGCCCATAGAACAGATGGGATTTTCTGGGGCAAACTGGAGTTCAGAGTGGGGTAAATTCTAATTTAAAATCCTGCTCTGATCTGGCCACAGCCTGTATTTTATCTATCCCCAAAGCTGCCTTTGCACTAGCAAACAGCACTGAATCAGAGTCATATCCAGATATATCCCATGGCTTTGGCTTTTCCAGACACTTAACACACTCCCAAACCCACCTGCACCCCATGCACCCACACCTGAACCTTTAACCAATGCCAAACTCGTGTCAGGCCAGATGATTTCTGCAATATTTTCACCCAAACTGAGCCCTTGAGATAGATGTGGACTGGCCAAAGGCTTTGTCACTGAGTTCTTGATTTCAAATTCCACATGATCCAGTTTTGGGAGGAGAGCTGGTGTCTGCAGCTGTTTTTTTCCTCTGGGTCATTTATAAGTGAAAATTACACTTGTGTAACAGGAGAGGAAGTCACAGCAAGACATGGAGCTTAAGAGCTTTAAAGCACCCACTGCCACTTCTTATTTTTATTATTCCTCCTTCCACAAGGCCCATCATTCTCCCCCAACAGCATCTTGACTGACACCTACCCTGGATGAGCCTCTGACAACCTCAGACAGCTGCTTGATGGCTTTGGTGCTGGTCGTGATGGTTTTGTTAGTCTCCTGCTGGGTGGCATGCCTGCAGAAGAGGAGAGATGATGGGAATGGCAATTGAAATTAATTGCATAATGAGACACTTGGAGAAATTCATCAAGCTGCAGAGCAATCGAGAGACAACACAACAGAGCAGCACACAGAGGCACAGGAGAGCTGCAGGAGTCCTGGGGCTGGACCAGCAATGGAGGCCAGGAGGAAATACTGGGAAAGAGCTGCCCAAAATATTCTCCCTGTGCTCAGCACAAAGAAAAAGCCTGTGGAGCATCCAGAGGGAAGTGATGAGGTGAAAACAGGGGGTGGACAGGGAACAAGGACATCACAGGTTGTTGGTATTGCCAGTTTTCAAAGAAGGGTTGTAGAGCAAAAGGAGATTGAGGAGTTGCCTGCTGGCCTGGCCAGGAAAATATTGTACTCAGGAGAGAAATCTGAAATTGAGCAGGACAAATGTACTTACCCTGTTCATCTAACCCATAATGAGTCAGGATCTCCAGGAAAGCACTGGGGATGTGAAGGTGCAGAGCTGCTTTAGCAGCACTGGAAAAGGCAGGAACGGAGCCAAACCAGTCCCCCCTCCAATCATGGAGTGAAATCAGTCACTCCTCCAGGCATGGAGACAAACCAGTCACTCCTCCAGCCATGGAGACAAACCAGTCACTCCTCCAGTCATGGAGTCAAACCAGTCACCCCTCCAGTCTTGGGTGTCCCTCGCTTTTACACCCCAAATTCCTGCACCATTATTCCTCGTTAGCATTCCTGCTCTTTGGCACCACGCAAACAAAGGGGAAGAGACATAAACGCTTCCCAAAGGTATTTATTAGCTCAGTCCAGTAGCTCTCAAGCTTTAAAAGGTCAACAGAGCACTCTCAGCCTCTAAGCTTCTCCAGAGAGCACTTCACATCCTTTTAGTCAGAAAGGAGTGGTTTTCCATGAGGTTTCATTCAAAAACTCAATAAATACTTGGAAANTCCCCCCTCCAGCCATGGACCCAAGCCAGTCCCCCCTGAAGTCATGGAGTCAAACCAGTCACTCCTCCAGTCATGGAGTCAAACCAGTCACTCCTCCACTCATGGAGACAGACCAGTCACTCCTCCAGTCATGGAGACAAACCAGTCCCTTCTCCACTCATGGAGCCAAACCAGTCCCTTTTCCACTCATGGAGCCAAACCAGTCACTCCTCCAGTCATGGAGACAAACCAGTCCCTCCTCCAATCATGGAACCAAGCCAGTCCCCCCTGAAGTCATGGAGACAAACCAGTCACTCCTCCAATCATGGAGTCAAACCAGTCACCCCTCCACTCATGGAGACAAACCAGTTACTCCTCCAGGCATGGAGTCAAACCAGTCACCCCTCCAGTCTTGGGTGTCCCTCGCTTTTACACCCCAAATTCCTGCACCATTATTCCTCGTTAGCATTCCTGCTCTTTGGCACCACGCAAACAAAGGGGAAGAGACATAAACGCTTCCCAAAGGTATTTATTAGCTCAGTCCAGTAGCTCTCAAGCTTTAAAAGGTCAACAGAGCACTCTCAGCCTCTAAGCTTCTCCAGAGAGCACTTCACATCCTTTTAGTCAGAAAGGAGTGGTTTTCCATGAGGTTTCATTCAAAAACTCAATAAATACTTGGAAAAGACCTGGAGAAAACGATGTTTTTTCTCCTTTAGAGGATATATATGAGCCACAGTCGTACTGAAAAAAAAGCCTCATTTGTCAGTGGGTGGTTTGGGGTGTTTTGTTTGTTTGTTTTTGGTTGTTTTTTGTTTTTTTTGGTTTTTGTTTGCTTGTTTTGGGGTTTTTTGGAGTTTGTTTTTGGGTTGGTTTTTTTTTTTTATTTTTTTTTTGTAAGAGTGGTGAGATATGGAATGAATGGAAGTTCTTTGATTTAAAAAAACATCAAGATGTCTAGTTATGGTCCCTCAGTCCTGAAGAACCATGGCTCATCCTGACTTTCCAGCTCCTTCCTGCTTTCTGTCAGTTCTGAGGAGGAGCAGCTCTTTAAAGACTTAGGTCAACTCTTCCAGCACCTCCTTTGAAGAGCAAGGCCAGTCCCCAGGCAGCTTTTACCAAACACAACTTTAACTGCAAATAAATTGAGACCTCTCTTGTTGAAGTCCTAATCCAAAGTTTGGCAGGTTTTCCCCCCTTCAATGTTTCTGTGCTCAGTTGGGAAAGCTGTCCAGGATCATGGAATCACAGGATGGCCTGGGATGGAAAGGACCTTAAAGATCACCCAGTTCCAGCCCCTGCCATGGGCAGGGACACCTTCCACTAGACAAGGTAGCTCCAAGCCCTGTCCATCCCTGGAACATTTCCAGGGATAGGGCACCCACAGATTCTCTGGGAATCCTGTGCCAGGGCCTCACCACCCTCACAGTAAATAAAATGACACTTGAGTTCATACCAGCTACCTACAAGTGAAAGCTCAGTGTACCATGAAGACAACACCTCTCAGCTGCAGAACAGGAATTCAGATGTGTCAAGGGTTGAACACTCCCACAGAAGGCCTGGACTCCTTTGGCACCATGAAAGGAGAAATAATCCCGTATGAAGACTAAACAAGATCCCATATCAAGTTATTACCTCTATTTAAATTAAGGTACAATTTCTGTGTTCATTCTTCAAAATGCACTTCACTTACTGATGGTCCCAGGACTCACTGCACCAGCTGAGTAATTACATCACTTTTAATTTGAGATGGAAGAGATCATTTCTACCACAGCCAGGTATTCCACACTGCCATTGCAGGAGAGGGAGCTGGGAATTGATTCCTGTCACACTGCCAACACTGAGGAGTGCACAGTCAGCCTGATCCCCCATCTCTTAATCAAGTAAATCTCTCCACCAAATGCATGAACTCCATAAGCAGCAGATTCAAATCTCAGATTTCCATACCTAATTCCTCTTAACGGCAAGCAAGATGCTGGAGCTGACACCCGTTTTGCAGACCTCATTAAATTATCTGCCCACAGAACAACACAGGGATTTACATACCAGTAATTCCCCATCCCCAAAGTAAAATGGCTTGTTAGGCTCTTGCATCTGATCCTTCCCAATCTCTAAAGTTAAATAAAGTCTTCTTCATTTGCATTGTAATGTAAATTTTATGTTAGATATCTTACGTAATAAATTCGTGCCGGGCACGAACTTTACTCTGCTGCACAATAACTGGGAGCAGGAGTACAAAAAAATAAAACTTCTGCCTTCCACTTCTTAATCCAAAATGGACTTTAACCAACATGCTGGTGCTTGATTTTGGCACTTCCCACTGTGTTGTCAGCACAATTAACTTCTGATTCTTCAGCCTCAGAGATGCATTCAGGAATCAGGCAATGATTATATTTAATTTACATTAAATGCTATTAAGAACCTAATTTTACAAAAAGCCCCCTCAAAACTCTGCTTCCTGCAACATTTTATTTCAATTTGGAAGGGCAACAAGATACGTTTTTGTTGTTGTTTCTGTTGTTGTTTCTGTTATTATTATTAATAGTATTAGCATTATTAGTGTTATTATCTGTCTTTATATTCCGCTCCCCATGGAAGTGTAGAAGTTAATTAAAAGGGTGTCCCTGATGAATAAAATTTCCTTCTCAAAAGAGTTCTCCACAAAACAGCAGGCTAATATTCCATCTGTGGAACTGCAAAAACACAAATGCAGCAAAAGATTTACCTGTCTACAGCTCTGCTCTGAAAACAAGCCCTGGAAGGGTAAAAAGCAGAGAGGGCATCTCTTAGGAGGAGCAACACCCCTTGCTGAGCATTTCTGTGTGTACAAACTCTGCAAAGACAATGCACTGAACAATCCAGGAGGTGCCAAAGTGCTGCCCACGAGTTCCCTGTGACTGCTGCTTCCTTTGCTGGAGGAGCACGGGCCAGTGAATCCGCGATCCGCGGCTGCTCGCGGTTTGTTCTTTGAACGATCATCTCCCTGATTTATTTATCCAGTTTTTAAAGGAACACCACAAAGAGGGAAATGTGGTGCTCCCCTGCTCTGCAGGGACAGCAGGAAGGAGCTGAACTTCTGCCTCTGCTGCTTCTTTGGGACACTTGATGAGTGACCAATTCAGCGGAAAAATAATCAGACCCCAAGTGCAGCAGCAAATACCAGCAAGGGAAGGAGCTCTCTCTGCCTCACCATGCCTGATGATCCTTACAACAATCCCAAAGAACTTTGTTTTCCAGCTCCAGCAGGAAATGGCATTTCCACTTCTAAAACAAGATATGGCTTATTTTACTTTCATCTGTTCCCTAATGGAAGAGCAAGAATGAGTTTTTCTGGTACAGATCAAAGATGCCTGTGCTGTAGTGGTTTGAACATCATTAGATTCAGGATTCCCTTTGGCACAGGGCACCTGCACAGCAATGAAATAATTTTTTGCACCAAAGAGTGGTCAAGTAGGATTGGCAAGAGTTAAGCCACGTAGCTAAAAACTTGTCTTTTCCACAGCTGCTGTAATATTTACTGCAGCCTTCTTATCCAAAAAGAGGTAAAAATCAGAGTACTTTGAGCAGAGCACTGAGCTGCAGGATCTGTGGCTTAAGCAGAAGTAGGTTGAGCAGCTGCATTCATATTTATTCCGTTGTTGCTGGAGACAGAAATGCATGAGGGTGCATCAAATATGCAGGGGGAAATTGTTGGCACCACAGGACATCTCTTTCCTGCCTTAAAGATGGATTCTGTGAAGGACTGGAAGCTGTGGGAACTGATAGGCCCCAGCAAACCACAAATAGATGTAGATAAAACTTCATGCATTGCCCACAGGGCCAGCAATGGATCCTAAGGATCCTATTCCCCTTCCTCCACCTAATAAAGGTGTTTAACTACAGAGAAAATCCAATGGAGATTCTTTGTGGTCTGTGGAGGGGGGCACCTGTAGCATGAAGTTCTACACTGGGATGTGGTCAAAAAACTCAAACAATGCCCTATTTTTCAAGCTCTTAGTGGTGGGCTGAGAGGGGCACCGTGTGCTGGGTTTTGGTGTTGAGTTACATTAAAACCCACCTGCCACACCAACCTCAAACCAACACCCTGACAGTGAGGCAGAGGTTTGGCAGATGAGTTGCTAGGCTGACCTGGAGGCTCAAGACCCAGTCAGCCCCTGTAAACCATAAAAGTCCAGTCCAGTTTTCATAAGGTAGGTTCTTCTAACATATTCCTCCTTGGAGTGTGTGTGGAGATTCATCCTTTGGGTAGGGGATGCTCCCCAGGGATGTCCCTCGTGGCTGAGTGAAAGAGATTTGCCCTCAGTCATTGGCCTGGGTGAGTTACATCAATCAATTGTTTGTTTTGGTAGCTTTAACACAATTACTTTAATATTGCTTTGATGTAGTGCACTATCCCATCTGACACTGTAATAGTAGTTTTAGCTTTTATGCTGCGTAGTAAATAATTCTGCTCGAGTTCTTTTGTCTAATCATTTATCATAATAAATAACCCATTTTTATGTACATAAATCTGATTTGCCATCAATGAAGTCTGAAGGACAAAGTTGTCAAACTAAGACTGATGACCAAGTCCAGGGATAAGCCTGGATACAGCTGCCCCCAGGCTCCTCTCTGGGGAGTTTAGAAAGCAAAGGGTCCCTTTCTGCACCTCGTGACTCTACGGGAGCTTCTCTAAATAACTTTGTCTTCAACAGCACCTCCAAAACGATGCAGAGAATCCACACTTGAGTGGTGACCCAGCATTCTAGTGTGTCCTACACAGCCAGGAGGATCCCACAGCAGAATCAGAAATCACAGGATATCCTGAGTTGGAAGGGACCCACGAGGATCATCCAAACCCAACTCCTGGCCCTGCCCAGGACAATCCCAACAACCCCACCCTGACCCTGAGAGCATTGGTCAAATGCTCCTTGAGCTGTGGCAGGCTTGGGGATGTGATCATTCCCTGGGGAGCTGTTCCAGGGCTTGATGACCTTTTGGGGGAAGAACCTTCTCCTGATATCCAACCTAAGCCTCCCCTGACACAGCTCCAGCCACTCCCTCAGGTCCTGTCCCTGGTCACCAGCGAGATCAGTGCCTGCCCCTCCTCTTCCCATCATGAGGAAGCTGAAACACTCATCTGTAGGATGGAAACTTCTGCTGCCTTAGATCATTGCACTTTACAGAATAACAGAAAGCCCCGAATTCTCCAGGATGAAGGAAAATCCAGCTGTGAAAAGGAGACAGAGGAGCCCTGCAACTTTATTTGAATAAAGGGAGAGAGTCCACTGGGGCACACACCCACAGGGTTTTCTCTCTTGAGGTTTTGGAGGACACAGCCTCCACCTGCCCCACATCCCCCTAGAACCAGGCATTTTACCCCAAATTTCAGAAACTCAGGTTTGTGCAGCCCCACTTGTCTGTTTTAGGAGTCAAACTGTTCACGTTCTGTAACAACCCTTGAAATTAATAGGGACATTAAGACCCATTTCAAAGATGTTAACACCCAACCCCTCACCCTTGGAATTGTTTGTAAAGGCATTAGCTCACATCTTTCCTATCAAGGACTCGTGGCTCTCACCTCTGAGCATTTATTGCAGATATAAACAAAGTATAAAGATGAGCTAGGAAGGAAAGGTTATTTTTTAGAATTGTAGAATCACGGTCTCACAGGATGGTTTGGGTTGAAAACAATCTCAAAGATCAAGCCCTGTGCCACAGGCAGGGATGCCACCCACTAGATCAGGTTCCTCAGGGTCCCATCCAACCTGGCCTAAGTTGTTTCACTAAATTTCACCAAGCCCTAAAGTATATTTACTGTGTTGTTACAGTCACCAAAAGAAGAAACGTTAAATCTACTTATTCCAGCTCCAAACTGACTTTCTCAGCCTTTTTTCCCCCCCCTCTTTTCCTTCTTCAAGACCTGATTGTGCATGTTGAGGAATAGTTTACAACAGAGCAAAATAAGAGCTCTAATTCTGATCTGTCAGCAGACCCCTTTGCATAGGTGTAAATCATCCAGCAGAGTAAAAGTCAGGAGAAATACGAACTGCTGCTTCCAGGTTTCAGGCCACACAATATTCTAAAATAAAAGCATCATGGATTTCCAATTTGCCTGTCACTTGAAAGTATTAGGAGATGTGGCACTATTTTTCTTACAGGAGCTCAGGGGATGGTCTGTGGCTGTGTGGGAAAAGCAGGGGAGGTATTTCAAACCCACCTGACACGGGTGAAATACCATCTCCAGAAAGGAACATGCTCTGCAGTTCTGTTGTTCAGCGGTTCTGCATTAAAACACAGGAATTTCTGTCAGCAGCCCTCACAAATTTCATCTCAGAAGTGCAGACCCGAGCAAAAATTTTCATGGCTTTTTCAATACCTGTTTTTAAACACCTTTTTTATCATGGCTCCTTAAAATTAAATAATCATAAATAAAGAAGCAGTTATTACTGAAGTAAGGAGAATGCTCGCTCCCCTGCAGGATTTGCCCAGCTGCAGGCAGCTGGTTACTCCTTAACCACTACCAGCAACTCAGATTTGTGTTTTTCAACTAAATTATCAGCAGAACAGTTTATAAGACCCCCCCTCTTAACCCTGCATCACCTACAGATTAGTTCAGCATGGCCTCAGACTCCATCTGTCAGGGCATTGCTGACAGCTCTTAGGACAGGACCCCACGGGAAGCAGCTCAGCAATGTCACTGACATTTGTCACCTCTCACGTTGTTTGTCTTCCTCCCACCCATACCCATTCCCAAGTAAATTTTAATTTTAAAAGTTTCACTTTATCTCCTAATGGGAGAGCCCCTTGAATCCTTTGCAACCACCCTGCTTGCACTGAGTAATAGCACACCTCCCTCTCCCTCATTATGCAGTAAGCCTCTTATCTTATGAGAGTATGAGAGGCAGAAATTAATTTAATTTGCCATAATTTCGTTTTGATGAACCCCGGTGCCTACTGATCATGATAGTTCTACTTCTTTTTTTTTTCTTTTTTTTCCCCTCCAGGTGCTGATAAACTGCTTATTCCTTTCTAACCATCCTTGCAACTTGGCTGGTGCTGAGGCTAAACCATCCCGAGATGAACGGCACCAAACCGTGACCGCTCCCATTGCTCTGCCCGGGCTTTCTAATTCCGCCGTGCCTTTCGCATTCCTGCATTAACGAGGGGACCGCGGCTCCACATCTGCCACGGGAAGGTCCCCGGGATGCGCTCCCGCAGCGATTCCCGGCGCCACAGCCGGAGGTGCCCGCAGCAAGGATAGAAACAACCGAGCCACGCAGAACCTGCACGGAGCTCTTATCACACCTCCCTTCCAGGGATTTGCTGCAGCTCCTCGCTGAAGCCTGGATTGGAGCTGCCTTTCCAGGTTTTTCAGGGTTGGGACTCGATGATTTTTAGGGTTGCTTCCAAGCCAAGCCTTTGGCCTGGATTTGATGATTTGTTTTTTTTGATGATTTTGCTTCTGCGCAAGGAAAGCTCGGGGTCGCTGCTTTTTGGGGTCTGTAGGAGGAGTTGAGTCAACTTGCAGGGAGAGATGGGGAGAACTAAACTTTCTGAGTCCTGCTTAGAGTCCAGAAAGACAGGAATAAAATTATATACTGTAAAAGAGGGCTAGAATCTGGTGGAAGATGACCTTGCCCACATCAGGAGGGCTGGAACTATGTGATCTTTAAGGTCCCTTCCAATCCCAAACCATTCCATGACTCTGTGATGAAAATGTCCCCAATTTCCCAGGAATAGCAGAGATGTGGATGTTGCTTTAGTTCCATCCTCAAATCTGTTTGTGTGTGGACTCCAATAAATGCAAACTCCCTCTTAGCAACGCGCCCATTGCAGAACACAGATACGAAACCCAAAATATAACAAATCCCAAGGACTCCACAAAGATAAAAACGATGACTGATGTATCTGCTTCAACAAGTTTACCCATAATTCATGCTCCTGTAGAGATTAGCTCGTGTGTTTCAGCGTAGAATCACAAATATTGCTTTGAGGGTACACAAATGTGCCAGGAAGTCTCCTGAACACACTCACACACACGTATGTGGGGAAGACAGGGACAAATGGGCAGGAGATAAATGGCACTGCAGATTAATGCAGTCCATTATCCTTCCCACACTTCCCTCTCTTGGTTTTAGCATTTAACATGCATTCAATACTCGATAGGGCACAGTGAAAAGCAAAGATGAAGGGTACTTTGCTGATGTGAATGAATGATCGATTGCTTCAGCTCTCCCTCAGAAATTGCAATGGAACCATCGTTAATAAAAGAGCCACTGCTTGGAGGATGAAAAGTTTTGGTGAAGAGAGATGTAGATTTTTTTTTTTTTTAGGCTTTATTTCAATTTTAAAAGTTGCTTTTGCTGGTTCATGTGTTTTCTTGCCACCAAATTTTTTTCAGTGGCGAGAGCACGCAGAGCAAACATCTGCAAAAAGGGAACAAATCACATCAGTTTCTGAGATGTAGGCATTTCCATCCCAGAAAATACATGTTCCATTAAAAAAAAACCACCACCAAAAAACCCAACATTGCTTAAACCCAGGCAATTTTAATTGAAAAATGAATCCATTTCACTCCAACGACGGCGATGAGTTTTGTTATTTCGTGAAGTGAGCAAGAAATCAAAGGCAAACAAACAGCTCGAGACACTTTTCAGCTGGCTGTGGTTATTTGTGTATTCCTATTTAGGGGCATTAAAGCACAAATGCTCCTGGGTGCATGCTTAAATTAAGTGATGTGCCTAAAGCCCGTTCCTCCATCAGGATTAAAGTGAGAAGGAAAAGGCATTAGCAGCAATTGTGCCCCTGGAATTGTCAGTGTGGAGCAAACAGGCTGTCTCATAGAGCCGTGAAAAACGTCCACCCTTGGACCAGCAGGAAACCTAAACACAAAGGCAATGACCAAGCAATTCTTCTGCAGCCCAAAGAGCAAAGCCAGGTGGTTTTTCATCTCCAAGGAAGTCATATTGAAGAACCAGCAGACAAACACCCAGAGCCCTGCAGCAATGCACAGCCATGGCAGGAACTGGGGGCTGTGGGGTTCAGGAGGATGCAGCTCAGCAAAGGAAACACATTTGTTACCCTGATCCCCAATTCTGGATTATAAATTAAGGAAATATCACCAAAAAGTTCCCAGAACAAACTTGGAGGAAGGTTTGATTCACACTGGTTCCCTGAATGGGGAATTTGAAGGCAATGTTTCAAGACAACAGCACTGGGGACACCAGATTTGTTAGAAATCCACTTTTTAGGCATTTTAAAAAGACTTCATAAACCTCCACAATGATGTTAATAAATATTGCACTGTAAATGTCAGTTGTTTAAGCTGTCTGTGCAGTGCAAATGGACTGGTATTTACAGCAGGTGTTGAAGATGATGAAAACCCTACTAACATTGGAGTAACACAGAAGGAAATCCAATGTTTAGCCAGCTCCTGTTCGATTTGATTTGCTTTGGTACCATCACTGGCAGAGGCAATGGCACAGCTTTTGGCTTCCAAGACAGAAATGTGTGGATCCCACAACTTGGGTTTCTCCTGGCATCTCTTTCTCTTCCACCTGGAAACTCCATTCATGTGGGACAAGAGGATTTTGGGTTTATTCACCCAGGATTTAAATGCAACTTCACAAACAAATCCTGCTTCAAACATGGCTCATCCATAGAGTCCATATCCTTCTAAACAGAAAAGATTCTTTTGAACTTCTCATTACACAGACAGACCCCTTTCTGTCCCCAAAAAAATGTAGTCTTATATGATTCTTTCATATCCCACATTGCACCTCCTTGGTCCCAACCCTCTCTCTCACATGTCCTACTGTTGCTCTGTCAGACATGAAACACTCAGGCAACTCAGGAGCTCAGCCACCAAGGCTGGGCAGAGAGCAAAAAGAGAGCCCCAGCCTCTCTTTATTCTTATATTGATACCTTTTTACAGACAGTTATGGATTGGACAAAGAGGTTACCACCTCTCAAATTCCATAGGTGAGAAACACAGTCCATCACATTCTCCACCCCAGAAAGAAGAATGAAAAACAACATCCAAAGTACAAAACAATCCTTGGCCGGTTATAGAAACATGGATTGTTTACACAAAATCTATGAGAACCTTTGCTACCAACTGTAAACACAGCACTCTAGAAAAATCAGGGTGACATCCTACAGAGAAGGAACTGAATTTTCCCTCCATACCATTTCCACATCCCCAACAACATGAACTTCACCAAAACCAAACACCATCCACAAGTTCTCTAATTCCTAAAACAAAACAAAACAAAACAAAACAAAACAAAACAAACCCAAACAATTTCACACCAAGAGTTTGCTACTGTACTCCTGTTTTATATCCATCTCCCTAAACTCCAATGCCCAATTCCAAATTCATGTGTGAATCTCCTCAACCCTGGTGAGGCACATCTGGAGTGCTGTGTCCAGGTCTGGGCTCCTCAGGACAGCAGAGACATGGAGCTCCTGGAATGGGTCCAGTGAAGGGTTATGAGGATGATTTGGGGACTGGAGCATCTCTGATAAGGAAAGGCTGAGGGAACTGGGGCTGTCCAGCCTTGAGAAGAGACAACTGAGAGGGAATTTCATCCCTGTGTGTCCCTGACTGCAGGGAGGGCTCAGAGGATGGGCCAGGCTCTGCTTCTGGTGCCCAGCAATGGCACAAGAGGAACGGGCAGGAACTGATGCCCAGGAAGTTCCACCTGGACATGAGGCAGAACTTCTTCCCTGGGCAGTGCCCAGCCCTGAACAGAGCCCAGAGAGGCTGTGGAGTCTCCCTCACTGGGGATATTCCAGAACCATCTGGACACAATCCTGTCCCTGTGCTCTGGGATGGCCCTGCTGGAGCAGGGAGGTGGCACCAGATGACCCCACTGTGGTTCCTTCCAGTCTGACCCATTTGGGGATTCTGCATTCCCAAAACATTTCCCCAGACACATCACCTGAGCCAGGACATGACCCCCTGCCCCATTGCATCTCCCCACACTTAAAAGCACAGCCACTCACAGCCCTCACTTGTCCAGGTCAGGAACTGAGGAAAGGCACCAGGACTTCTCACTCAGGTGGTCCTCTGATCACATTTTCCCTTATAGGGGATGTCCAAACCACTTCCTCACCCACCTGAAATTCATCCCACTTTTAAACTCACTCTCATGTCCTGAGCCAGACCTGCAGCTCTCAGCCTGCCTCGTACAAAAATATTGGGACCAGAATGGGAAGCTGCAAACTGCTGCTGCTGCAGACAGAAAAAAATCACCCTCATGACTCCTTCTGAAGGTGATCAATGCTGCTGAGAATGACTCTGACTGCTCCATGTCCTGTGGGTTGTGATCTCTGCTCTCCCCAGTGCCATTTCTGCTCTCACTGACTCTGTAGCACCTTCCTGCCCAGCTCCCTCAACTTCACAGCAAGAGCAAACCCCAAGTGCTGCACATCTTTGTTTTTTCTCTGTCTCCTCCACCTCTTCCTCTGCTGGAAGTGGTTTTGGAGTACAGTGCTATGCAGGGAGGGAGGTCAGCTGGAGGAAAGAGACATTTTAAAGTACAAAGTGGAGCGTAAAAGTCGATGTTGGGAGCAGCGCTGGCGCTCTCAGAACACACTCCCTTGAGGCACTTGTGCCAAGATCTATTTTTTCTGATTTTTTTATTTTATTTTTTTTGAGCAGAAGACAGGAGAACAGAAAAATGTGAACATAATATAAGGCAGGAATCAGCTTTAAAATATGTTTGCTTGAGAGCAGGGGTGGTTTTTTTTCTTTTTTCTGGTGTTGTTGTGGTTTTATTTGTTTTCATATTGCACTTTGTTCTCAGAAGCACAGAGATGACTGGAAGGAATTGTGCTGGGAAGAGAAATGGATCTCAGCAGCCTACTTACCACCTATTGCTCTATCCCTTATACTTCATATGCCTCTTTAAATCTGACATCTCTGCAACTTTCTGAACATAAGGGCAAGCTGTGAAGTACAAGGCAAATTAATATATTTATCCCGCACAGAGAGCAGCGCACTCAAAATACAGAGTCTAAATCCTTAAATACTTTTCTTTCTCCTTCACTGTCCTTTCCATTCACCTCACATTTCCCTCTGCCCGGCGCTGCTTTTCGAGCAACACTTTAATTTAGCAGGCAGATAAATGTATCTGTCTCTTTTCAGGAATGATTACGTCTCCGAAACAGGCAAAAATCTTAAAAGAACCGCCACTGGTGAGCCTCCTCTGCTCATCAGCCCCACATTTCATCACTCTAAGGATCCTTCAGGCACTCAGGTGACAATAATGCATAATTTCCAGCGTGCCAGGAGTCACTCTTCCCACCACCCTGCAAGTGGCACCAGCCCATAAAGCAGAGGAGCACTCAGATTACAAAAACACAGGGCACTTTATTGGCCCATAAAACACCCGCTGGAGCGGCCACGTGAATGAAGACCCCATTCTGTGGGGCAATAAATTTTGCACCAGCACCCAAAAAAGGCATTGCTATTCCAGGAGTTGTGCAAATCACCATCCCTGGTCCACGACAAAACCCCTCAGGCTGTGGCCAGGAGGATTTGGGCCTCCCCAACAATTAAAATGCACCATCAGTCGTCCAAACAATTAAACTTCAAAGAGATCCTGCCCTAGTGAGAAATGGGTACAAATAGATAATAAAAGGATAAGCAAACAGAATAAAGGACCTGAGGAAGTCCATTACAAATCCCCAGGCTCTGAGGTTTGTTTCAGGTAAGGCAAGGCTCTCTTTCTGCTGGCACAGTGCAATGGATGAAGCGTTTAATGAACTCAGATACAGCAACTCTCTGTTTACAGGGAGGGCCAAGGGAAATCTCCAAGTGTTCCAATCCATTCAAATGTGAGCCCCGTTATCAGAAACCTCTGCTGCTGATAGCAGATTTGTTCTCTAGGAGGGAAAATGGATTCAGCTTAAGAACTACTGCTCAGAGTCCAATGCAGGTGCTTGGAAGAAAATTACCTGATGAAAGATCAATAATGTTTCTCCTCTCCCTGAATCGAGGCTCATGTGCAGAATAAAAAATTCCAGAGGCTGATTCTCTGTTGCCTTGCTTCAACATGAGCCATTGTAAATGTAACCAGGGTTGGAAAGTACATGTTTAAAATCATGTGGTGAAAAATCACATTGCATTTGTGCAGGTAGGGACCCAAAAAGAGTAGAAAACAGAGAAAGTCACACTCTGCACAGTAAAAGCAGATGGAGCAGCCCAAACGTGTTTCCTTGCAGCTTTAGTGCTTAAAAACAGGTTTTCATATAAAATGGTCGAGTGTGCTAAGTTTATGCAGCAGCTGCCAAAAAGTTGAGCACATGGACCCAGCTGACAAGGTCCCAAAATGAATTCAGCAGCAATGTCCATTAAAGGACCAAAGAACCACAGGAGAGATGTTGCTGAAGCATGGGACTGACCTTTCCTTTCAAAATAAAAGGATCTGACATCAAAACAGGGTCAGGCTGAAATGCAAGGAACTAAAGGGAGTAATCCTAAATAGAATTTCTTTCCTTTTCCTTCCCGAATGGACAGAGGAGTTTGTTCAGCTGAAAATGGACTTGTGGAGTACAGTGAAAATCTGGAGGATTTCAGGCACATGAGATCTTGGGTAAATGGGGATGGCTCAGCTCTTATGGAGCAGAAAGATTTTCCCCTCCTTGTCAACTCACTAAAATCTCTCACTTGGTGTGTGCTGTGGTAGCAACAGGAGGCACACAAACTCCAAACTTCTGGGCTGCTTTTGACTGATCTGGATCAATAATCCCATAGCTTTCTGAATAAAACTACAGAAATTAAAAGTTTGGGATGATCCATTACATGTGAAGTCCTGTCCTTGGGTCACAACAAACCCCTGCAGTTCTCCAGGCTGGGGGCAGAGTGGCTGGAAAAGGATTCATTACCACCCAGTGTTGATTCTTTAATTGAGAGAAAATCAGTCAATATCAGATATCCCAAATCAGTTCTTGGCTTGTTTTTGGGGTTTTTTTTCCAGGATTCTTCTCAATTGAACGAAACTCAAGCACTGGGTGAGTCCCAGGCTCAGAACTACTGATGCCTGTGACATCCAAGCCACCCATCCCATCACCTCTTCCCCAGGATTGTGTCACCCTGGAGGTACCAAAACACCCAGTGTGGCTCTGTATTTACTTAAAAGCCTGTAGGAATTTCGTGTCTGCTCCTTCCATGGGTTTAGCAGCACCAGCTCCATGGAGAGAGGCAGATTTGCTGCCCTGAAAGCTCCTTTGCTCTCCAGGCTGACGATTCCTGCACAGAGAACATCACAAAACAATTCTGCTGTCAACCCACAACTTGTACCAAGTCTTCTGGGTGGAGCATTCACCTGGATCCCTTCCCCTCACCCCAAAATTGTTGAGAAGGTACAAAGATAAGCAGGCTGGAGGCATGAAGTCAGCCTGGGTAAGAGATAAGACATGAATGAATCCCACCATTTTCGTCAGCTGAGGTTTATTGTCACTTGAGGCTGCCAGAAGCCTGATCAGAGCTGGCCTTGTCCTTGGTTTTGGTCCAGATGGCATCCAGAAAACCATCCCAACCAACACCATTTTGTGATGTGTTGAGTTCTGCTCAGATCACTGGATTGATGCTTTTTCCCAGAATTCATCACCCTTTTCCTTTCACCACTTCATTCCAAGGGTAACTGAGGGTTATCTCTGGTCAAAAAAAACCAGAGTTTACCAAAATGTCTGGAAGGCCCCGAAGCAACAAAATATTTTAAACAAAATAATTTTTAAGAAAAAAATCAAAAATCACTGCTTCCTGATTATCTACTTTCCCTTATTAATGATCAAAAAATGAACAGAAATTAAGTCATCACTGGGTGGAACAGCCAAGAGAACTAAGCTGTTCTTAGCTAAGAGAACAGCTAGGAGATATTTTTAGCTGCATTGCCAAACAGAAATATTCTGTCCATACATTCCACCCTGTTGGACCAACATTTAGCTGGGTATTTTGGGTGATTTCACTGTCACAAGGCAGTCACAACTCCAGAAAGATTTTGGCAAATTCCACACCCTCGGTGAGATGCGATTTTGTGCCATACTCTCTCCCTGTCTCTTACAGAAGATAAAAAATCTCTATCAGTGAAATAAAATCTCTATCTTATCTGCCCTAAAAAACTTCCACAAAGGAACTGGCCGAGTCAGCTGTGTTCCTTTGATTACTCCACATCAATCCCTCGCATAAATGTATTAATTTAATGCCACTTCAGAAGTGGGCTTTACCATTATTATTTTGAAGGCTGGAAGATGTCAGAGATAACTACAAAGAAAGGTCTTTGGAGAGCAGAAAATAAAACCAGCAATCCACAGCAGCAGCTTTCGAACAATGATAGAAAAATCAAAATTTCAGATGTCAATTTGTGTGTGGCAGGGAGCCTGATCAAGGAGTAGGAACTTTTTTTTCTTAACAGAGAGAAAATTTTGCAGAAATATCTCTCTTCCCTTCGGCCTTCCCTCCATGGAGAGCTGATTTTTAACACTCCTTTACTATTTCCCAACCAGCCTGGTACTGTCCAGGACAGTAAATTGGAGATAATAAAAAGTTTACCAGAGTTTGGACAACATTCCTTGTTAGAAGAGCCCAACAGTTCAGCAACAGCTGTTGTCACTTGGGAAAATCTGTTTGCAGATGGGAGGGTTGGGGGAAATCCAAGGTATTTCAGTTAATTGTTAAAAATGTAGAGCAGTTTAGAAGCCACCTGTGAAGCCACACAGATGTTTAGTAATAATAATAAAAGAACTAATAAAACTGTGGGACCAGGAGAAAGCACTGCCCATAACAAAGCCTATTTCATATGTGCTGGCTTTTGCCATGTTCCCTATTCAGCAAAATCATTTTGTTGTTGCTGTTGAAGAAAATAACTGTTCCATACCTGCATGATAAGATGAAATTTAACATTTTGACTGCACTAGCTGATATTTGTTCAGATGTTGACTGGAGGAACAAAAATACTTTTTTAAAAGCTTGAGGAAATAACCTTAAAAAGGAGATGTTTTCATACCTTGCATTTTCTGTTGAATTTTTTTTTTTCTGCAAAGATCAAAAAACTGAGGTCACCCAGCACTGCTCCTTTCCAGCCAGATATCCAACTGTCTCACATCAGCTGCCCCTTTCAACACTTTTTGTTTTGTTTTTTATTCCACAATTGACTCCAAGGACAAACTTTCCTCCCCCCTGAAAGCGCTGGTCAGGTGCACACTGCTCCCACAGAGAGCACAGCACTTGTTTTTCCTTTTACAGCACTGTTTTTAAAAAATGCATTAATGAGCCACGCTACTTCTGTTTTAACATTTTTGGCTTTTTTCCTGCTCCAGTTCCCCTTTCTGTTGCACTCAGGACTAATTTCTGCTTCTCTCCTCGTGTTTTCTTTGCCTTGTCCATGGGGGCTGGAGGTTCAGCAAAGTGATGCTCTCATTTGGGCTCTCACTGTGCTGCAAATGCTGGCAAACAATATTGAAATCTCATTTTAGGACCAGGATGTAATTGGGTCTGAACTTACCTCCGGTCCTACCCTGACGTAATTCCATTACCTTTAATTACTCTCGATTCCCCCACCGGTGTCTCGGATTGAACTTTTGCTTTTCAGGATTTATGTATCTTGTTTTCCTACCATTTAAAACAAGAAGCCGGCCAAAGTCATTTCCAGCTCGTTTTCCCCCCTCCCCAATAAATTCAGGCGTTGTTGCAGTTTATCTCTGTGCCCTCCACTTGCTCTTGTGCATCATCCATCTCATTATTCGCCGATTCTGCAGGACCTTGCATTCCATTATCTCCTATTTTTAATCTGAGAACAAAAGGGGGCAGGGTTCTCCAGAATACACCTTTTCACAGATTTCCTTATTCATTTCCAGCTGCTCTCTGCCTGCAGCCTCTCCTTTATCCTCCTGAAATTTGTATTCCATCCTTTAAATACAGCTTCCCATGTCCCACCCTGTGACTAACAAAAAGAAGATCCAAAGAGGCATCGCAGATAATTTGTGAAGTGGCAGAAACATCAAGAGGCATTTGGCATTATGCAGGTTTTAGTTAAGTTTAGTTTTAGTTTTAGTTCAGTCCAAGTGGGAAACCACAGCTGGTGATGTGCTGGGTGATCAGAAAGTGAGAGGTGGGAGAAAGGCTTCCAGTTCATCATCAAAAAACCATTATTTAGCCCACACTCTGTAAGTAATTCTAAATTATTCAGCAATGTAGAGGTGGCTAAATTTTGTAAATTAAAAAGGGAAGGGGAGTAATAAAGCAAAGGAATGAACTTATCTGGATACAGTCACCAAATGGGAATATTCCAATCAAATACAGACAGTTCTGTGTCTTGGCTGACTAAATCACATTTCTGTGTGACCAGCTCAGTGCCAACACCTCTGCTGCAAGGTGTGAATCCCTCCCAGCAGGAGAGGGGGCCTCACCTCCAGCCTCTGCCCATCTGCACAGGGTGGGAGCATTTCCTCCTGTTCTGGGAGCATCTCCTCAGAAAAATGCAGTTCAAAAGTCTTTCAGGTACCTGCTCAACCTCTCTTTCATTTCACAAGTGGAATCAAACTTGCACAGCAAAGCCTTGGTGAAGGATTTCCCCAGTTAAGCACACTCAAATCTGTTTGCTAATTGTACTTTTTTCTCTAAATTTTTCTATTGTTGACTTCTTACTCTCTCTTCACTCCTTTCCCTGATAGATTTAATAGCTTTTTCCCCCTAAAGGGGCTTGTACTCTGTAACAAGTCACATCTCAGCCTCATTTCCAAAAAAAATTAAAAAAAAAACCAGACTGTGTTACAAAATTCACCGAGAAACACCATTTTTTTTAATAGATCTCGATTATGTCTTGTGTTTTCTCAGATCTTTTTTTACACTTTTACCACAAATTGTGAACACTGAAAATATTCCTTTCTGTCCTGCTGCATAATTCCTGAGTTACACAGAGAGGCAAAAAATTCATCCTCCTTCCCCAGACTCACTAGTTAATGTTCAAACCTGGGAATTCCTGCTGAGTTTCTTGACCCACATCAGGGCAGTGCTTTGCTTTAAAACTGGTTCAGATCAGTTTCTTTTTGCAAGAACTTGGTGCCTGGCTCTACAGGACTCAGCCTAACCCAGCTCCTCCAGCCTCCCTGGGAACTCCCCTGGTCTTTGAGCTCTGAATTTTAGAAATATTTTCACAGCCACTTAGTGCTGACAAGAGAAATCACTTCTGAGGATCAGGCCTGATAGCAAACACAGAGAAAACCCATTAGAAATGCTCAGTTCTGATTCCCCTTAACTTTGCAGGGAGCTGTCACGCTCCTTCTCCTGCCTTTCAGACTCAGCAGACCGTGGAGGAAAACTCCTCTTAGGTGTGTGTGTGTGTGCTGGGAGAAGAGCAGAGGGATTTGGGTAATGAGAATGATGTTTTTAGGTGAAAAGGGAGCGTTTGGTTCTTCCTCAGAGTGACCTGGGCATTCCTCCTTCTCCCTCCAGTATCCTCTCCCTTGAAAAGGGAAGCAGGTTGTACAAGCCAGAGAGCACCAGCCCAATTCAGTTAAAGGAATTTAAGAATCCTAATTTATGTCACTCAAAGCCTTAGGTATTAAAATCCACTTGCAGAACAACAAGGGTGGAAATTCTTCATGCATTCTGTGTTTTTTTCACAGAATGTTTCTGAGCTCAACTTCCATCAGCTGAGAGTACCAATCCTTGCCTACATTGCTATGCTTCTCCACCAACCTCAGCCAAAATTGGAGTGACCTGTCAAAAAAAAAACCAAAAAACCCCTTTGAGGTCTGTGTTTTCCCAGATTTTGCAGAGGTCGGGAGAGGGTTTCTGTAGCACTGCTGGCAACAGAAGAAAACGCAGGTTTCAGAGCAGCAGTTGAATTACCAGGCAGGACCACCAAAAGGGGCCTGCCCTTCTTTATTCTCTCATTTCTATCTCTTTCTTAAGACAATCAGGGATTGGTGAAAGAGGTTAACACCTCTGTAAGTTCACAGGATAAAGACATGGTCAATCATCTTTCTCCACCCCAGGGGAAAGGAATGAAAAACAATCTAAAAGTTCCAAACAATCTTGGCCAGTTAGGAAAACAAGGACTGTGTTTATAGAAAATGCATGGGAACTTCTACTACAAAATAACAAACATGGAACCCTGCAAAAAGCAGGGCCACAGGTTTCCTTCTTCTTACTGGAAAGGGATGGTTTGAAGAACTCGTGTGCTGCTGATGCAATCCTGTTGATTTAGAGAGAAAATGCACAAACAAAGACCTGATCCTCAAGTTCAGTAAAATGAGGCAAAAATCCTCCAACAAATAACACTAAAGCAAGAACCAGGATTTTTATTTTCAAGCTGCCTCCCTGGCAAGCTCTGTGGCCCAAAGGCTCCTGTCCACCCCAGAGCTTCCACAGCCACCCCTGCAGTGGCTTTTCCTTTTTTTTTTGATCAGTTTTGCACAGTGGAGCTGAACTGTTCCTTCTGGTCAGTCAGAGGAAAAAGCAGCCTGAATTCCCATCAGCTTTGGGAGAGGGAGGTTATCACTGAGCAGCTACACTTGTAGGACCCAGCCACAAATTTCTAAATACTTTAGAAAATCAAAAGTGTTACCCCCTGGAATCTCAGCTGGCTTTTTGTTGCTGCAATTACTGAGTGCAGAAATAAAGGTGCTGCTAATGCTGGGGGTAAAGTGTAATTCCACTCCTGACTGACTTCACATTTCTGCTTTGTCTTTTTTTTTTTTTTTATTATTTTTTTTCCTCCTAATGTTCTCCTTTATGCAAGACCTTGAGTATTTATTTTGACAGCTTACATTATTCAGCAAGCAATTAAACTTTCAGATGTATTGTGTTCTCATAGCTTAAAATAGCTTTGGCAACATCAGTAGGGTTTCTCAATCCCCCACACAATGCAGATAAAGAACTTCTCTGTTGAATTTATTTAATTTTTTTTTTTTTTGCAAGTTGCTTATTTTAAGCAAATACAGTACTTCAGAGACTCTTCATGTTTTGACGTCCTTACACAAACCAGGCAAATACTACCCGTGGAATTTCCCCCCCCAAAAAAAGTTAAAATTGGCAACAGGTAAATAAAATGTGATCTGGGATGATGGGAGTAAACAGACGGAGAGTGAGGAACAAACCAGACCGCTCAGCCCCTCTTTTTCATGGCTCTGCCTGTCCCCTGCACTCTCCTGTGGAAGGTTATGAGGGATGGGAGAGAGAAAAATATTTCCAGGATTCTGTTAAAGGAGGGAATTAAAATAACTGTGAACACTCCCAGCTCTCCCAGCTTGGTTGGAAACAGAGGTTTGACAGCCACTGGAGCATCTTTGTGGTCTCCTCTGAACTTGCTCCAACAGCTCCACATCCTTCTTGTCTTGGGGGACCAAAAAACCCAAAATCTTTTTTTGGAGAAGTCCTTTGGAGAACTCAAAGAAATATAAACCACCGAACACAAACACTTCCAGGTTTTCCACATTTCCAAGTACAACCCCAGCTCTGTTTTAATTCTTTTACTGTTCCTCTAAACCTCCACATTTTGCCAGCTGGAAAACAAGGTTTTGTGTCATCCAGTCTCCTTTTTGCGCTGGCAATTCCTGCCCACGGAAGAGCCACCTCTGCTCACTGCCAAGGAAATGCTCACATTCCTGACCTGGGAATCCACAGAGAGCCTTGAGCCAGAGATTCCCTGCTCAATTCCAGGACGGTGGCAAAGAGCTCCTCCCATCAGAGAGTGCCCAGGGAGAGCCGGGATGGCTTTTAGACATTGCCGGTGGCTTTGAAATGGAAATGGGGTGGGAGGCACCAGGGAAAGTGAAAAAATAGAGTTTTCTGTTGTGGAGAGGAGAAAAAGAGAAAAAGGGAGGAAGGTTTGGGAAGGGAAGGTTTGGGAAGGTTTGGGAAGGGAAGGTTTGGGAAGGTTTGGGAAAGTTTGGGAAGGTTTGGGAAGGGAAGGTTTGGGAAGGGAATGGGTGCACTATCACTTGTTATTACAATTGTCACCTGTAACCACCCCTCAGCTGTCTCAGCTCAACAGAGCCAGGATTAACTGCTATTTTTTCCCTCTGCCATTTAATATGAGACAATCTCCTTTTCTCCCTCCAGTAGCCTCTGCTCCCCAGTAATTTATTGTCCTACTCCTCTTGGCTTCAACCACCCAGTGCCAGAGAAGAGAGGCAGGCAGAGCTTCAGCTTACAGCCCTAAAATCTAAAAATTGCTTAGATTTCCCACCTTTTAAGTTCCATTTTCAAGTGGCGGGATGTCTCTCAGAGCAGCTTGCAAGTTTCTACACTGCAATCCAGGAACCACAGCAACCCCAACCACCTGCAGAAAAAGGAAGTTTTTTTCTTCCAGAGTACCCTGGACAATCTCCCTCCTTTCCCCAGGTAAAAGAGAGTAAATTGCTGTGGTTGTTCTGGTCTGAGCACATATGTAAGGCACTTTAGGCAGAGGTAACCTNTTTAATTTTTTTTTTTTTTGCAAGTTGCTTATTTTAAGCAAATACAGTACTTCAGAGACTCTTCATGTTTTGATGTCCTTACACAAACCAGGCAAATACTACCCGTGGAATTTCCCCCCCCAAAAAAAGTTAAAATTGGCAACAGGTAAATAAAATGTGATCTGGGATGATGGGAGTAAACAGACGGAGAGTGAGGAACAAACCAGACCGCTCAGCCCCTCTTTTTCATGGCTCTGCCTGTCCCCTGCACTCTCCTGTGGAAGGTTATGAGGGATGGGAGAGAGAAAAATATTTCCAGGATTCTGTTAAAGGAGGGAATTAAAATAACTGTGAACACTCCCAGCTCTCCCAGCTTGGTTGGAAACAGAGGTTTGACAGCCACTGGAGCATCTTTGTGGTCTCCTCTGAACTTGCTCCAACAGCTCCACATCCTTCTTGTCTTGGGGGACCAAAAAACCCAAAATCTTTTTTTGGAGAAGTCCTTTGGAGAACTCAAAGAAATATAAACCACCGAACACAAACACTTCCAGGTTTTCCACATTTCCAAGTACAACCCCAGCTCTGTTTTAATTCTTTTACTGTTCCTCTAAACCTCCACATTTTGCCAGCTGGAAAACAAGGTTTTGTGTCATCCAGTCTCCTTTTTGCGCTGGCAATTCCTGCCCACGGAAGAGCCACCTCTGCTCACTGCCAAGGAAATGCTCACATTCCTGACCTGGGAATCCACAGAGAGCCTTGAGCCAGAGATTCCCTGCTCAATTCCAGGACGGTGGCAAAGAGCTCCTCCCATCAGAGAGTGCCCAGGGAGAGCCGGGATGGCTTTTAGACATTGCCGGTGGCTTTGAAATGGAAATGGGGTGGGAGGCACCAGGGAAAGTGAAAAAATAGAGTTTTCTGTTGTGGAGAGGAGAAAAAGAGAAAAAGGGAGGAAGGTTTGGGAAGGGAAGGTTTGGGAAGGTTTGGGAAGGGAAGGTTTGGGAAGGTTTGGGAAAGGAAGGTTTGGGAAGGTTTGGGAAGGTTTGGGAAGGGAAGGTTTGGGAAGG
>VZTZ01028738.1:44769-63221 GCA_013400955.1 Drymodes brunneopygia | reverse complement strand
TGCCAGGTTCCCCCAGGTAGCCCTGTGCCTACCCCAGGTTGCTCAGTTCCTGTGCCCTTTGTGGGCTGCCAAGGTGAGGCAGCAGCTGGGGGAAGCTCTTCAGGACCTGGCTGAACTTGCAGGCTGATTTTGGAGGAGGGAGAGTTTGAAGCAGGACCAGGGGGATCCCTCCACCAAATCCAGAGGCTGGCATGGGGTCGCAGCTTGGCCTGACCACTACCCAAAAAACCAGTTTGGAGCAGTCACACCGAGCCAGCATCGTGGTCACATCTGGGGGTGGCAGTGTTGGATTTTCACAGCCCCTGAGAGCTCTGTCCCACTGAAAGTGGGTCCCATCCTCATCACTGCAAGGTGAAAAACCAAACTGGGCTGGTGGGAGGTGTCCCTGCCCACGGCAGGGGGGGTGGAAGGAGATGACCCCCGAGGTCCCTTCCAACCAAACCATTCCGTGATTCCCTTGCTCTCTGAAATTATCCTCTCCTTTCAGCTCTGGCACGAGGGCTGAGAGCGTGACCAGTGCCTGGAGGGTCATTCTGGGGAGGACTCTGAGCTCTGTGGCTCCCCAGAGGAGGTGGATGGGGAGCAGCTCTGGGGGTTGGAGCAGGGCACACAGGAGCAGCTCTGAATGCAGAGAGCTTTCACAGCCTTTTAAACTGTTCTTCCTTTGTACCCCGCGGCTGAGTCATTTCAGAGATTTCAGCCTTTTAAGATTTTACCAATTTGAGGTGGGGATTACAGCTGCTGGCAGGTTTAATGGTTGCATTAACTCGCTGCTCCTCTGTGGCCTGGGGAGGGGACTGATGGCCCTGTCCCTGAGTGCTGCTGGACCTCAGATGACCTGGAACAGAAAGTTCTGGAGATGCTGTGAGCCAAAAAATGTCATTGGGAGGGGGACACAGGATCTGCTCTGAGCACTCTGGGAGCTCCCCTGTGGCCGTATCCTCACTGTGATGCTGCCGAGGAGGATGGTGGCATCTTCTTGGGGACAAGGGCCGTCCCTCAGTGCTCTGCTGTGCCCAGGTGCCCCGTGCCAGGGGGAGGGCAGGTGAGCCCTGTGGCTCAGGAGTCCTGCAGCTGGCCCAGCCTTTGCTGTCAGATGTAATGGGATTATTTGGGCTGTTGGCGTCAGGGCCGCACGTGGTGCCGTGCCCGGCTGCCTAAACCAGAGATAAAGTCCAAAACACAAACCCAGATCTGAATGTTCCTGGGGCGCCCAGCCAGGCTGGGGCTTTGCTGCCCTGCTCTTGGTGCCCTGATCCGGTCTGGCCTGTAGATTTGGAATCGGGGGAGGGATGGATTAATTTCTTTTGTCACCATAATTAAGTTGGCTGCTTTGTGCCCTTGGCTGCAGGTGGGTGCCCGTTCTGAGCTCAAGCTCTCCAGCTCTGCTGGCCCCAGGAGATGGGGGTCGGGCAGCTTTGGGGTCACTGCTGTGTGCCTCACACTCTGGACCACGCTAAACCTGTGTCACAGGAGGCTGGGACTCTGTGCTGTCCCTTCCCCGAGGGCTGCAGCTCCTCCCGGCTTGGGAGCATCCTCGGAGTTTTCAGGAGCGGAGCAGCCGCTGGCGCTGCCCGCTGTCCTCCCGCGGCACCGGCCTGGGGCAGCCTCTCCGAAGGCTCCTTGCATGTCCTGCCAAGTGTGTGTTTTCAGGGAAATGTGGCTGGAACGCGAGCCGGGGCTGCTGTGGAAATTTGGCAGCGCGTCCCCGTCAGGCTGCAATTCCAGTAGCGGCGGCTCCATCGCCTCCCGGCCCCAAGGTGCGGGCGGGGGCCGGCTCCAAGGGCTGTTGCTTGGGAATAGGGCTGGAATCCTGCGGATCTCGGCCGGGCTGGGGGAAAAGCCGATGCAATCAGGTCCAAACAACCCCAAAAGTATGCGTGTTATCCTCAGCTTAGTCTAACAAAAGCGGTAAATAAAGTGAAGAGCGGGGGAGGTGTCTGGTGGCAGGGATGTGTTTTGAATTCCAGCAGCAACGAGCCAGCTCAGTGTTAGGAACAACTTAAACTCGTTCTATTCCCTCTTGTGTCAGTGAATGGGCAGGAGCTGCTGTGGGTGTCACTGAGATGTCACCAGGAGTGCTGGCTCCACAGAGCCAGGCTGCAGAAGCCACTGTCACCTGTGCCAGCCTCCTCCGGCCGGCCCGGTCCCCTCGGGGCTCTGGGGTGACTCTCTCTTCCTCTTGGGCCATTTCCCAACCTCGCTGCCCGATGTGCTGGGCACGTTTGCCGAGAGAAAGAGCCCCGGGCGGGCGGTTCTTGCGCAAGCGGCTCTGCCAGTGCTGGGAAGGGAGGTCTTGCCAGGAAGTTTAAACTCAGGTTATCTCCTGGAAGTCATCAGAGCTGTGAATTCGGTATTTTCGGCTGGGCACCTCCCGTGCCTGCGGCAGAGCAGTGCTGGCACGGGGACACGGCTGTTCTGGGGAGCCCGGAGGTGTTGCAGCCCTTGCTGGAGAGAACATCTTCCCCTTGCTGGCCCAGGAGCCTGGAGGGGGCTTGGGGAGCCCTTTGCTTTTGTCCTCAGTGTTTCCCACAAGGAATGACCCCGCTCCTGCTGGAGCAGGGCACTGACATCTCCTCTCCCTCCCCTCCCACCCTGCTTATTCCACTTTGGAGACTCTTGTTGTGAGGAAGAGCTGCTGTAAAGAACAGCTCTGCCAGAATATGAGATGCTCTGTGGGTGGTGGCGTTCAGCAGGGAAGGGCTCCAGGTGCCTGAGGGTTTTTGGAAGTGTCCTGGTGGTCCCATTCCCCAGCTCCTTGCTGGTGGAGGAGACAGCCAGCCCTATGTGTAGGGATGGAAATGCTGGGCTGATGAAGGCTGGGTGAGGAAGGTGCTGAGGAGGTTCTGAACAGATTAAAATGTGGTTGTTGGTGCTGAGCAGCAGCTCTGGCACCTCCCGGGTGGGTGCAGGATGGGAGCCAGAGCTGCTTCTTCCTGGGAGCTTGGGAGCAGGTCTGAGACTGCTGCCTCTGCCACAGTCTGAGGGAGCTGTGGAAGATGATATTTGTGTGCTTTTGGGTGATATTCCCATTTCTGGGCCTCGCCTGGTGGAGCTGTGGAAGATGGGTTTGTGTGCTTTGGGGTGATATTCCCATTTCTGGGCCTCGCCTGGTGGAGCTGTGGAAGATGTGTTTGTGTGCTTTGGGGTGATATTCCCATTTCTGGGCCTCGCCTGGAGGAGCTGCAGGGCAGGCACGGCTCTGGCCCTGTGGGCCCAGTTAATGAGAGCAAGGAGAGGGTTTAGGAAGCTAAGGAGGGGGTTTATGAAGCTAAGGAGAGGGTTTATTTAGGCTGCTCTGTGAGTCCTGTTGGCTCAGCTTTGCCAGGCCCTGGCAGTGAGGGCAGAGTGCTCTTTGCAGGTCAGGCACCTCTGCCTTTAACCAGAGCATTCCTTTCATGTTTGCTTCTCCTCAAAGATTGCCCTGAGACAACCAGGCAGATGTCACAGAAGGACACGGTGCTGATGCTTTGGGGGTTTTAGTGACTTCTGACCATCACTGGACATCTGGATCTGGTACCCACCTCCAACCCAATCCCCCCAGCAGTGCTGGGAAAAACCTGGGAAAGGTTTGACCGTGTGCGAGGTGGGGGTGGCGCAGTGTGGGTGCCCTTCACAGGGGCTCTAAAGGCTTCATTTCTCCCTCTCGCTCAGGAAATGAGGCTCTGCTCACTCGAGGTGCCCAGGCTGAGCAGTGCCCAGGCTGAGCTGTGCCAGGGCTGTGTGGGGGCTGCAGAGCCCTGGGGGCTGCCCGAGCCCCGGGGTGGGCGGCCGAGCTGCACAAAGGCTGCCCTGTCTGCTCCCTGGCTGCTCCCTGGCTTCCCCCAGCCCTAAGCCCTTCTCGTGAATAAGTGGGATTGAAAAAGCTTAAATTCATACAAAGCAGGGCCTGGGAGCCCCCAGCTGCCCCCTGCTCACCCCGTGCCCCGCAGCTGCCCCACACCCAGGGGATGCTGGCCAGTTCTGCCCTGGGATGAGGCCGTGTGTAAGGCTGGCTGTGGGGAGAGGTTTCTGTTTAAAAGCTGGCCATGGGAATGCCCAAGAAGAGCAGGCTGTTTGCCAAGGGAGCAGCAGTAGCTGCGGGAGGAGATTTTTCTGTTAGTTTGTTTAAATATCCATGCGTTTATCCTTTTATCCCCTCTCGGTTTTAATCCAGCGGGCAGAAGGAGCCCAGAGCACTCGGTGCCTGTGGGATTTGGTAGGAAATCAAAGTAGCCTGCTGGAAAAAACTGTCAGGCAGTGGGGTTCTGAGCATCCATGGCAGGATCAGTGACTCCTTCCCGGGCCTTTTCCACACATTTTTGCTGTATTTTGAAAAGATGCGAGAGCACAAAACCTCTGCTGCCAAGCCAGGCTGGATTGGGTTTGATGGGGCTCTGAGCAGCCTGGTGTGGTGGAAGGTGTTCCTGTCTGTGGAAGGAGTTCCTGTCTGTGGAAGGAGTTCCTGTCTGTGGAAGGAGTTCCTGTCTGTGGAAGGAGTTCCTGTCTGTGGAAGGAGTTCCTGTCTGTGGAAGGAGTTCCTGTCTGTGGAAGGAGTTCCTGTCTGTGGAAGGAGTTCCTGTCTGTGGAAGGAGTTCCTGTCTGTGGAAGGAGTTCCTGTCTGTGGAAGGAGTTCCTGTCTGTGGAAGGAGTTCCTGTCTGTGGAAGGAGTTCCTGTCTGTGGAAGGAGTTCCTGTCTGTGGAAGGAGTTCCTGTCTGTGGAAGGAGTTCCTGTCTGTGGAAGGAGTTCCTGTCTGTGGAAGGAGTTCCTGTCTGTGGAAGGAGTTCCTGTCTGTGGAAGGAGTTCCTGTCTGTGGAAGGAGTTCCTGTCTGTGGAAGGAGTTCCTGTCTGTGGAAGGAGTTCCTGTCTGTGGAAGGAGTTCCTGTCTGTGGAAGGAGTTCCTGTCTGTGGAAGGAGTTCCTGTCTGTGGAAGGAGTTCCTGTCTGTGGAAGGAGTTCCTGTCTGTGGAAGGAGTTCCTGTCTGTGGAAGGAGTTCCTGTCTGTGGAAGGAGTTCCTGTCTGTGGAAGGAGTTCCTGTCTGTGGAAGGAGTTCCTGTCTGTGGAAGGAGTTCCTGTCTGTGGAAGGAGTTCCTGTCTGTGGAAGGAGTTCCTGTCTGTGGAAGGAGTTCCTGTCTGTGGAAGGAGTTCCTGTCTGTGGAAGGAGTTCCTGTCTGTGGAAGGAGTTCCTGTCTGTGGAAGGAGTTCCTGTCTGTGGAAGGAGTTCCTGTCTGTGGAAGGGGTTCCTGTCTGTAGAAGGTGTCTCTGTCCATGGAAGATGTCCCTGTCTGTGGAAGGTGTTCCTGTCTGTGGAAGGTGTTCCTGTCTGTGGAAGGTGTTCCTGTCCATGGAAGGTGTCTCTGTCCCTGGAAGGTGTTCCTGTCCCTGGAAGGTGTTCCTGTCCATGGCAGGGAGTAGGAATGAGATGAGTTTTAAGATCCTTTTTAACCCAAAGCACTCCATGATTCAGTGACTCCTCGCTTTGTCTTGAGCTCAGCCTTGGTAACACCGATGGGAGGGAAGAAATTTCCCCCCTGGTGTTTTTGGAATTTTATGCTCCCAGGCACTTCATGGTGAGTTTTGCACCCTTTTTGGCCCCGGTGTTGTGAGGTGATGGTGCTGACTGGGAGCTGCTGGTCCTGGCTCTGCCCCAGCCCCACCAAACCTGCCCAAAGCTCCGGGGCCGCGTGGCTGCTGCTGCCAACAGGTGCCAGGGAGGCTCCTGGGGCTGCCAAAAGCCTGCAGGGAGCTAAGAATAAACCCCCGTGTCCTGAGAGCTTTAATGTGGTGCCAGCAGGATGCAGAGAAGGGCTTTTTTTTTAAAAATAGAAACACAACTGTGTTTTCCTGCCGGCTGAAGGAGTCTCGGGGTGGCTGCTGGAGGAGGAGAGCCCTGCTCAGCCACGAGGCTCTCAGGTTTTCACTGCATTGCTTCAGAGCCCAGGACTTCCCCTAAAATACTGACTGCTGTGGGTGAAGTGGAAGTGCATGACCTTAGGCAGTGCTGGGTCTCGACTCTGGGCTGTTGTCTCTTCACCCGCGTGGGTTCGTGGTGAACGGGGGTTTCCACCAGCTCTTCTGCAGGTCCTGCTGGGTGCTGGGGTTGTGCAGCCTCAGTGTGATGGGAGAAGGAGGAGGAGAGCGGCCTGTGGGGCAGGGACAGCCTGGGGACTGCAGTGAGAGCTTTGGGGAGATGGCAGAGGAGAGGCTGGTGGGGGACGTGTGCCCCCTGCCAGCTCTGGATCACCCAGTGAGTGCAGTCCCCTCTTGTCCCTCTGTCCCTTCATTGCCATCCCCTCTCCTCACACACATTGCTGCCCCTCTCCCTGCCCTGGTGACAGAGGTTTGTGTCTGCTGTGCCGTGTGAGAGGAGCAGGAGGAGGAAAAGGGCGACTGTGGGGCCCCTTCCTCACCGAGCACCACGCAAAGCCCTGCTATGAAATCCCTGAGCTGCTCCTGGCCTGGCCTTTCCCTGCCCCCAGCACTCTGGCAGCCTCTGGGCTGCTGTGGGCACTGTGCCTGCTGTGGGATCCCCGTGGTTCCAGCCCCTCTGGCAGTGCCCAGGTGCTGCCAAGGTGGGTGGGGGGTGCCAGCAGCCGGGGGGATGCTCCGCTCTGGATCCCTGCAGAGCTGGGCTGCACATCCCGGGCTTATCTCAGGCAGGTGTTTGCTGTGCCCTGGTGTTGACAGAGCCCGTGGCAGGGGTGAAACTGTGTTAAATCAACAGCTGAGGGAGGACAGGGTGATGCAAAGCTCTGCTGTCGTCACTGAGCTCCGGGGGTGCGTAAATGAAACCCTCCTCAGGCTTGGCACTGCTGGAGGAAGCACATCCCGAGGCCACCCTGCTGCCAGTGCCAGGGGCGAGTGGTGCTTCAGGAGGGGCTGGCCTTGATGCAGCTTTGTGTTTCAGCTTGTTCTTTTCTCTTCTTTCAATCTACATGTTTTTATTCATGCTGCTCTAAGGTCTGTGTTGAAAGGCTGCTGCTGGGGGGGTGGGTGGCAGCCTCCCCTCCGTCCCGTGGGGGCCCTGCCCATGGGCTGAGCCCTGAGAAATTTCATTTTTGGGCAGAGCTCGAGCCCTGGAGCTGCCGGGAAGCAGTGAGTGTTGTGGGGCTGCTTCTGGCAGGGCTTCAGGGCTGCTCCGCTCCCAGGCGTGGGTCTGGGCCTCTCCCCAAAATCACTTCCAGCTGAAAGGTTCAGGGAATGGGTGGACACATCCAAAAATAAGAGCAGTTCTGGGATGTAGGAGTGGGGAATCCAGAGCTGTCCTTGGGGTCAGAGGTGATGGTGGGGTCAGGCAGGGCTGTCCCCAGGATTGGCGGAGCCAGGGACCCAAAGGGATGCTCTGGGTGCTGTGTGGTGCCTCTGACACAGAGGGGAAGCCCCTGGCTGTGGGTGCAGGGCTGGTGAGAAGGGGTTTTTTCAAGCTCTGCCTGTGGGAGGGAAGCACAGAGGACATAGGTCAGGCTTGAGTTAATGGTTTACATCAGTGTTTACTTTGGTATTAATCACACCTGCAAATATCAACCACTTCCTATGATAAAAGCACATGTGTGCTTTCCGTTCGTGGTGTCGTCAGCTCCGAGAGCAAATCTGGCAAGGAGAGGGCTCGGGAGGAGCAGCTGAGCCCAGCCCTGAGCTCTGCAGAGCTGGAAGGTGAAGGTGCTGTGTGTGGGGCAGACCCACTGCAGATGCTGGAACATCTCTGCCCTTCCCACGGCTCCTTATTTCCCTTTCACTTGGTGCTGTGGCAGAGGCAGCAGAGGGGAGTGGGATCAGGGGTTGGGTTTGCAGAGAGCGTCTGAGCATCCCTGCCCAGGATGGCTCCGTTCACAGTTGGGCTGTGGCTTCTCCTGGCCCCAACACAGTCGGTCCCTTCCCTGCTCAAACCCAGGGCTGTGGAGGCTCCCGGTGGGCAGTGACGCCTTGGATGTCTTTAGAAATGGAAGGGATGGAGCAGTTTGGCAGTTGTGACCCCCTTTGTCCCTGTGGGATTCATGGGGAGGTCCTGGCCGGGGTGGTGGCTCTGTCACTCAGGCCAGGTGTGGCACAGCAGGACGTGGGACGCCGTGGCTGTGGCTCGTGCCTGGGCTGCTCCTGCTCCTCTCCTCACCTGGAGCCTCCTGGGGAGATGAGCCTCGTGTGAGTCAGCCAAAGCCAGCGCTGCTGCTGAGGGCTGGAAGGAAGAGGAGGCTCCCGAAACAAAAACACGGGGCTGAGTAGGCCCCTAATTTTTGTTTTTCTCAGATAAATGAAGCCGCCGCTGTTTGTTTCTCCCCTTCAGACACCAGCCCCAGCGTGCTGCTGGGTGTGAGTCAGCGGGGATGCTTCGTGCTGCTGCCTTGCTGCCATTTACCTGCTCTGACCTTTTCCTGCGAGTTTTGCAGCCCCTTCCCGCCCACCTCCGTCTCCTCCCTCCACCTTCATCCCCAACTGGGACCTCATCCCTCCCCCACCCCATTGGTGCCCTTCCCTCAGCATCCCGGGTGCTGCTGCTGGGTACCCACTGGGGCACTTCGCCTCCAGGATGTGCCAAGAGCATTTTTGCTGTTGGGAAATGGGCTCTGCAGCGCGGGGCTGGCCGGGGGGCAGCTCCCCGACCGCATGGGGGGCTCGGGCCCCTGGCAGGTGGCTCTTATTTAAACCCAGGCCTCTCTTCTTCTCCTCGCCTTTGTGTGCCTCGAGAGGCTTTTGTTGCCGCCTGAAAAGGCTGAATGGCTGCTGCATCTGTCGCAGGGGGAGAGCAGAGCGGGGCGAGGAAATGCTCAGCAGATGCCCCGGGCAGGGGGGGCTGCGGGATGGGGGGTCCCGAGCATCGCCGGCCGGGCAGGGAGCCCCGCGGGAGCACGGGGGAGCCGGGGGTTGTGCAACGCTGGTGGCTGAGCTGGGCCCCTTGTGAAAGCACCGTGTAAGAGCTGCCTCTTCCCTCGGCCCATCTCCGTCCTCCTCCGCCCCGTTGCGACATCGCCCGCAGGAGCGGCGGCGAGCGCGCTGCGACATCTGCCCTCCGCGACATCGTCTGCCTCCCTGCTGCTCCCGGCAGGGCTTTTAGCTCTCCCCTCGCTCTCGCAGCCTCTTCATGCCTGGCTGGCTGCTCGTGTCGGGCTCTCCCCGAGCTCGCCGCGGTGGCTGCGGGTGTTCCTCGGAGCGCTGCCGTCATTCAGGCTGGGAGAATGCGGCCGAGCAGCTCGGGCGTGTGTGTGTCAGCTCGCGTTTGCTCGGCCCCGCTCGCCTCTCCCGTCTTGCTCTTTCTCATCTGAATAATTCTCTCTTGCTGGGATCCTTTCTCCAGCCTTTCCATTCTCCCTGAGGCGAGAGAGCGTGGGGGATGGAGGATGGAGCCAGCTGTGCTCGTGTCAGTCCCAGTCTCAGCATCCTCCTGGCTCTGGTGGCCCTGGCCCCCATCCCTCTGGGAGGTGGGGAGCTGATGCCTGGTGCTGTCCTGCCTTGCAAACCACCTTGGATGAAGCCACCTCCATCAGGAGCAGAGCCACCCCTCCGAAGAGCCACCCTAGGCTGGCAGGGAGCAGAGCCACCCCTCTCTGAACAGCCATCCTGGGCTATCAGAGCCACCCCTCCAAAGAGCCACCCTGGGCTATCAGAGCCACCGCTCCAAAGAGCCACCCTGGGCTATCAGGGAGCAGAGCCACCGCTCCAAAGAGCCATCCTGGGCTATCAGAGCCACCCCTCCAGAGAGCCATCCTGGGCTATCAGAGCCACCTCTCCAAAGAGCCATCCTGGGCTATCAGGGAGCAGAGCCACCGCTCCAAAGAGCCATCCTGGGCCATCAGAGCCACCCCTCCAGAGAGCCATCCTGGGCTATCAGAGCCACCGCTCCAAAGAGCCATCCTGGGCTATCAGAGCCACCCCGGGCCGGCAGGACAGGGCACGCTGCGGGCAGGATGCTGCCGGACCCGTGCGTGGCTCCTCCTCCGGACACGTCACCTCTGCTCCCCGGCTTTCCCCGGGCAAAACAAACGTGAGGATGAGGCTTTCGCCTGTTCTTTGGGGCTTCAAACTCTTTCTGTGGCTCTTTGGGCGTGGGCAGAGCAGAAATGGAGCCCAGCTTGGGAAAGTCCCGTCCCCAGGGCCGCCGGGCAGGTTGTGGTGGGTGTGAGCAGCGGGGATGGGGTTAATGTAAGGGTTTATGTAAGAGCCACGGTGATGTGGGGGAGGCTTCCTGAGCTGCACCTTTTATTGTTGCTGCCTTGTGGTTCAACCATGAATTTCCCTCTGTTTGGTAACACAATTCCTCTCAGGGGCTCCGGGACTCGTGATTTTATTTCTCTTTTGTAGTTCATAAAAACCAAAAGCGGAACCAGGCTTTGCTCCTTCCACGTCCTTCTGCTGCCCTCTCCCACCCAGCCGTGTCTGCCAGGGACTGGGGCAGCTTTGGGCTTGTTACCTGTGGGCTCCCGGAATATTCTGGCTTTTCAGGCTCAATCCAATTCAGGGAGAGGTGGGAACAGCCTGTGCAAAGCTTCCAGCGCCGGCCCTACAAATGTGTAAAGCAGCTGACGCCAGTTGGCAGCGATTTCGCAGGGGAAGATTAGAGGAGGAAAATCCTTTGAAGAGAAACCCTTTTGCTTTATTAGGAAAAAATGCTCCTTACCCTGTGCTAGCCGGGTCAGGGGAATCCAAAGGCTGTGTGTGTGTGATGCAGGCAGGGGGAAGCTCTGCTTTGCTTCCCTGCTGATAATTCGGGGGATGACAGCCCACCTCGCTTCACTGTAGGTTTATTCTTACTGCAACTCAAGAAGAGTTTATTTTAACCCCCGTGGTGCACACAGGTCCTGAGGGGATCTCCTGGGGGTGGTTTGGGCTCTGGGTACACCCCTGCAGGTCCTGTTGGAGGGGTGGGTGCTGCATGGCCTGTGCTGTTCTGGGGGGGCTGAGGAGAATTGGGTGGGATCAAAATACCCACGGAAATAAAACCAGTCTGCCTGCAAGAGCAGCTGGAGCACCCGGGCTGAGCGTGGGGCAGCCCTGGAAAATGGACAGCTCAACACCCAGTGTGAGCCTGATCCTCACTTTCCATGGAAATTGCCCGTGGGAGGTGAGTTTTGCCTCTTGGGCAGGGGTTTCTTGCCCATCTCAGTGTTCTTGGCTCACCAAGGGGCAGCAGAGTTTGGGGCTGTGGTGGCACCCACGGCGAGGAGGGACAGTGGGACAGGAGGGACAGTGGGACGGTGTCCTCAGGGACCTCCTGCCGTGCCAGGGGAGGAGGGAGCTTCCTTTTCCAACCTGTCGTGACTCATGGAACATCATCCCAGGAGGAGGCGGCGAGACTGAATCAGTGGTGCCTGAGGACACGCTGGGAGAGGGAACGTGAGCGTGGGCAGCTCCAGCCCCTGCTCTGCTCCAGAGCTTCCCTTCCTTCCTTCCTTCCTTCCTTCCTGGTGCCCACCCGCCCGTGCTGTGCCTGTCCTGAGGTGATGGGGGCGAAATTCAGCTCCGTGTGGTGCCGAGCTCTTCCTTGGAGCTGAAGCTCGATTTTGATGCCCGCAGGACCAGGCTGGAGCCTGGATTTGGGGTTGGGTTTGCTCAGGGCGTGCTGTCCTCCTGCACACTCCCTGATGAGCTGTTTTGTTTTCAGGAGCTGCTTCCAGGCTTTGTCTTTCCAAGGTGGGGGAAAGCCCAGAGATGCTGCAGGAGCTGGGGAGGAGCCTGTGCTGCTCTCAGGGTCCTGGGCTGTGCCATCCTCGGATGGGAGCAGTGTGGGAGCCCTCATTAGGGCTCCAGGGCTCTAATGCAGCTAATGAGGGTGTTTAGCTGAGCACAGAACCAATTTCTCTCGCAGCATGGCAAAGCTCCTGGGGGAACTGGGCTGAGCCGAGGCACAGGGTGGCAGCAAACGGAGGTGTCGGGCTGCTGGGACGGGAGCTGGAATGCGGCTGGAAGCTGAATTTCCTCCCTAATTGCCAGGAGGGTGGAGTGGCTCTTTCCCTGCTCTCCCTCCTTTCCTGCAGGGAGGTGCCCTAGTGGGAAGCAGAGACGGGATGGGGCAGAGCTCGGGGCTGGCACGGCTCTCGTGGCTGTCCCCTGTCCCCTGCCACGAGGGAGGGACCCAGGGCTGCTCTGTGACCATGAGCTGATGTTTGGAGATGTGCAGTGGCTGCAAATCTGAGCATCCAAAGCACCCAACAGCCGTAACGGGAAAGGGATGCAGCTCCTCCTGTCTGAATCCTGCCCGGATTTGCTGCGGGGTGGTGGCAGAGCTTCCTCCGCAGCGCTGCCCTTGTCCCCTGCCCGGGGACACTTGTGTAACCCGGGGATCCAGTTACTGCCCGCCTCAGCAGCCGAACCCTCCTCTCCAGCCAGGAGCAGGCGGGCAGGGCAGCGCTTTCTGTCTGAAATAATGAAGAGTTTGATCTCCAAGGAGCCCTCCTTTGGAAGGGGAGCAGGAGATGAGAGCTGGAGAAGCTCCCCAGCTGTCGGGAGTTCGGCAGCTCGTCCCGGCTGCTGCCATCGAAGGGTTAACCCTGGTTGTGTCCCAGATTCCTGGGTTGCAAAATCAGCTGGGGTGGGATGGGGGCAGCTCACCCTCGCTGAACCTCAGGGGAAGCACGGGGTGATTTTCCCATCCCAACCTCCTTGCTGGGAGCCAAGAAATAGAAATCCTGGTTTGGTCATGGGCTGCCCTGGACACCGGAGCTGAATGGGGGCCATGGGCAGCGCTGCCACAGCCCCAAATCCCCTGGATGTGGGGTTCCTGTGAGCAGAGCAGCGCCAGGACATCACCCACGGTGGTTTCTCTGCTGCCTGGGGCTGGGGAATGGGAGGGAAGCTGCTGGCTCCCACCAAAAGAGGACAAACTGGTGGAAGTGCTGCTCTTACCCCACTGCTGGGTCATGTTTGGCATCCCAGGGCTCAGGCAGGAGGTTTTGGGGTGCAGCAGGTGATGCTGGGCCTGTGGGGTGCCTCTGCCACGGCTTGGCCATCCCCACAGAGCCCCTGTGCACCTGGCCTTCAACTGCCACCGGGAACATTTCCTAAATTAACCAAATCACCCCCTTAATGAGGCTTAATCTGCTCCTCTTGAAGCCTCTCCATCACCTCTCCGTGCCCAGTCAGCAGGGGAGCAGAGGGAGCAGCTGGATCACAGCTGGGTGTTCTGAAAACACCGGGGCAGCTGTTTGCTCCCGGAGCTTGTCTGGGCACAAAAACAAACGTCAGGGCCGTGCTGCTGCAGGTAATGGAGGCTGCTGCCTCCTCCTTCATTAGAAATCCAATTAATCTCCTATAAAAGCGCCCGGAGTGACCTCTAAAAATGGGATGTATTTTGCTGTACCTCTGCTGTTTGTCTTGTGCAGGATGATGTTAACTAGCTGCTTCCTGCTGGCTTTTTCCTGGTACATAATTACAAATCGTTTTGTTTTTCTCTTTTCTCTTGGGCTTCCTGGCTCCCCACGCCGGGCTTGGCAGAGTGGGGCTGCAAATAGCCAGGCTTTTCTGCAGTCCCCTTTGCGTGGCTCCTCGGGGGGCTGCTGTTACTCTTGCTCATGGTTTGGGCTTCCGCAGGATCCAGTTTTTAGGGTAATTAAGCAATAGAGGAGCAAGGAGGGGCTGTCCAACCTCCTGCCCTGAGGCTGTCAGTGTCAAGGAGTTGTGCAAAGGTTGGCTTGGCCACTTTGGTCCTTGCTGAGCTTCCGATGGTTTTGGTGCCGGCAGCTTCCCCACCCCTCATCCAGCACGGGTTCGCACAGGTTTCCTCTGCCTGGGGGAGGTGGGAGAGGTGTGACCCAAGCCCGGGGTGGTGTTTTGGGTGGGTGGCTGAAGGGCACATCCTGACTGTGCCTTTGCTCCAGGCAGGGTTGCAAATCGCTCTTCCTCTGCCAGGGCAGCAGCACCAGCGAGTGTTTCATCTCCAAACGGGCAGTGTGTGGTTTTTGGGAATGAATCTTTGTGAAATCCCCACTCTAGGTCCTGCAAAGCATCCCTGGGCTGATGCTCCTCCTCTCCCGGAGAGCTCAGAGGGGTCAGCAGGACTTTTCTGTGTAAACCTTGGTGAAATAACCAAACCTGCTGTTTCCTGCGGGGTGGGGGTGTCCCCACATCCCCCTGCTCCGAGGTGCAGAGCTGCTCCAGAGCCTGAGCCCGGCCCCAAAGGCAGGAAGGAAAATGAACTGTGCTCAGGATAGACACGTTTGTTGTTCTATATTTAGGAGCACAATAATTAAGGCTGGTTGTGTTTACCCTGACAAACACCATAATTAATAGTCCATGGCAGACAAGCAAATCCCTCCTGCACCTGGGAACTGGGAGCTGTCTTTGGGAAGGGCAGGGGGCTCATTGAAGAGCTGCAATTTAGGGAATGTCTGGATGGTTGCTTTGCCCCCTCCCCAGACACAGATGCTGGTGGGCTCTGAATTTGTGCTGAGGGAGCTTTTGTGGCCAGGCTGGCTAGCAGGAATGGATGGGAAACGATGGGGGACAGCAAAAGGGAGAGTGAGGATGCTTGGTGGCACCGGGGTGCAGCGGTGGAGGTATCAGGGGACAGAAGTTGGCTGACAAAAGCAGTAGATCTTGCTGGTGGGGCATCGGGAGGTGTCAGGCAGCCAGAAGAAGCTTTCACCAGCCTTGGGAGGAAGGGCAGAACGCTGAGGGCAAACGGCTTCTCAGAGTTCCCACTAGATGGGGATGGAGGCATTGCCAGAGCGCTGTCACCGCGCCCGCAGGGAGCGCCCGGCAGGAGCCCCTGTCCTCTCTGATGGCCACGGTGCCACCCGGGGGTCACAACCCAGCTCCCCCGGGGGTGGCTCGGGGCTGACAGGCTGTCACTTGTCCCACAGATGCTTCAGGACTGCCCCAAGGCCCGCAGGGAAGTGGAGCTGCACTGGCGAGCGTCGCAGTGCGCGCACATCGTCCGCATCATGGACGTCTACGAGAACCTCTACCAGGGGAGGAAGTGTCTGCTCATCGTCATGGAGTGGTGAGTGCCCGGCCCTGCGGGGGCTGGGGGGTGCCAGAGGGCACACCGGGGGGATGCCAGCCCGGGCAGAGGAGCTGGAGGGATGGGGACAGCGGGGGCTGCGCTGGCTCTGAGTCATTCCGAAACGCGCCCGGCTCCGCTCGGCTCGGGGCCTGTGGTTCACAAACCAGGACCTGGTTTGGTCATAACCAAACTGCCTTTGGCCATCGAAAGCCGGGGCAGGCAGTGGGTTCCTGGCAGCCCAGCAGCCTGTGGTGAGCCAGTGGCCACGCTGAGCTGGCAGCTCTGGGTCTGCCCTGGCACCTCCTGCAGCGGCAGCTCAGCGCCTCGGGTTTGGGCTGGTGCTCGGTGTTAACCTGGGCACGGGGAGGAGGAATGGAGGGAAAGTATTGAAACCACATCCCAACCGCAGCTGTGATTTGCTGCAGCTTCCTTGCCAAAACCTCTCCTCTGGCAAGCGGGTACATGGCCTGGGGGGGCAGCGGGTGCAGCAGCAGTGCTGGGTGAGGTGGCACAGCAGCCCCCAGAGCAGCTCCTGGGGGGGAGCAGGCACCTGAGAACCACCCTGGCACTCTGGGCAGCCAGGGATGGGAAAAGGGTGGGGGGTGGGGGGAGAAGGAGTGGCTGAGGGGCAGGAGGAGAGTCCTCAGGAGTGTCTGTGACTGAGGGATACTCTGGGGTAATGCCTGTCACAAGGCAGGGTTTGACTTCCAGCAGGAGCAGGGAGTGTCTCCATCCCAATGGGCCCTGGATCCGTCCTGTCAGGATCTGGATCCATCTTGACAGACTCTAGCTCCATCCTGTCAGGATCTGGATCCATCCTGAGGGCTCTGGATCCATCCTGTCAGGCTTTGGATCCACTCTGACAGACTCTGGATCCATCCTGAGGGCTCTGGATGCATCCTGACACACTCTGAATCCATTCTGACACACTCTGAATCCATTCTAAGGGCTCTGGATCCATCCTGACACACTCTGGATCCATCCTGACANACACCCTTTGGGTCCATCCTGTCAGGATCTGGATCCATCCTGAGGGCTCTGAATCCATCCTGACACACTCTGGATCCATTCTGACACACTCTGTATCCACCCTGACACACTCTGGCTCCATTCTGACATACTCTGGATCCATCCTGACACACTNGGATCCATCCTGAGGGCTCTGGATGCATCCTGACACACTCTGAATCCATTCTGACACACTCTGAATCCATTCTAAGGGCTCTGGATCCATCCTGACACACTCTGGATCCATCCTGACACACTCTGGATCCATCCTGAGGGCTCTGAATCCACCCTGACACACTTCGCACCCATTNTGGATCCATCTTGACAGACTCTAGCTCCATCCTGTCAGGATCTGGATCCATCCTGAGGGCTCTGGATCCATCCTGTCAGGCTTTGGATCCACTCTGACAGACTCTGGATCCATCCTGAGGGCTCTGGATGCATCCTGACACACTCTGAATCCATTCTGACACACTCTGAATCCATTCTAAGGGCTCTGGATCCATCCTGACACACTCTGGATCCATCCTGACACACTCTGGATCCATCCTGACACACTCTGGATCCATCCTGACACACTCTGGATGCATTCTGACACACTCTGGCTCCATCCTGACAGGCTCTGGCTCCATCCTGGCAGGCTCAGGGCAGCAGAGGCCCCGAGGGCTGCAGGTTATTGCTGTTGCAGATGTCCAGTGAATGTCAGGGAGATGCTATCAGCGCTGGGAAAGCCAAACTGCTCCTGCTCCAGGCAGATAAGGCAGGGCAGGAAGTGCCATTATCCCTGCTCCCATGGAGAATTCTTCCACATGTCAGCCCTGGGATCTCTCTGGGAGCTGCATTTTCCCTGAGGGTACTTGGGGAGGGAACCCCACCAGGGTTCTCCATCCACCGATGGTTCTCCAGCACCTCACCCGGGGCCTGGCTGTGCTGCAGTGGGGCCCAGCCTGTGCCACCCCCAGCTCAGGGCTCAGCCTGTGCCACCCCCAGCTCAGGGCTCAGCCTGTGCCACCCCCAGCTCGGGACAGAGCCTGTGCCACCCCCAGCTCAGGGCTCAGCCTGTGCCTCCCCCAGCTCAGGGCTCAGCCTGTGCCTCCCCCAGCTCGGGGAGCCCTTTGTGGCACTGCTGCTGTCTCAGCTGTGCCCTGAGCTTTGCTCAGCACTTCTGTGCTGGGTCATGGTGCTGCTCAGGGAGCTGGCTCATGGGCAAAAGGAGGCCACGTGTGCTGGGCGTGCTCTCACCACCTTCAAGCCACATTTGCTGCCTTTACTGTAAATGTGTTTCTGTGGCTGCCGGGGTGACCACAGAGCCTCTGCCCCACTCCTTTCGGGAAGGAGGAGGCTCTGAAACGCCCCAGAAACACCAGCCCAAGGGCTTGGATGGGGAAGGGGATTGATTATTTGTTTCCTGCTGGGCAGCAGAGGGTTTGGTGCAGCTGCTGGCAGTGTGGGGTGCACACAGTGTGTGACACTGCGGGTTTCCCTTGCAGCTTGGATGGCGGGGAGCTCTTCAGCCGGATCCAGGACAGGGGAGACCAGGCCTTCACAGAACGGGGTATGGAGCCCTCACCCTGCTGGGCTTTCAGCCCAGTTCATCCCCTCAGAGCTTCTTTTGAATCCCCAGCAGAGTTTTGCACTCAGAGAATGAGAGATGTGGGTGCAAGGGCCCTGCTTTTCATGTTCGCTTGAAAAGGTTAAGGGGTATTTTTTCAGCTGCTCCCACACTCTGTCCATCCCACTCCTGTCAGAAACACCCACCTCCCTCCAAAAATTAAGTCCAAGGGCTGTGGTTCTCATGGATCTCATTAATCTCATTCCCTATACTGCTCCGGCCAGGAAAAGCAACCACACAACCCAAACTCTGAGCCTGTTGCCCCCTTGGCTTCCCATCCTAAAGGAAAACCTTTCCCAGCTGCATCCCATGCTGATGGGGTGTCCTTAATGGTGCAAGCCCCTCCTTGGTGTTGGGGTCAGGGGCTGGACTCTGCCCCATCCCTTCCCCAGGGGTTTCTGGCAGCTGCAGGCTCCTTACCCTGGGATGGGGAGTGGCAGAGACTTCATGGGAAGGGGGATTTCAGGCAGAGAAAACCCCTTTGACCTCAGCCAGGTGCTTTGGCTCCTGGGCTGTAGAGTCACCCAGGGAGCTGTGCCCTTTTTAACTTGCCTGTGAAAGCCTCTGATGGTTTCTCTGCTGCTGCAGAGGCTTCGGAGATCATGAAGAGCATCGGGGAGGCCATCCAGTACCTGCACTCGATCAACATCGCGCACCGGGACGTGAAGGTACCACCCTGCACCCCCCTGGCAGTGCTGAGCCCCTCCTTGGCCGTGCCAGGGCCCAGCCCTGCTGCTCACTGCTCCTCCCCCGCCTGTTCCCAGCCTGAAAACCTCCTGTACACCTCCAAGAGGCCAAATGCTGTGCTCAAACTCACCGACTTCGGCTTCGCCAAGGAAACCACCACACACAACTCGCTGGCCACCCCCTGCTACACGCCCTACTACGTGGGTGAGTGCCTGGGGGGCTGGGCTGGGGGG
>VZTZ01028738.1:18601-32515 GCA_013400955.1 Drymodes brunneopygia | reverse complement strand
CCCAGGGGAGCTCCGGGTGCAGTCCCAGGGGAGCTCCGGGTGCAGTCCCAGGGGAATTGGGGGTGCAGTCCCAGGGGAGCTCCGGGTGCAGTCCCAGGACTGCTCAGCTCCAGTTTTCCCTCTCCGTCCCCCTGGAACGGGAGCTGGGTGACTCCAGAGCTCCGGACAGGGATGCTGGGCCCGAGGGGATGCAGATGAGCATCGCTGTGCCCGTGGCATCCCCAGCAATCCCCAGCTCTGGTGATTACTCAGCCTCTCGCCGCCTGAGGGAAGGAATTGGCGGCTCTGCGAAGTCGGGGCTGTGCTCCCCCCTTCTCCCCGTGATTTACGTGCCCAGCTGGGGTTCACAGCCCTGTTTTTGCTGCTCCCCCTGGCCTCATTCACGACAAAAGCCCCAATTTGGGTCACGTGCTGCCAAAATCTAGGACAGAGAGAGGCAGGAGCTGCGTGGGCCTGAGCGGTGCAGCCAGCTCGAGTTAAATAACAAGTGTTAACTACAACCGCAACAAAGTGAGGAAAGTTCTGAAAGCTTCAGCAATTCACAACGAGTTACAGCAGAGTCTGCTTGTTTTGGTTTTGCCCCTCTTGTGCTTAAGGTCCCTCCTGTCACCTCAAGACTTGTCCCTCTTTGTTGTGGCACCCTGGCAGGCTGAGGGGTCATGGAGAACGTGCTCATCTTCCTCCTGACAAGAGACAAATTTTTCCTGTTCCAAGAAAGAAGTCAGTGAGGTTTTGGTTCCTCAGTCCCAGCCCATGGCAGGAGGTGTCTGTCTGTCTGTCCTGCCGTGTTCAGGACACACTTCCACCCTGGTGTTCAGCTGGGATTTGCCCTCCCCGTGTTGGCCAGCAGGAGATGATGAAGAAAGTTAATTACTTTCCTGACAGCAAGCACAGGCTGTCCAGCCCTGGCTGCTCATGGCTTTGAGGAAAGTTTCCAAAGAGAGAAAAAGCAGAAGCAGCAGCTCCTCTGGGCAGCAGAAAGCTCCGAGGCAGCCCCAGGCGGAGACGCAGAATTTGGGCTGGTGGGAAGCTCAGCCCCGGGGCAGAGCAGGAGCAACCGAGGTGACCTCGGGGAGGTGATTTGGGCTCCCAGGCTGGGGCTGCTGAGCAGGCAGCGCTCTCAGAGGGAGGATACCCAGCAAGGAAACCCAACTTCTGTGGGATAACAAAACCAGAAACCACCACCTTTGATCTCCGCCACGGCTTCGTGCTCTTACAGTAACACCCAGACTGCCACTGAGATTGGCAGGAACTACCTCAGCACTGGCGATGAGGAGCTGTGCCGGGGCTCACAGCAGCTTCTGGGGAGGCAGGAGAAGCAAAAAGCTAGGTTTTGTTTGGTTTATTTCCCCAAACATTGATATTTTGGGGCTGTGTGAGCTGATGCTGGGACCAAAGGGAGCTGCAGAGCTGCCCACATCCAACACAGCTCAGGGTGCAGCCTGGAGGGACTCTGGGTGATGCTGCTGCCAGGATTCTGGATGCAATTTGGACACCTGGATGACTTGTGATGGTGCCCTGCATCTCCCAGCTCTCCAAGCTGCCATTCGGGTTTTTTTCCCTGTTTTTTTAAGCAGTGCACCCTGGCAGTGCTGTGGCCATGGGAAAAGGCTGCTGGAGGATTGGTGTGGATGATTCATGTGCTTGCTCTCACCCTGGAAATGTCAGCTCTCCCTGGGGATGCTGCCTTTGCTCTCCCAGGTGCTTTCTGCTGGGATTTCCACAAAACCCCTCCTAAAACTCCTGGGGCACGATGCACGTGTTTAGTCAGAGAGATCCCAGCGTGCTTTCACCCTCCAGAGCTGCACTGTGACCCCAACAGCCCCGTGGCTCTGGTGACAAATGGCACAGATGTCTTTGCAAGGGATCTCCCAGGAAAGGTGCCCTGGCCGTGCCCCGTGCTGGGAGCCCTGCAGCAGCTCCCCGTGGTGCTCCCCGCTCCCCATCCCCGAGTCACGGGGGCTCAGCTGCGTCTCTGAGCCACCTCCTGTCCCACCCCGGGTGCTTTGCTGTCCCTTCTGAATCAAACGGCTCCACCAGGTAACTGGAAACCTTTTCAGTCCAAACTGCACGAGGATCCCGTCTGCTTCCTTCCTTCCTGTGGTTATTGAAGCCGTGACTGAGCTTCACTGAGAAACTCTCCACAGCTGAGCTGACGCTGCCCTTTTCCACACGCAGGGCAGAGCCCCGGCTCCGTGAGCTCCTGCTCTCAGCAGGACAGGGGCTCTGAGAGCTGCTCCCTGCCTCCCCGGGGAAGAAAGGTTGTAGAAAAAGGATGGAAATAGGTGCAGAGGGGTCAGGGGAGCGTGTGGAGCAGATCTGCTGCGAGCTGTGAGTGCAGCTTTGGCTGAGAACATAAATGATCTCTTGGGGCAAAGTCAGCGATTCCACTGACCCACATCAGCAGAAGCTGATGCAGAAATTGTTGTATTGAGTGAAAAAAAAAAAGTTCCTAATCCGGTGAGGAAGGAAACTCCGACTGCCATTAACACCTGGAGTCTGCTGGACCTGCAAGTGAAGGGCTGAAAGAGGCAAAAATGGAAGAGCCACGGAAGTGAAACAGGAATGTGACCCTGGCAGTGCCCGGGCTGTCAGCGGGCCGCAGTTTGGAGATGGGTTTTGGGGCTGAATTCTAGGTTTAGGAATAACAGAGCTGTAAATCCCCGGTGCCCGCTCAGATTTGCCGGGGATGCGCCCACGGATCCACCTGCCCCGGCACACAGGCCCCAGCCTGGGGAGAACAAGCAGTCCTGGGGTTGATTTGTGTCAGTCTGGCTTCGAGCTGGTACCCACGATCCGGCCGGGGACCGAGGTCTCGTCCTGAGAGCAAATGTGGAGTTAAAAACACCCCGGCAGATAAACAAAGGCAGCGGTGCTCTGTCCTGTCAATCAGGGGAAGGGAGGTGAGAGCCCTGGGGATTATCGGCGACATTTGGGCACGATTTAACTCCAACCGCTGCTCTAAAAAGGGCAGTGCCTGAAGCAGCTGCTAATTAGGGGCTGGAGTGACCCACTGGGGCTGGTGTTTCCCTGCTGCAAGAGATCCATGGCAGGCATTTCGTGAGAAATTTGCTTTTAAATGTGAGTTCCTCAGGTTTCCTCACTTCCCTGGTCGTTAACGCACGCAAAGCCTCCCTGGTGGTCCCTCCCAGCTGGATCGGTGCCCGCTGGGCTCGGTCCCAGCGCGGTGACAGCGGGCACAGCATCCCCGCGCTGCAGCTGATTTACAGCCCTGCTAACAGCCCGCAAGAACACGACGGAGGCTCGATTCATTAGGGAGTCTTTATTAGCAAAAATAAAGGATTTCTTTCCACACGGATAAATAGGAGGAAGTTCACCCAGTGACAGAAGCCGCGGGACCCCCCAGGAGTGGAGCTGATGCCGCCCGTGGCTCCAGGGCTGTCCTTGCTTCTCCCACAACACCCAAATCAAGGCGTTTGAGGGAAAAACAAGCGCAGAATTGGCACGACGGGAGCTTAACATGCCCTGGTGAGGAGTTTAATTGAAGTTTTAGAGTGTTTGGCTGCCCTTGAGGCCCAGCTTCCAGCAGGAGCAGCATTCCTGCCCCGCTCCGGGAGATCCAGCGCGGGCGGGCAGCCAGCAGGAATTCCCTGCCGCCACCAGAAACCTCCACGAAGAATAAATCCGGCAGAAATAACCCCTCCTGTGCCTTGCTGGCACAGCAAACAAGGCACCGGCGGCGTTCCATGGCGTGGGGGCCCTTCCACTTCTAAATATTAGAAGTAAAAGCCTCTCCGGGGTTGTGGCGTTTTCCTCTGGCTCAGCGTCCGCCGAGGTGAGGAGGAAGCTGAGCCCTAAACTCAGCCACTTTTTGGGGCACCGGAGCTGCTCCCGCTGCTCGTGGGGATTAAAAATCCAACCCCGGCATCGGCAGCGCTGGGAGCAGCCCCGTGGATTTGAATGCAAATTACCCGAGCCACCTTAAAATGGTGGTTAATTAAATATCCTCTAACTTCTGAAAGGCAACGAACAGCAGTAAAACAGCGAGTAAAACCCAGTCAGAAACTGGGAAATAATAAGATTAACTTCGGAAAGTGCAGAGTGGCCGACCCAGCAGCTCTGGAAGGCAGACACTGAGCAACATTTAAGCCAGGTTCTATTAGAACCAAACATTTCATTCCTACCACTAATTTTTTAAATTTAGCCTGGACTAATCTACAGGCTGAAGTCTAAGGTGGAATTAACCAAGCTGTTGCCGTGGCTTGTCCTCCTCCTGAACATAAAAACACTTGAATAAATAAACAGAGAGATAGAACACGAGGAGAGGGTCATTTCCTTAAAATTGAATTTTGTAGAACTCAGAGCTGGAATTGCTCCTAAGCACGAGTGGAATTCACTCGGGATAAGCTCAGCTCACTTTCTGCCTTCCAGAAAAACGCTGCTTTGGATGTTTTGAAGCTATGAATAAAATAGCATTATGATAAACAATAATAAAATATTGAGCAATAAATAGTAATTTACAAGCTCATCACTCTTCAAAACACATTGTAAACATCAACACTGAGGTATTAGAAGTAATAAATAATAAATCCAACTATTAAAAAAAACCCTTTAAAATACAATATGAAGCTGGAAGTTATTGACCTGTAACTCTTGACCTGAACCTTGAGATAACTTCATTTGAGCTCTTGGAGCCTGAAGTGATTTTTGAACAAGTAACAGGATTTGGTGTGAAAATGCAGAGCCAGGGGTGCTCTCAGTTCCTTCTCTTCATTGTTAAATATTTCTCGATGTAGTTGATGAAGATGTCAAACTCTCCCATGGCCTTGTAGATCCCGTTCTTGTGCATCTGCAGGGGAAAGCCAGGGGTGTTTAGTGTGAGTGTCACAGACATGGGATGGACAATTCCTGGACAAATCCTCCTTCCATGGACACCTCCAGCTTCTCTGGCCAATCCCCTGGGAATTCCAGAATTCCCACCCTTTGAGCATCTCTCTCTAGATTCCTCTGCTGCAAGAATTTGTAGGATTAAAGACTTTTTGGATTCTGTTCTCCACTCTAAGACCAGATTCCTCCCAGCCCAGCCCAGCCCAGCCCTGAGCGTGGCCTCACCTTGCTGAAGGTCTCCTTGATGTGCTTCATGCTCTTGCTCCTCTCCTCGCACGTGAAGAATCTGTGCTGCAAAGGGACACGAGGGTCTCAGACCCAGGGGCTCCTCCAGGGCTGTGCTGGTGGCTGTCCCCTCCTGCTGTCCCTTGTCACTGCTGCTCCCCACCCTCTCTCTCCCCTGTGGGGCCACAATTCCAGCTGCTTTGTGTCCTGGTGGAAGGAGCCCAGAGTGACCCAAGCCTGGGCTCTCAGCCTGTTCCCAGCCCTGTGTCCCTGCTGCCAGTCCTTGGGGACAGGAGTTCCCTGTGTGGTACAGGGTTTATTCTGTCTGACTCTGGTGATGGACTCATGGCTGCACCAGGGATGGTTTTGGCAGCTCCAGCATCCAGGGAAGGGACAGACCCCCTCCTGCCCTCCCTTGCATCTCCAGCCAGGCTCTGATGTGCAGGGCTGGCTGCACGCGGGGCTCCTGCACCATCATCATTGAACTCATGGTGAGCACAAACCCCACCCTGGAGCCTCCCTGGATCCCTGCTCCTCCATCCCATCCTGGAGAGCCCTGCCTGGACCCCTGCTCCTCCATCCCATCCTGGAGCCCCTGCCTGGATCCCTGCTCCTCCATCCCATCCTGGAGCCTCCATGGATCCCTGCTCCTCCATCCCATTCTGGAGCCTCCCTGGATCCCTGCTCCTCCATCCCATCCTGGAGCCTCCATGGATCCCTGCTCCTCCATCCCATTCTGGAGCCTCCCTGGATCCCTGCTCCTCCATCCCATCCTGGAGCCTCCATGGATCCCTGCTCCTCCATCCCATTCTGGAGCCTCCCTGGATCCCTGCTCCTCCATCCCATCCTGGAGCCTCCATGGATCCCTGCTCCTCCATCCCATTCTGGAGCCTCCCTGGATCCCTGCTCCTCCATCCCATCCTGGAGCCTCCATGGATCCCTGCTCCTNGGCACCCTCTGCCCACCCCGGGACCATGCAAGTGCTGCCAAGCCCCACTCACACAGCGCCTCATCATGGCTCTCAGGCTCAGCAGGAGGTTGCCCAGGTCGCCCACGCTCTGCTGGTGGTGGGTGCTGGTCCTCATGGCGCTGGGCAGCACCTCGTCCATGTAGAACCCCATCATCTCCGACACCGACTGGCAGCCGAGGCTCCCCTGGGGTGGGGACAGGAGGGGGAAGCCGGGTTGGGGACGGCCACCAGCCCCGGGGGTGGGTGTTTTTACAGACCAGGGCCGGGGGTGGGGGTTTGTACAGAGCAGAGCCGCGTGGGAGCCACGCTGGCCACGGGGGAACCCCTCCCCAGCCCCGCCACAGCCACACGTGTGTCCCCGCGGGGTGACACAGCCAGCCTGGCGTGACAGCTGCACATGCCCCAGGTTCCAGCCCGCTTCCTCTCTCACGGAACGCCCGCCCAAGGATGGGGAAGGAGGAGGAACGGGCGAGGGAATGGGATTCTTACCTTGAATTCCTGCAGCAGGTCGGAGCTGAGCAGTTGGATGCTGAGGTCGTCATCTTTGGATTGCTGCGGGTGGATGGGATTGAAAAATGAGATTTTTCAGGCAGTCAGCCAACCCTTTTCATTCGCCCTAATAAATTATCCTTCCCTGATTTGCATTTAGGGTCTCCCAGCAGCAAAGACACCCAGAGCACGTGAGCAGAGCACGGGGACACCAGGAGTCACTCTGCTCCACAACCTTGCAGCACCGTCAGGTCAGGACAGCGAGAAGATGAAATCACAGCCTTTGGAGCATTGAATTTGTGAATGTGAAACTGCCGGGGCTGGGCTGGAGCTGCGCAGGCTGCTGCTGTCTGAGGGTGCTGCTGCTGCTGCAGACAGAGAGGGCTCAGAGCCCTGGCAGCCCCCGGGAGCCTCCCCAGACTCTGCCAGGGCAGGAGGGTTCCATCCCCCTGGTTCTGCCACCCCTGCAAGCCTCCAGCTGATGGGGAAAAGGGGAATTTGTTCTCGTGGTGTCTCGGGTGGGCTGGCACCACCCAAAGCATCAAAAGCTTAAAAACTTTCCTGAGAGCTTAAAAATATTCCTTCCCAGTGTTATCTGGGAGATTCACAGCCTGCTCTACATCTAAAATCTTGGCTGTGCTCGTTTGATAACAAATGCAAGCCGTGATATTAACTTGAGATTTAATCTGGAGAATTATCTTGTTTTGTTGCTCAAACACATTGCCAGTGACTGAAACAGTGGCAGAGCTGTGACCAAGCACCTCTGTCCCAGTACTGATGCTCTGAGTGCATCATGTGCTGTTTGCTCAGCAGCCCCGGGGCTCCCGTGATGCAGAGCAGGGACCAAAGCAGGTGCTCAGTGCCTGCTTTGCTCTTTCACTCACAAAACACCCAGTGCAGGCTTTTGTGGTTCTTTCAAAGAAAAAAAAACATGCTGCAAAAGATTTCCCTTTTCACCTGGCACTGACTTCAGCAGGGCTGGACCTCATTCCCCCGAAGAAAGGACAATTTCCTTCCCATGAATTCAGTGATTAACTTGGCTTGCAACATTTCGGGGGAAGCCTGGCTGGAGAGGTTGGCAGAGGTTTATTATGAAACCTCGAGTTCATTGTCATTAAAAGTGGGAAGAAAAGCCTGGCAGATTTTCTCTCGGCGAGCAGTGAAACCGAGCTGCTCTTGCTCAGCCAAACCATTTCTGCAGGGAGGAAACTCTTCCCCCTCCTCCGGATCCCAGAACTTCGCAGAGAGAAAAAGGCAAAACGAGAAGAGAGCGGCCGGCAAAAATAACGATACTTACAAAATAATCCTTAATTTCCTCAAACTTGACCCTGAGCTCTCGGAGCCTGGCGGGCAGGAGCTCGGGGAAGTGCAGGCAGGAGGGCTGGGCTCGGGTGGGTGCGGTGCCCAGCAGCAGCAGCAGCAGCAGCAGCAGCAGCACGGGCACGGCTGTGCCCCCGGGGCAGGTCCTCATTTTCGGGCAAGGGCTGCTCCCCTCCGCTGCAGCTCTCGGATGGGTCCCACACGAGGGTACAAGGCAGATCTGCAGCTTTCACCTTGATGGAGCCCCTCATTTATACTCTCAAAACATCGCTCCATTTCCTCTCCCCATTTCCTGACGAGCAATATTGGGGTTTTAAGTCATTCATTAAGCCCAAATGTCACTTGGGTTCCCGTCACTTGCGTTTCCGCTTCTTCGACCCCCCTCCTCTCCTCACACCCCATCAATTTTTTTGTGCTTAGACTCTGCATTTTTTTTTTTTTTTTACATTGCTTGTTTCTTGTAAATTTAGCTGTGGCTGAGGAGGAAAGCTGCAGAGACACACGAAGAAGCCAAGGTGCTGCGTGAAGTTAATTTATTCTGACAGTTCCATTTTTTATTTTTAGATCATTGTTGTATGGTTAGGGGAAAAAAAAAAGTGTTGCTACTTTTAAATCTCAGTGTCAATCCTGCAGAGAGCATCACTCAGCAGAATTGCTTTTCATGAGCTGTACAAATTCTCTGCCTGTTTCTCTGGTGTTCTAATCTGCAAACTCACACAATCATCTGAAATCTTCATTTTTAATTCATTTGGGTTTGTTTTTTCCCCAGTTAATGCACATGGCAGCTGAAGCCAGTATGGGTTTTCACTGCTCAGCAAGCTCAGTTTGTGCTCCCAAATATCAGCTGAAGGGATCAGTGGATCCCAGGGAGGATCCCAGCCCTGCTCTGGTCCCTCAGGGATCCTCCAGGGCAGGAGCAGGATTTGTGCCACTGCTTTACCACTGGTGTTAAAGTGCATGAGCAGGTCAGAAAAACTCATTTTCCAGGCTTTTAAATCCTATTTTGTTTCCTAGAAATGGACAGCAGCCCCCTCCAAGCAGCAGCGTGTCCTGTCTTAGCTGGGACTCATTGTCCCAACTGTGATAAAAGTTCCTCTTTGGAGCTGCAGAGAATTCCTGTGACGTCTCCCCATTTTCCGCTTCCCTCTCTTTTCTTCTCTCTTTCCATATCTGTTCTAGCCCACACCCCCTGCTTCCTTGGGATAAAGATTTCACTCATTTATTCTGGAATTTGGCATCCAAGAAAGTGAGAGCGGAGATAAATTTGGTTTTTCTGAAATCAGGGGATTTTTCCTTGAAATCCCTCGTGTTATTTTTGAAGAGTTTGTCCTTCCCTGTAGGGAAGGGGACAATTCCCTTGGGTTCTTATCCCCTCCAGCAAACTGATCTTCTTTCAAATTGAATTTATGAACCTCGGAGAGGGAATTTATTGCTGGAAAAATACTGGAAAAATGCAAACTATTGTTTGTTCCAGCACCCTGAGAGTTTTTCATTTTATTTTTAGGAGCAGGAAAGAGGAATGGTTGGCATGCACACGTGTAAGAGCAGAGGGGATGAAACATGAGGAACTGCAGAGCCTGAGGCAGGGAAAGTGTGGGATTTTGTGATTTGTTTTCCTTTTTTCTGCTGGTGCTGCCTCTTCCAGAGGCGATGGGGAAGCTGCCCTTGGGGAGCCATTGCAGGGACGTCAGTGCAGCTGAATCACGGCCTGGCTCGTGCTTTTGGTGACCCATTTTTCTTCCCCTGCTCTAACACAGCTCTGGGGTTTCTCCCCTTGGCTGCCAGCAGAATCCATCCCAAAGGAGAAGGGCAGAAAGCTCAGACAAAATAACCCAATTCCCACTGGCAGGATCCCACCTTCCCCTGAGATCCCACACAGGGAGATTTTTAAATTTCTTTTGCATTAACTTGAACCTGCCAGGGGTCAATAAATCTTTAGTGCCAAGGCTTGGATGTCTTAATAAACTCCATCAGGGCACAGAAGCTGCTGTGTGAGGCTGGGGAGTGTCATCCTGGATCCTCAAATCCTCAAATCCTGGAGCTCATCCCTCTCCCTGCAGGAAAGATGCAGCCCCAGGCTCTCCCCTGCAGTGGAAAGGCTGCTCAGCCCCAGCTGCAGGTTTAGGTGCTGGTGTTTTTTATGGGATGCAAGGGCAGAGGGGCTTAGAACAGAACAGAACAGAACAGAACAGAACCACTGGGTTGGAAGAGACCTCTAAGACCATCGAGTCCAACTCGTGCCCCAACACCTCCACTAAACCACGGCATCCAATCTTAATTTAAACCCATCCAGGGATGGTGACTCCACCACCTCCCCGGGCAGACAATTCCAGTACTTTATCACTCTTCCAGTAAAAAACTTTTCCCTGACATCCAACCTAGGGAATGTGGCACCAGCAGGAGCTGGAGCAGTCCCAGGAGCGCCGGGACCCTCCTTCCACCCTGCCCAGGAGCTGCTGAGCGCTCATTTCCGAACTCCTCTTAATTCGAGGCACCGCGGCTCTCCATGAAGTCACTCCTGGCATCCCGAGCCGCTCCGGCTCTTGTGCAATTCCCAGGTGCCCGTTCCGCGGAGTTTTGGGGCTGGCAGCAGCGTCAGGGAGCCGTGCCCGTTCCGCAGAGGAAACTCTGGCGTGCGCAGGGCGATTCTGGGCTGTGTTTACCTGCGCTTCCTGCGGCCCGCCGGGGATCTTGACGCTGCAGTTTCGCTGTGACTCAGCCGTGCTGAGCGCTGTGGAAAGGCGGTGGATGCGCTACTACGGCGGAGCTCGTGAATGAAGAAAGCACCTTTTCTTAAAGAGTGTCCGGGGGGCGTGGGTGGAGCGCTGAACCTTTAGGAAACAGCCCTGGTCCTTGCCAAGAAGATCGTTTCAGGAAGGAGAACGAGTTACTCAAAAGCCGCTCGTGCGCTTTTACCCCACCTCCCACAAACTGCTGAGGGTGGCGAGGTCACAAAAATCACCAAACGCTGCTTCGGCACTAAAACAGAGGCCCGGGGGCAAACGCTTCATCCCACAGCGTGCCATGAGCAAAGGCTGGTCCTGGACATGGCCCTGGCCAGGGTTTGGGCTCGGGTGTCCTCAGGGTCCCATCACTGGAACAGGGGGCACCTCACCCTGATAACTGAAGGGATTTTTCTTATCTTGGCAAGGTTTGATGTGACAAATTTATACTTTTTTTTTGCCTTCTTGGTCTCTGCGTTGCTTTTGGACAGAGGAACATTGTGTAGCACCATCCCTGTAGGGATTTCACCATCCCTTGAGGGGTTTGACTGTCCCTGGAGGGGTTTCACTGTCCGTGGAGGGGTTTGGCCATCTCTGGAAGGGTTTGACCATCCCTGGAGGGGTTTCTCTGACCCTGGAGAGNCCTCAATGACCTGTGACTCTGATTTTCTGCACTACCTATTCCAGCCATAACTTGGAGGGTCCCCAACATTTCCAGGCTGTCACCGTGGGGTTCTTCTTTCTTTCCTGTTCAGAAATTCCCCATTTCTCATCCCTGCAGGTCTGGGCCATGCGCTGCTGGTGACGCTCGGGGTGGGGGGGGAAGTTGGGGCTTGGTGGCCTTTCCTTCACCCTGCCTTTGATGGTGTTTGCCCTCTCAGCAGCCCCAGTGCTGATGACTAACAGACAGTTCCTGGTGCAGCACCAAATGTGCTCTTTCGTGTTTTTGTCAGGATTTTTCCCTGCTGGCGAGGCGTGACGTTGGATATTTCACACGTGGAAACCCGGCCGGAGCTCTCAGCGTGACTCGCGTCGACCTCAACAGGTAAATCCCAAATTGGGAAATTTTACCAATGTCACCCGTTTATCTTGTCCAGAAATAAATTAATCATGAATTAATCATGAATTGGCGTCATTGGGACTTTGATGTGATTTCTAATATGTCACAGGGAGAGCATTACATAAGAAGTTCTTAGAAGGTCCAGAATTTCCATGTGATCTAAATTAGGCTGGAACTGTCTGGAATTGCCATGTGAAAGAATCAAGTGATGGAGACTTTCTCCCCTCTGTAGATCCAGTTTTGGTGACAAACTTAATTGAGAAATATTCACACTTTTTAATCGCACCCATAAACCTCCCAATATTTGCAATTCTAAGGCAGAGATTGAATAATATCCCTATTTAATACCCACCCTGGAATTCCAGGGTGCTTTCTGCCAACCTACAAGGGCTGGCTGTGCTTTATTCCCAATTTTCCATGAGTTTTTCCATTTTCAGCCCCTCTCTGAGGGGTGTGAGGAGCCGTGGGTGAGGTCAGTGATGCTGCCATCATCCAATGGGGCTTTTCCCGCTCCACAAAGCAAACAGAGCTGTTGTTATATTTTTATTTCATTTATTTTCCCCCGAAATCAGCTGTTGACAGGAATTTTGGGATGTTCACAGCCCAGTCCTTAGAGGAACCAACGGGATCTTGGCACTGGAGTCTCAGGAATGGGGACTGTGTACTCCAAGTGAGGTTTCCTCAGGTGAGTTTCTCTGCAGACAACTAAAATTGTGAAAACATATCAGAAACCCCCCTGAATATACAATCCATTGCCCAAATATCACTTGCACTGTCTTTTTTCCTTTTTTTGAACCTTCTACAGAACAAATTTTGAGCAACTCCTGCCCTGAGCAGCTCATTGCACAAGTGCTGCTCTGAGGAGTTTCTTTTTTCTAGTTCTGGTATTACTTGGGAGGGTGAGGGGGGATGAGTGGATCTTCTGGAGAATATTGACTTTGTCATGATTTATCATCAAAACTCTGACCAATAACACCAACTCAGCTTACTTATAGCTCTGAGGGGTCATGAGACAGAAACTCCTTATCACGGTTTGGGAAATCAGATAAGGCCCAGCCGCTGCTCGGAAGCTCCGCGTGACCCCGGGCTGAATTTCAGAGCCAGCTCCACTCCCTTTCCACAGCCCTGCAGCCAACACTGGCCTGGCAACTCACCCCGTGGCCTTTTGGGGTGGTTTTTGTGCCGTGTTCATGTGGAGGGTTTGGAAATCCTGGGTTTTCTTTGCCACCCCACAAATCATGGATCGGGGTGGGGATGGTGGCTCACGCTCGGGGCTCGAGGGGTGCCAGGGGATTTTCCACATGCTCCCACTGCGTCTTTCTGCTCCCAAAGCTTTGCTGTGGTGTTTTCTGATTAAAAAATGATCCATCAGAAGGGATTTTTCAGAGGTTTCTGAAGCTTTTAAAGGCGTTCAGATCCCCCTCCTGTTTTCTCTTCTTTTTTATTTACAGAGGGAACAGGCGATCCAGCCTCCTTCTCCTGATGGATATCTTCATATGGAAACCTGTCACCCTGCTTTTTGCAGGGTTCCATGTTTGTCATTTTGTAGCAGAAGTTCCCATGCATTTTCTATAAACACAGTCCTTGTTTTCCTAACTGGCCAAGATTGTTTTGAACTTTCAGATTGTTTTTCATTCCTTTCCCCTGGGTTGGAGAAAGATGATTGACCATGTCTTTATCCTGTGAACTTATAGAGGTGGGAACCTCTTTGACCAATCCATGATTGTCTCAACAAAGATATAAAAATGAGAGAATAAAGAAGGGCAGGGCCTTTTTGGGTGCTCCTGCCTGGTGGTTCAAAGTGCTGCTCTGGAGCCTGTGTGTTTCTGTCATAGCCAGCAGTGCAACAGAAACCCAAAGAAAATCATGGAATCATGGAGTGGTTTGAGTTGGAATGGGCTGGAAAGATCATTTATTTCCAACCCTTTGCCATGGGGGTAGAACTTGAGTTATGAAAGCAGTAGAGATCAACCATTGAAAAACAATTCCTGAAACCCTGCTGCTCCCCATGGGAGCTGGGGCATCAGCTCCACTCCTGCCCAGAGCTGCTCTCCTCGACCTTGTTCAGTGAATTCCCTGGGATTTATCTTTCTGTGGAAGCCTGAGGAAGATTTGCTTCATTAACAGCATCCGGCATTGATGTTTTTGTTTTGTTTGGTTATTGCCCTCCCTGTCTCTTTTGAGGACTGTAACTAGGAAGTGGAAGATGAAGTTGAATGGTGGAAAACCCCTCTCACTGTTTAAAAATATGAAGATTAAAAAAAAAAAAAAAAAAAAAA
>VZTZ01028738.1:0-15211 GCA_013400955.1 Drymodes brunneopygia | reverse complement strand
GGCTAGAAAAAAAAAAAAAAAAAAAAAAAAAAAAAAAAAAAAAAAAGCTTTTTGAGCAGTGTTATTTAACTCTAAAAGACTGAAATATGCACTTCCCTTTGGGGAAGATGCCATTTGTGATAACCAAAGTAGGAGTTCACATTTGCCAGAGCAGGGGAAACAATTATCTAACCTTCCACGCCCCCCACCCCGGTGACTAAATGAATTTTCTGCAGAACAGCTGTTGATGCTCGAGATCCTCCACCACGCTTTTCCTCTTCCTCAAAGGTGAATCTTACAAGAGGAGGGAAAAAAAGAAAAGCATATTTTGGGGTTTTTGTTGGTTTTTTTTTCTTTTTCGGTTTCTTTCCCCTCTGGGGGTGGAATCCTCTCTTGACAGCAGCAGCAGCAGCAGCGGTGCCATCGGTGCCATCGGTGAGTCACGGGGGGAGTGTCACATCTGCTCTGGGCAGGAGGTGGCACAAGAGGTGGCATCGCTGGGACGTGTCCCTGACCTGCCCAAGGACAGGACAGGCGGAGCCCAGGGTCACCCCCCAGGGTCACCCCCAGCTCTGGGACGATGCTCCCTGGGGGACATGGTATTGTCCCCTTCCTGCTACACCTGGGGGATGTGGCACTGTCCTCGTGCTGCTGCACCTGGGGGACGTGGCACTGTCCCCTTCCTGCTGCACCTGGGGGATGTGGCACTGTCCCCTTCCTGCTGCACCTGGGGGATGTGGCACTGTCCTCGTGCTGCTGCACCTGGGGGATGTGGCACTGTCCCTTTCCTGCTACACCTGGGGGATGTGGCACTGTCCCCTTCCTGCTACACCTGGGGGATGTGGCACTGTCCTCTTGCTGCTGCGCTTGGGGACAGGCTGGGCTGGGCTGTTGGTGTCTGACAATGGCAGGAAGAGCCCCAGAGGGACAACCATGGGTGACGCCCTAAATCAGGATTCAGGCATTGCCTTGGGATTCAGGCATTGTCTCGGGATGAGGGACATTGTTTTGGGGTGAAGGACATTGTCTTGCATGAGGGACATTGCCTTGGATGGAGGACATTTTTTGGGGGTGAAGGACATTGTCTTGGGATGCGAGACATTTTCTTGGATGAGGGACATTGTTTTGGGTGAGGGACAATGTCCTGGATGAGGGACATTTTCTTGGGACAAAGGACATTTTCTTGGGACAAAGGACATTTTCTTGGGGTGAAGGACATTGTTTAGGGTTGAGGGATATTTTCTTAGAGGAGGGACATTTTTTCGGGATGAGGGACATTGTCTTGGATGAGGGACAGTGTGGGACATGCTGGGAGGTACATGTCCCTCATTTTGACTTGAGGGACATTGTTTAGGGTTGAGGGATATTTTCTTAGAGGAGGGACATTTTTTCGGGATGAGGGACATTGTCTTGGATGAGGGAAATTATTTTGACTTGAGGGACATTGTTTAGGGTTGAGGGACACTTTCTTGGAGGAGGGACATTGTTTTGGGGTGAGGGACATTATCCAGCCTCTCCAGAAGTCCCTGACCCCCCAGAGCTGGCAAGGAGCTCCTCTGCCTGTGCTGAAGCTGCTGAGAGCCCCGGGCACTGGGAACCTCCCGGGAAGGACCCTGGAAAGCAGCTGAGCTTTGCTCCCTGGGCTCTGGACATCTCTTGGAGCGTGGCTGAATAAAAACCACATTTCCCTGAGCTGAGCCATTCTCAGCCGCTGGTGATTGATTTTCAGAATCATTTGAGTGGCTGTGGCTCGAAACGTGACTGAGCCGAGGGCACACCATGTACCTCCCAGCAGAGCCTCCTCGCCGAGTGTTTCCTGACTCATCTGTCGAGTTTACTGAGAAAAACAAATTTTTTTTTTCACTTCTGTCAGCAGCACTGCAGAGCTGGGGCTGGGCTGGAGCTGGTCCTGGCCAGGCTTTCTGCCCTTGATGAGCTGCACTAATTAGGAGAGAGAAGAGAGGAGCAGTCTGATTTTTGGGGCTGGCAGAGGGCGTTTCCATCACAGAGAGCAAACGTGGGTGCTGAGCTCACGGAAACGGTGACGTCAGGGGTGGCACCCGCAGGGTGCTGCTGTCACCGCCTGGGCTCGGCAGGACCGTGCCAGATTAGCTCTCGTTCAGACGAGGCTTTGCCTCTGGAGTGGAGGGGCAGGGATTTCTACAATTAAATCTTGATTTTTAAGGAGCTGAGAATTCCGTTTCACCTCCCCATTGACACCCAGCTGAAGTGGGGGATCACTTCAGGTGTCAAAGAAATGACTCCGGGGCAGAAAACCCAAGTGGGAACATTTCCTTCTGCCCCTGGAAACAGAATTACGATTCTTTGCAGGGGCTTTGGTGAGCTGCAGCATTATCAAGGCAGCTGGAACACCCCACAATCATTTCTGTTTCACGTGGCTGGGTTGGTTTTTGCAGCTCTTTTCCTGAAGGGGATCAGGAATTGTTCCTGAGCCCATATATTGCTGCTGGATGTTGTTATTAAGGCTCGATTCTCCCCTTATTAAAATTTCTGGCAGCATTTCTCTCACTCACGTTCTGTGCCTCTGGGGACCTGAGAAAAACCATTTTCAGTCTCATATCTGAAACGCTGGTTTACCCAAAGCTGCTGTGAAAAAGGGGCGATGACAAAGAATGGCAAACCGAGGCTGGGCTGTGGAGTGTTATCAGAACTTCTTAGAGCACAGAAAGTGCATTGAAAGGCACTATTGAAACTGGCGCCTTATCACCCTCAGACTCTTTACTGGAAACCTGATGTTAGACGTGATCTGGGACCAGTCCTTGGGGTGCCCTCGGATCAGAATGGCTCCATGGCGATTTCTTTAAGGATTTCTTTTTCAGGAAGAAATTAATGATTTGAAATTAGTTATTTGAAATGAATTATCGGGGATGGATTGAGCAGGGCGAGGGCAGGCTCAGCACTGCAGTAACTCCCAGTAATTCCCAGTAACTCTCAGTAACTCCCAGTAACTCCCAGTAACTCTCAGTAACTCCCAGTAACACCAGTGCTGTGCACAGGGGATGGGAGCTGGGTTTCCCAATGTGGCCAGCCGGGGGTGAGTCAGTGCCTTGTTCCCTGTCACGGTGTCTGGAGTGTCTGGTCCCTGTCACGCTCCCGGGCTCTCCAGGACCGTGTCCTGTGTTAGTCACCACCCCAAGCCCTTTGTCCGCAGCAGCCTGGTGCTTTCTGCTGCCCTGGAGATGTTTTGTCACCGCAGCGGTGACAGTGCAGGGTGAGAGCGGTGCAGGCTGACAGCAGTGCTGGGTGACAGCAGTGCAGGGTGACAGCAGTGCAGGGTGACAGCAGTGCAGGGTGACAGCAGTGCAGGGTGACAGCAGTGCAGGGTGACAGCAGTGCAGGGTGACAGCAGTGCAGGGTGACAGCAGTGCAGGGTGACAGCAGTGCAGGGTGACAGCAGTGCAGGGTGACAGCAGTGCAGGGTGACAGCAGTGCAGGGTGACAGCAGTGCAGGGTGACAGCAGTGCAGGGTGACAGCAGTGCAGGGTGACAGCAGTGCAGGGTGACAGCAGTGCAGGGTGACAGCAGTGCAGGGTGACAGCAGTGCAGGGTGACAGCAGTGCAGGGTGACAGCAGTGCAGGGTGACAGCAGTGCAGGGTGACAGCAGTGCAGGGTGACAGCAGTGCAGGGTGACAGCAGTGCAGGGTGACAGCAGTGCAGGGTGACAGCAGTGCAGGGTGACAGCAGTGCAGGGTGACAGCAGTGCAGGGTGACAGCAGTGCAGGGTGACAGCAGTGCAGGGTGACAGCAGTGCAGGGTGACAGCAGTGCAGGGTGACAGCAGTGCAGGGTGACAGCAGTGCAGGGTGACAGCAGTGCAGGGTGACAGCAGTGCAGGGTGACAGCAGTGCAGGGTGACAGCAGTGCAGGGTGACAGCAGTGCAGGGTGACAGCAGTGCAGGGTGACAGCAGTGCAGGGTGACAGCAGTGCAGGGTGACAGCAGTGCAGGGTGACAGCAGTGCAGGGTGACAGCAGTGCAGGGTGACAGCAGTGCAGGGTGACAGCAGTGCAGGGTGACAGCAGTGCAGGGTGACAGCAGTGCAGGGTGACAGCAGTGCAGGGTGACAGCAGTGCAGGGTGACAGCAGTGCAGGGTGACAGCAGTGCAGGGTGACAGCAGTGCAGGGTGACAGCAGTGCAGGGTGACAGCAGTGCAGGGTGACAGCAGTGCAGGGTGACAGCAGTGCAGGGTGACAGCAGTGCAGGGTGACAGCAGTGCAGGGTGACAGCAGTGCAGGGTGACAGCAGTGCAGGGTGACAGCAGTGCAGGGTGACAGCAGTGCAGGGTGACAGCAGTGCAGGGTGACAGCAGTGCAGGGTGACAGCAGTGCAGGGTGACAGCAGTGCAGGGTGACAGCAGTGCAGGGTGACAGCAGTGCAGGGTGACAGCAGTGCAGGGTGACAGCAGTGCAGGGTGACAGCAGTGCAGGGTGACAGCAGTGCAGGGTGACAGCAGTGCAGGGTGACAGCAGTGCAGGGTGACAGCAGTGCAGGGTGACAGCAGTGCAGGGTGACAGCAGTGCAGGGTGACAGCAGTGCAGGGTGACAGCAGTGCAGGGTGACAGCAGTGCAGGGTGACAGCAGTGCAGGGTGACAGCAGTGCAGGGTGACAGCAGTGCAGGGTGACAGCAGTGCAGGGTGACAGCAGTGCAGGGTGACAGCAGTGCAGGGTGACAGCAGTGCAGGGTGACAGCAGTGCAGGGTGACAGCAGTGCAGGGTGACAGCAGTGCAGGGTGACAGCAGTGCAGGGTGACAGCAGTGCAGGGTGACAGCAGTGCAGGGTGACAGCAGTGCAGGGTGACAGCAGTGCAGGGTGACAGCAGTGCAGGGTGACAGCAGTGCAGGGTGACAGCAGTGCAGGGTGACAGCAGTGCAGGGTGACAGCAGTGCAGGGTGACAGCAGTGCAGGGTGACAGCAGTGCAGGGTGACAGCGGTCCTGGGTGACAGCGGTGCTGGGCAGGGCTGAGCATTGTCCCCGCGGGGACACGGCGAGGTCCCAGAGGCTCCTGCCTCCCTGGGAGCTGTGGGGACACAGCGAGCTCCAGGCGGCTCCTCCCGGCGTTATTTTCCAGCTGCTCTGGGGATATTCCCGTTGATCCTGGCTCAGCCAATTTGTGCCTGTGTGATGAGGGACATTATCTTGGATGAGCAACATTATCTTGGGGTGAGTGACATCGTTTTGGGGTGAGGGACGTTCTTTTGGGGTGAAGGACATCGTTTTGGGGTGAGGGACAACGTTTTGGGGTGAGGGGCACGTCCCCAGGCTCTTCAGAAGCCCCTGAGCCCCCAGAGTCGGGTAAGGAGCTGCTCTGCCCGTGCTGAAGCCGCTCACCACGGGCTTTGCATAAACGATTTCTCAGATGAGTTAATGACCCCCAGGGCTGAGCTTTATTTAATTCCTGAGCTCACAACCCTCCCCGCTGCCTTTGCCTGTTGTTTGGGCCGTCGCTACCCTCAGAGCGCCCTGTCACAACGTGCCTGCCATAAAATCCCGAGGGAGGAGCCCTCCCCCGGGAGCCGGGAGATGCCTGGAAGTGTTCCCGGGGACAGCAGCGCTTTCCCTGCCCCATTCCCAGCCCGCAGTGCCCGAAAGGTTTCACTATTCCGGGAGTGCCCGGGGGAATCGCTTCCCATCCCACCGAGCTCATCTGCAGCGTCACGATGCTGAGTTTCAGAAATCCCTGTTCCTTCTTTCCCTCTTCCTTCCCAGAGCAAAGGAGGGACGATTTGCTGGTTTATTGGGGGTATTTTCCTGCTGCTGTAGCTGGGGGTTGATGACAGCTTGGGGAAAGCCAGGCCGGGGTGATTCGCTTCCATCGGGATGTGCTGATGGCTTTAAACTGCCAGAGGACAGGGATAGATTTGGGATGAAATCAGGGATTTGGGGAAGAAATTCCTCCCTGTGAGGGTGGGGAGGTTGTTCAGAGAAGCTGTGGCTGCCCCTGGATCCCTGGAGGTGTCCAAGGCCAGGCTGGATCACCCTGAGACAGTGGGAGGTGACAGTGTCCGTGGGACACAGACAGTCTGGGAGGTCCCTCCCAACCCAAACCATTCTGGGAACCCCGCTGGTCCCACTCCATCTGCTCTGAAATGAGAGACCTTTGGTCATCCCCCACGTCCAGCTCTCGGGGTGCTCCACCAGCACCATTTCACAGATTTTCATTTCAAAAGTGAAAATCTCTCTGGGCTGTCCCCCACCCCGATGGGGTTTTACTCTTCCTCACCCTCATGGTGAGGGTCCAGAAGGTCGGTGACAGGACAGAGAGGCCGAGGGACACGTGCAGAGATCCCTGGACCCCGATAATCCAACATTTCCCTCCTGCTCCTGTATCATCCCAGCCTCTCTCCTCCACCTCCCCTGCTGCCTTCAACCCACGTCCCTTTCTTGCCTTCTGGCTCTTAGCTGACCCATCCTGGGCGTCAGTTCAGTTCCCAAAAGGAAAAAAAAAACCCGAAAAGAAAGAAATCCTTTCATGTCTTGTGCCATTTACATAATGAAGTAAGAACTCTCTGCCCCTTCCCTGCTTTCCTCATCCGGGCTGGGCGTGCACCGGGAGCGCCGCCGCTTCCTCTGCAATTCCAGCTGGGAAGTGGGGGAGGAAGGCAGGAACTGACAGGCCTGTGCTGCCCCAGATCCCTCCAACACCTCAGCCAGGGCAAATCCATCCTCCGGCCGCCTGGGCTCTGCCCTCTGCCTGGTTTGCAGAGGGGTGAGGGAGGCACGGTGGGAGCACCTGGGGCAGTGCCAGCAGCCCTGTGTGCAGCACCCTGACCAGCCTGGGCAGAAAATCCGCCTGCCTGGTGACAGATCTCTGCTCAAGGCTGAGCTTGGTTATCAATAAATGAATTAGTCACCCAGGAGATGCGTGCAGGACAGGCTCGCAGGCACAGGATGCACCTGCATTGCTGCAGGGGCTGCTGCTCCCGGCAGGAACAGCTCCAGAGGCTGCCTGTGGCATTACAGGGGTGACACTGTCACCCCAGCGCCCTCCAAGCCCTGCTGCCCATCCCTCCTGGTCCCAGAAACTCCATGGAGTTTATTAACTGCACGTTTTTGTTTGTAGACTGAATGAAGCTCTCTCCAAAGGGGCCCTGGAAACAATCAAACCAATCTCGGAGCCGGCAGCACAGGGATCTGGGGTTTGCACCAGCACTGCCACATCTGTGTGACAGCCTGTCCCAGCTGACAAACCCTGGGGACAGCCTGTCCGAGCTGACAAACCCTGGGGACAGCCTCTCCCAGCTGACAAACCCTGGGGACAGCCTGGGGCTGACATTCTGGGAGGAGAACGTGTGGTCTGCTCAAAGACCTGGGCTGCATCAGCAATTAAAGCTCGTGGTGGGATGAGCATGGATGTCATGATGCCACTGGGCTGGGGGGCTTGGGAAGGTGACAGTGACATTTCTGTCCTTCTGCAGGGACTGTGAATGATGGTCCCGAAAGCCACCTGTGACCCCAGAAACCAAGAGACTCCGTCTGCCAGCAGGGTGGGACTGTGTCTTCCAAAATCCTCAACCTCACATTTCTGTGTCTCCAACACAGGGGACTTGGATGGAGAAGTGTCCAGGAATGGAGGAGACTGGGAGCAGCATTCCCTGAATTTGGGAGCAGCATTCCCTGAATCTGGGAGCAGCATTCCCTGGATTTGGGACCAGGATTCCCTGAATTTGGGACCAGCATTCCCTGAACGTGGGACCAGGATTCCCTAAATTTGAGACCAGGATTCCCTGAACCTGAGAGCAGCATTCCCTGAATCTGGAAGCAGCATTCCCTGAATTTGGGACCAGCATTCCCTGAATCTGGAAGCAGCATTCCCTGAATCTGGAAGCAGCATTCCCTGAATCTGGAAGCAGCATTCCCTAGATTTGGGACCAACATTCCCTGAATTTGGGATCAGGATTCCCTGAATTTGGGAGCAGCATTCCCTGGAAGCACCAGGGGAAGGTCACTTGTGCCAGGACAATGATGGAGAAACCCCTGGACTCGAGTGTCACCGCTTCCCCCAGCTCCACTGCCCGAAGTCCTGGGGTGTCACTGGCACCCCTTGGGGTGATGCCACCGGGCTTCCCCCACCCCAAAACCTCTGTGGGGAGCTGGGAATGGCCCCTCTCCAGCAGGGGAGTGCCAGAATTGCTCCACATTGGGGAATTTCGGGGATGTGACCCCCAGGACTGTCCCTAACTTTGGTCACATCCCTCTTCCCAAAAGGGAAGCCATGCAGGGATGCCAGGAGGTGCCGCCTCCGTAGGTGAGGGAAACACCTGTGGGAGAGTGAGCTGGTCCCTTGCACGAGCTCATTAATTAATGCAGCAAATTACAGAGGGAAATACGTGCCGGGAAAAGCAAGAAAAATCCCAAAAGTCAATCCAGCAGTTATTTCCTCCTGGTACCGGGATAAAAATGCATCCTCGGGAGCCCTCCCGGTCAGAGAGAGGAGAACCCACACCAAAGAACAAGGTAAGACACTGAACTGATCCCTTTGTTCTGTGTCCTTGTGGGTATTTCCTTGTATTCCTATAATTTATCATTCCTAGAATTTCCCTGAATTTTTTTAAGATTAATAACCTTAATTTTCAGTGCTAACAAAACTTGTTTTTGACTTGTGCTATTCCAGAGGGAAAAGATTTTTTTTTTTAGGGATCAGACTTTGGGATCTGCTCATTTCAGCACCTCCTGCTTCTTCTGTGTCTGTAGACTTAAAAATTTAATTTTGCTGTATTTATTTTTCTGTTAATGTTTTTTTCAGAAGAACTCTGTTTACTTAGATGCATTTTTAACTGATATTTTATTTATTTTTCCTTTTTGAGCTCTTCCATTAAATATTTGATTTTATTTGATTTTTTTCTCTTGCCTGTGAGGAGTAAAAAAAAATTGGGTAAGAGATATTAATGAGTGTGGGGTTTTTAATACAGATGAACAGGTTTTATATAAAATGTGTGTATTTTCATGTGGATCAGAGCTGTGTTAATTATGAAAATAATGAGGAATTTTCTTTTCCTTGGGCAGCTCTCCCAGGCAGCTGCCATGAGAGGCTCCCCCTTGCTCCTCTGCCTCTTCTCCGTGTCCTGCTGGGTGAATTTGCTGCCGACAGCTGGGGACAAAATCTTCCACTTGGGAGCCTGCAGGGTTTCCATGAGCATGGCAGAGATCAGGGCTGGCTTCTCTGCAATTAAAGCCAATATTGTGAGTATTTCCCAGCTTCCTGGGGAGCTGGGGGAGCTCCCAAAGCCTCTCCAGAGCCTCTCCAGGCCCATCCCCGTCCTCTCCACAGCAATCCAGAGACCCCATCCGGACCCTGAGCATCCTGTCCCACCCTCACTCCCTGCACAAGGTGAAGGTAAGGTGGTCCTGGCTGGGGAGGCCTCGGGGGATCCAAAATCAGGTGGATGTGACCTTGGGAAGTGCAATCTCTCATAAATCAATGGTTTTCAGCTTCCTCACACCCCCAAGCACTGGGCGAGGGCTGCGGCTCAGCCTGTGATATCCAGCTGCAGATTCAGCTCTTTTTATTTTGTGAGACTTGCTGAGGATGGATCTCCTGGAAAATCAGCCTGAAATGATTTCCCGTGTATTTTATCAACTTCAATCGAGCCCCACTGAAGAAACTTTGTCTGAGTCAAACTCTCCTGCTGTGCTCAGCTACCACGAGCTTCCTGTCAGAGCTGCTTTATCCCAGACTCAGGTTACACCCTTTTGGAAGGCATTTTGGTCATTAAATTCATTTTTTCAGTCTTCAGACAGGTGCTGCATCACTCACCACCTCTTCACCTTCTACGTGGACAGAGTTTTCAAGCACTGCAGGACCGAGGACTCGTTTGTGAACAGGAAAATCAGCAGCATTGCCAACTCCTTCCTCAGCGCCAGGAGGAGGCTGGGGCAGTGTGTGAGTCCCGGGTGCTGCTCCAGCGTGGCTGCATCTGCTCATATTTCATCTAGAAACCAACCTGAGAGAGTTGGAAAGCTGTAAAATCTCTGTTTGTATAGATGGTTTTAATGAGAATACAGAGCAGAGTGATGTGAAGAGTATTCTGTGCACTGAGAGGTTTTTATATTTGCCCACTCACCAGCAAAATCCCCCCTTCAAACTCCCCCAAGCCCAATATTTATCCTGTCCCTGTCTCTATCAAATCAACTGTTGTGAGCTAAAATCTGATTTAGGGACCTGCAGCCTTCCCCACAAGTTCCACACCCTCTCAGTCGACAATGCCCAGCAAAATTAGAAATTTATTTTTTAAAATTACCTGCCCAGACTAACAAATTAATCTCATTTTCCCAGCGTGAGCAGAATAATTGCGAGTGTGGGGAGGAGTCCACGGAGAAATTCAAGCAAATTCTTGCAAACTACGAAGGGGTGAGTGGGTGACAGAGCCTGGGAATGGACACAGATATTGAAATTCTCTTTATTTTGGATTGTACTGATGGATTTCAGATTGTTCCTTTGTGTCATTGCAGCTGAATGTCACATCTGCAGCCATGAAATCCCTGGGGGAGCTGGACATCCTCCTGGACTGGATGGACAAATCTCGTTAGTGGGTGGTGTTAATTACCCACGGCTGGGGCTGAGGAGCTGCAGGGGCTTTGCAGAGATGAGAGGGACAAGAAATCTCTGGGTCAGTGCAGTTCCTCAAGCTGCATTCAGGCAAACAGGGGGTGCTCTGCCAGCCAGGGACATCAGCAGGGCCCTCATTAAGGTGCAAATAACGAGTTTGATTAAATCAGCGTCGCCCTCGCTGCTACCAAAGGATGCTCCAAGGGAAAACCCACAAGGGTTTCTCTTGCTGGCAGACATAAACTGTGATCATTTCGTAAAACTATTGTTTAAATTATAGATTTTTTTTTTGTCTAGGGAATGTGGGGAATGAGTGCTGAGTGCTGTGCTGACCTTGCACAAACCTGGGCTGGGTCTCAGGGCTGCTGCCGCTGGTGGACCTGGCTGAGATGAGGAGCACAGGGTGAGAAAAGCTTCCAAGAATAGGTCCCAGCAGGTATGGCAGGCCTCAGAAATCTGTGTTTCCTTTTGAGATGATATTTTTCTGCCTTATCAGTAGAAAAGTTTCTGTGCAAGATGTGTGGTTGCTGAACAGAAAAATGTTCCTGAGTGTATTGAGCAATTTACTGACACCCAGTAGTGAGTTTTGTGGAAATTGGTTGTGATTACTGTAAATAAACCCCACTTGAAACTGTGCTGAGTGTGTTTGTCAAAATTCTGAGGAATTACATGATTCTTGCTGGTGAAACTCTCTGAATTCTCAGTGGTGTCCTTTCACAGCAGACTCTGTCACTCCGGCATCCCAGGGCTGATGCATCCTTCCGGGCACCCCTGAAACACCAAACTCAGAGCTCAGCGCTGCTAAATCCCCTCAGTTTGTCCCCAAAACTGGGCATTATTTACAGTTCTGGTCTGTTCTCTCCCATTTTGGGCAGAAATATCCCCTGCCTGCTCTGAATCCCAGCTGAGGGACAGCACCAGCAGTTCCCTGTAGCACGGGTGTCACTCTGGGTGGCTTTTGGGGATTCTGTTTCAAAGGGAAGATCTCTGCTCCCTCAAATGTTTTCTTATGCCAAAGGAAAGCCTCTCTGGGCTTTGATTCTGTTCATTCTCTTTCTCATGGGTTTCATTCGTGCAGGTGTGAGGGCACAAGCAGGTGAGCACAGCTCAGGAGAGCTGATTTTCCATCACTCTTTTAGGAATGAGAGGTGCCTGGGACATCCCACGACTCTCTGTTGAAGAACAATCCCTGGGGATGGTGCTGGATGCACTGAGGTGCCACAGCTCATCCCTGACTGCAGAAAATCAGTTTATACCTGGTGAAGGAGCAGGGGCAGCTCGGTGATTTCCTCATGGACCTTTATGGGTTCCGGATCACAGCTTGAAGGTTTCGTTCCACACCTTCAGCTTTTTATTGTCCCAGTCATTACAGTCCATCCCATCCATCGGTCACACCCTGTGTGCTGCACTCCTCATTCCATGCCTGGTTCGCCGTTTTCACCTAAACCCACTTTTTTTTTTGACACTTTTCCACCCTCTGCAGGGCACGGCAGCAGCCCAGAGCCGCTCCCCTTCGGAAAGGAGATGCCAGCTGGAGGTGCCAGCAGTGGGAAGGAGCAGGGGGCACAGCCGGCAGCTGAGGGGTGCAGGAGGGCTGCAGGATGCTCGGCCCACCCACGTTTATCAGCCTCTCCCGGAGGACCAGCTGATTGAGCTCAGCTCGATCCCGGCGCTCCCGGGGCACTGAGGGAGGAGCGGAGCCGGGGAGGGGCCGCCCTGGGGCACGCTGAGGAGGAAGAGGATTTGCAAAGGGAGAGCGAAAGGGGTTTTCTCCTGTCAGAAATTTCCAAACCCGAGCGTTCTCCTGCCGCTGCCGCCCGCCGGGGACGCTTTCCAGGCTCACGCCTTTTCCTGCTGAGCCTGAGTCAGGAATTGCCTCCCTCCTTCCCTCCCTCCCTCCTTCCCAGCGGCTCCGGGCGGGCGCGGACCTGTCCCTGTCCCGGACCTGTCCCTGCCCCTTCTGGGACCTGTCCCTGTCCNCCCCTCCTCGGACCTGTCCCTGCCCCTTCTGGGACCTGTCCCTGTCCCGGACCTGTCCCTGCCCCTTCTGGGACCTGTCCCTGCCCCTTCTGGGACCTGTCCCTGCCACTCCCCGGACCTGTCCCTGTCCCGGACCTGTCCCTGCCCCTCCTGGGACCTGTCCCTGTCCCGGACCTGTCCCTGCCCCTTCTGGGACCTGTCCCTGCCCTGGACCTGTCCCTGTCCCTGTTCCGGATCTGTCCCGGCCCCTCCTGGGACCTGTCCCGGCCCCTCCTCGGACCTGTCCCGGCCCCTCCCGGGTCCTGGCCCTGTCCCGGACCTGTCCCGGCCCCTCCCCAGACCTGTCCCAGTCCCTCCTGGGACCTGTCCCGGCCCCTCTGCGGACCTGTCCCAGTCCCTCCACGCTTTTCCCGATCTCCAAACCCTTTCCCACGGCGCTGCTGAGGGGATGCAGCCCCGGGGATGGGGCAGGGGAACCCTCACGTCCCTTTGAGGGCTGGCAGGAAGGTGCAGTGTGGGTGCGAGAACCGGGGAGCGCGGGGAGCTGCTGCCCTGCTCATCCCGGCACTGAAAGTCCACAATTCAGGAATAATTTGGGTTTTATCCTCAGTGAAATTCTGTGTTTGCCAGCTGACCCAGCCTGCCATTGTCACCTCGTCATCATCACAGCTTCCCGCACCGCTTTGTCTGTGGAATATTCGGCTTTTCCCACTCTTTCTGTGCCTCTCTGGGTGGGCTCTCCTGCGATCTCCCACAGACCCTGAGCTCCCCAGTCTGCAGAAAGCCACTGGATTCTTTATTGCTCGTGCATACAAAGACTCCAGGCCTGCGGGTTCTGCCCTCAGGTCAGGAAAGCTTGGAGGAACCAAAAGCATCAGAAGCGGTTCTAAAGAGTTTTCCAGCTGCCTTTAAAAGAAAGTGGGATTTTTTTTTTTATTATTTCCTTACAATGCTCCTTCTGGCCTGTGAGAGCTCCGTGCTGGGGATGAGTCACCGGAGCTCCTGCTGATCCCCAGCCCAACCTCCTCACTCAGACCTGCACTTGCAGCCCAGCCCCCTCTGGCACCACACAATTCCTCCTAAATCACCACTCGAAGCTGAATTTAAGCAAAAAAAAAAGAGGTCAAGCTATAGCAGATGGTGGGAGCAATGAACAGAGTCGCTGGCTGACATCGTGATCCTCGAGGTGGAGCCGGTCCCAGGCGCTGCCACCTCCCCCTCAGACCTGGTCCTGCTCGGGGGACACGGCCAGGACAGCGCTGTCCCCCCCGGAGCTGTCCTGGGTGATGGAGGTGACGAGGACAGAGGAGTAGGCGAGGTCAGAACCCTCCTTGGAGCCCTGGGAAGGACAGGAGGGCACAGTCAGGGGGTGGGGACAGGCAGCAGGGGACAGGCAGCATTTTGGGGCTATCCCAGGGGACACGGGAGGAGCAGGACAATCCAGAGGGTCACACTGGGGCTGATGGGAGTGAGCATCACCCTGAGAAGGCCCCAGATGTTTTTAGGTCTGGGGCCCTGTGGCAAGGCTGGGTGTTGGCATCCAGCTGCCCTGTCCTAAAGCTGCTGGGCTTTCCTGGTGCCCTGACAGTTTCCTGGATTGCTTCAGTTCAGTTCCTGGCACCTGCAGCACCTGCACCTCACCTGGCTGTAGGGACTTGGAAAAACACAGGCTTGGATCTGGCACCTGCAGCTGCTGCCAAGGGGTGACACTGGGCCACGAGCTTAACTGAGGGGAGGGGAGGCAGGAGAGGGCAGGGGAAGGCAGAGAAAATTAGGGAGAGGCAGAGACCACAGCAAATGACAGCTCTTGCAAGGGCAGAGCCCACCCTGTGCCCCCTGAACCACTGGAAAGAGGGATGTGCTCTGGTTTCCAGCTTATCTCAGCCTTTCATGTTTATGGAAACCATCCCAATTTTCCTGATGCTGCCTGGGGCTGCCTTGGTTTATCTCTTGAAGCAAAGTGACTGCTGTTAATGTCTCTGCTGAAACAGGGATTTGGGAAGGGGTGAGACCCACCCACGGGGGCTGATCCACAGTGGGGGCTGGATCCGGGTAAAATGGGGAGCACCTGGGTGTAAATAAAGCCCCTGGGAGGAGACAGCCCCTTTGGGACAGACTGCACGGCTGTGGCCACATCTCCCAGGTCAGTGGCCACGTCTCCCAGGTCAGTGGCCTCTCCCCTGCCTCCTCTTACCCTTTTTGCCTTCGTTGTGTCAGCAGCGCTTCCCGGAGTGTCTGCAGTGGTGATGAACTCTGCAGGCAGAGAAAGGAAGGTGTTGGGGAGGGGGCAGTGCCTGGCAGTGTTTCTGTGGCTTTTGGGGGGTATTTCAGCAAGGAAGGGCTGGCCCTGACCCCGGGGCCGGGCTGGGGACAGCCACTCACCGTCCCCTCCCATGGGGGTCTCCTGGCTCTCCTTCACGCAGGCTCTGTTGGTGGCACTGAAGTCCCTCACGCTCTCGAAGTCTGACATGCTGATGTCGGTCCTGTAGCTCCCCACGGACACCAGGTCTGGGAGAGGGAGGAGGAAAATCCCTCAGGTCTCACCCAGGGTGGGTGGGAGCACATTCAGACCCAAACCCTTCTGTGCCAGGGATGCTGTGACACGATGGGTAAAGCCGAGGGAGGGCTGGGCTCTGCCTCAGCCTGGACACTCTGGGAATTGGAGCTCCATGGATGGGTCAG